>BCKQ01000001.1:1116731-1264361 GCA_001600695.1 Ascoidea asiatica | reverse complement strand
CATCCCCTATCAAGATATAATTTTATTTTTAACTACTTATCAGATACCTGTGTGGCTAGATGAAAATACTACAAACCAATCATTAAACTTTATGTGAAAGAAACAATTTATCTCAATTTGCCTTGAATTTGTGGTAAGTGATATAAAATTATACAAACACTTTAAAGGAACAATACGTTTAGTTGTTACAAATCCAACTATAATTAGTATACTTATTTACTATTACCATGAGGGTCATTCCAGTATTACCTCAATCCACCATTTAGTTAATCGGAAATATTTTATTCCAAAACTTCTGTATATTATTCAAGAACTTCTTAAAACATGTACTGAATGTCAATTATTCTCTTCAATTCCACCTAATAAAATCCCTTTAAATTTTAATATTACTGCAGGAATTTTTAACCGAATTATTGTGAATACTGTCTATCTTCCAGAAGATTTTTATGGATTCCGTTACCTCACTCTATTTAGAGATGCTCATACACTCTATGTGGAACCGCTTGCTTCAAAAACATTGAATTCTAAGACACTATCAAACTTTTTCAGAGAAGAAATAATTCATCGTTATGGTACTCCTGCTGAGTTGATGTCTGATGGTGGGTCTGAATACAATATTAAAAACTTTGATAATGTGTGTGAAACATATGGTATCCAGCATATTATAACTTCTAGTTATCATCCACAGAGTAATGGTTCAATTGAAGCTAGTCACTCGTCTGTTGTGAGACCTTAAATGAAGCTTTCTGCAAAAAGATGGTCAGACAACCTAAGTTATGTATGTTATTATGATAGACGGACTACTCGACGAAGCGCAGGGTATAGCCCAGGATTCCTGACTTTTGGATATAAAGCTTCCAACTATATTGATAATATTTTAGATTTATTCAATTCAAAGTTAAACAATTTAACTATAGATCAATGGATTAGTGCTCGAATAGATCCATTAAAAACAAAGGATATCATTGAAAAAGTTTCTGAATTAAATTCTTTAAAAAGGAAAATAGAGGTAAAACTCAAGTTTGATGAATCATTTAAAGTTACTCCTTCAACATTTCAAACGAATGACCTAGTGATTGTAAGAGATATGATAA
Source organism: Ascoidea asiatica (assembly GCA_001600695.1). Lineage (NCBI taxonomy): Eukaryota > Fungi > Ascomycota > Saccharomycetes > Ascoideales > Ascoideaceae > Ascoidea > Ascoidea asiatica. The sequence goes on along the minus strand of BCKQ01000001.1, from coordinate 1,263,267 downwards.
AGAATAAGAGAGCTCAAGAAAAGAAATAACCAAAATTGTTAAACCCTTATAGAATCCATAAAATATTAGACACAACAGTATTTCTAAAAGAACTTACTGGAACTGATTTCACTGGACATTACACTCTGAATCAGCCCAAATTATTTCTAACTCCAAGTAATCACTTCAATTTGGAAACTTTTACAAATGGATATTCTGTTGACAGAAATGCTCCAACAATCATTTCTGACCTCAGTTTTTATAATACTAAGTTATGATCCCGTGATTATTTTTTTGTTTCAATTTGCTGTTTCAATTTTTATTATGTGTTTTAATTTTTATTATGTGTTTCAATTTTTATTATATTTTCACTTTTCTGTTTCAATTTTTATTATGTGTTTCAATTTTTATTATATGTTTTAATTTTTTGTTTTAAATTTTATTACGTGATTAATTTGTTTATTTATTTTTTTATATTCTCGTGTTTGTTTATTTATTTTTCTATTAGGTGGACCTTTGTTTACATTTTGGAGACTAGCATAATATATAAAGAATTACTGAAGCACTTATGATTATTTTGATTCATTTCATTTTAATTCATTTTTTACATTATTATTAATTTTAATTATTTATATCCCATGTCAAATAATTTAATAATTTTACCTGGGCCCTCCTTAATTGAAACAATTAAACAATTTGAAAATAAGTTAGGACTTTATATCCCTTTTATTTGGAAATTTATGTTCAACATAAGGACACAACTTTTTTTACTGATGATTCAAGTGATATTTCTATTAATAATTAAACTAAAAAAATGTTTCAAAACTTAATTAATGCAAGTGCAAATCATATAATCATTTCAAAAAAAAAAAACAATTTACTATAAAAAGCTTTAATCTTTTTCTTTTTTTCTTTTTAATTTTATTACTTTTTGAATTATCATCTTTCAATTTGTTTTTAACAACCTCAACTTATTAATAAATATTATTTTTTTTATATTGAATAAAAAAAATCTGACTTTTGTAAGCAGTACCCACCAACTCATTGCCATGTTTTTTGTGTATCTTGGATTTCACTGTACTCAACTATAGATAAATGGAAAGAGAATGATTTTTTCACCTTACAATTCATATGATTTAGTGTATGCTGATAAAATACGTATTTCAGTTTTGTTGATTATTATTAACTATAAGTCTTGTACTGAAAAATTGGGTTTTCTGCTTAAAAATGGTTCTATAAAGAATGTGAGTTAGAAATTAAATAGAATATTGGCCTGTTTCTTCAAAAAAAAATACCATATAGTATTATTGAAATTAGAATTGGAAATTTGTAATCTGAATTAGTTATCTAATAATAGAAACAATTATGTACAATTCAACAAAACCTCAGTAATTTTCAACAAATGTTTTTAATTTACAATAACTTTTAGCCACATCTATAAAAAATAATTCACTGTCTTCCTCGCAGAATTTTCTAAGAACTTTGTGAAAAATTGGTTATGTGAAATGATGCGTTTTCTCACATCTTAAATATTTATAATCCTGTATTATTTGGAAATATTTTAGCATTTGAAAAGTAATTACGTGGGGGACATTAGTTTTCATTACATTTTATTGTCAATATGTTGAAATATATCAATAATAAATTCTCGTAATCAAACTTTTAATTTTATTCAACCCCTTTTATAAATATTATTTGAATGAAATTTTCAATCAGTATTGACTTAATATATTTTATAAAAAACAACAGAAAAAAAGATTTAAACTATTGATATTGATATTGATAGTAATACATATAATCAAGAATTATTGCGATTTATTTTTCTTTTGAAATGAATACTTGATCTAGTATATAAGTAGTGTGAGATTTTGAAATTTCTCGATAATGTTTTCAGCTATAAACTTACAATTTTAGATCAATCGAGTTTTAACTAAGTTTACAGTTTTATTTTTTTTGTTTTTTTTTCTAAGAACCGAAGAAAATAAAATAGTTCGCAAAAGAGATAAAAGTAAATACTTTTTTCGCTAAAATGAAAAAAGAATAGGAAAAATATATACTTAAAGATGAAACAATTAAGCCAATAGATTAATATTATTTTTAATCAATTCTGATTAGATTTGATTGAATTAAAATGTGATAAATCTATAAAAATTTCTGTTTGAGAATAGAATTGCGATAATTCATGTACAATTATTTTTTTCCAAATCTTCAATTCTGATATTTTTATGTTTTTCTATTCTATTAAAACAAAGTGATGTAATTTATTATCAAGTTCTAATACAATCTACGGTTAAAGTAACTCATTTTTAGTGTCTTAAAATACCGTGTACATTTAAATTTGTTTAAAGTTTCTTTAAAAAAAAATTGATAAATATAGGAACGAAAGTTTAAAGTGCAATAAAGAGGCGCTACCAAATCCCAGTTTTAGTGTTTGTATACAGTAAAAGAATTAAGTTTAGTTGATGATTATAATAATAGGAAAAAGAATTTCATAGAAAAGAATTTCCATTTTTAGCATGCATTAGATGAAGTTCAAGAACTATATCTAGTGGCTTGCGTCTAAAGAAGTATACAAGCGCAAGTTAAATAGTCTGCCGCGCCGCGTAATGTTTCTTTATGAAGTTTTCTGATGTTTTCGGAAGTTTCTAAAGTTACTGAAGTTTTTTTTTGTCTTAACAAAAAAGGTTTGAAAAAGTTTACAAGAGTCAGTGCATGCAGTAAACGGCTTATTTAGTTTTACAGAAGTACACAAAAGCTAAAGCCAAGCGTCACGCAGTTAGCCAAGGCACCGAAGCTTTTTGTGCAGCGCTTCTCCCTTTTCTCTGAAACAGCCAGGTCACAAAGATTGTCCACTGTATGCAAATTCGGATATGAGGGATTTTCCCGATTTCAACTAAACGAAAACTTGCCCCAAAAACGTCCTGACGCTTGGAAGTTTGAAAAGAGTATTTGAAAAGTGCCGTTGCAGCCTGGAGTTTGGAACAATAGGCCGTAAATTAATATAATTCGGTAATTATACTATTACTACCCTTTTAGATTTGGGATAATTTACAAATCGGCTTACTAATCGGTAAATCTTTGTTTAATTCGAAGGATGATCCAATTTGTGATCAGAGTGTTCACAAGAGCCACCACCAAATTTATTATTTTTTATTATTATTTATTGTAGTGTATTATCTTCTATTATCTTCTATTATTAAATATTCATTATTTTTTATAATATAATTCAATGATTATCACTATTTGTCATTATTTATCATTATTTTGATATCATTTAATATCAAATATTATCTTTTGAAATTGGTCTAAGGTTAGTTTGAAATATTGAGCTTTAGCCGATGGGCTTCACCTGAAGAAGAAACCATTTGAAAATTTAATCAAATAGGGGAAAAATCGCTAACTTCTCAATTGGAAAATTGATACTTTAGTTAATTTAGTTAGTTTTATTTAGTTGACTTACTTGAATTAGTTAGTTTAGTTTGAAATGAATTTATTAATAATGTTAATATTAATGATTTCGAAATCGAAAATAAAAATAGATATCTATTTCGTCCATTTTTATCAAGGAAACTAATTTTTTAATTTGATAATGATATTCTACAATATTCTACATATAATTTACAATGTGTTTTTTAATATTTTACTATACTTTTGTATCACTGAACCATAAAATCTCTGTCTGACCTTGAAAGATGAAATGATCATGTAAAAATCTGTTGTAGGGTTTATCATCACACCTTTTTATTTCTTTCCTTTACGATTTCTGCACTAGTTACGAGTTCAGATTACTATGATTACTGAGCTTTCTGAGATTTCTGAGATTATTGAGATCACTAACAACACTTTTTTTACTCTTTTTTTGCTCTGATTTCGCTTTGTTTTTCGATTGTTTTTTCATGTTTTCTTATTTCCCTTTACAAAATCTCGGATTTTATCAAAATTTATCAAAAAAAAAAAAAGGTTTTTGTTTTATAATATATATTATTGTTAGTCAATCATATCATAATAATATTATAATATTATTTCAAAATATTATATATTTTGCAGGATTAGAGTACTTTCTTCAAGTATATAAATAGTATACAGCAAGCAATATCAATCAATCTCTTTCTTCAACTTTCAACTTTCCTTTTTTTTTCCATTTTTTTTTCCAATTTTTACAAAATTTCTAAACTTTTATCTATCAATCCGAATTGATTAATTTTTTATTTTAGTTCCATTTCTTAATAATTCATTCATATCTCCAATGACTCAAAGATTCTTTTTATTCGAAATTAATTAGTTTGAATATTATTTCAGATTTCCCTTTCTTATTCATATTCCTAATTAGAATAGATTTCAAGATTTCAAGATTTCAAGATTTTAAGATTTCAATTATAATTAATATTATAATTCTATTCAAGATTTACTTTATTCCTAATTTTCAAAATTTTCTAATTTATCGAAATTTTTACTTTGATAAGTTATTAAATTCCTAATTTTTATTCAATTTCTTTATTTCTTAATTTATTCAAATATTCTATATATATTATATTATATTATATTGTATTATATTATACTACAATTATCTATAAATTTCTTTATCAATATGTTATATAAATAGTTGCTTATATCCTATTTATTTTTTCTATCTTTATTTTATCAATTCAATTATCATATCATTTACTCAATCAATTATTTAAATGTTTATTTAAATTATAAATAATCATTTATAAATACTGTATATATTACATTTATATCATATATTTATTTTATTTTATTTTATATACACAAATAAATTATTCAATATATACATAATCACATACATACATTTTTACAAATCTTTATACTTATCTTCATTAATATACCATAGATAAAGATAACTAGAATACCCCTAATAAATTAAGATATAAAAAGTAAAATAACTGATAATTATATTCAAATTTTAACAAAATTCAATAAAATTCAAAAGAATATATAATTATAGATATCATTATAAAGTTTTAATTATAAATATTTCCAAAAATAAATCATAAATATATTTCAATTCTTATTAAAACTTGTAAATTAAAAAAAATGGATCCGAGTTCAGTTGATTTACTTTCCTTTCTTAATCTGTCAAATTCACAATATCAAGCCCATACTAAATCCAAACCTTTAAATGATATAATTTTCACTTCAAATAGTTTAACAAATGAAAATTTAAAATCTTGTTGTGATTTTTTGGATATAGACTATACTTCATTACTTTCTTCTTCTATTTCTTCATCTTCATTACCTTCATTATCTTCTTCTTCTTATCCATATTCTACTTCTGCTTCTGCTTCAAATATTTCTTTACAAAATCCTTTAAATCATCAAGCTTCTCTTGCTTCTTTAACTCCTCTTATTCCTCAAAATACTCAAACTCCTTTGAATTCTCAAAATGCTTTTGAATTTCATAAAGCAACTCTAGTGAATATATTCATTGAAAAATTATCTTGGCTTGATATTTATTGTTCAATTCCTTTATTTACAGAAATTTTACCAAAAATCTCTTTAGCAAATCTTCCTCATAAAAATTCAAATTTAATTTTAAGATGTTTATTAACTTGTGGTTCAATATGTTCATATCGTTCAAATCCAAATAAAAAAAATTTAAAAACTTGTTATCAATATTATAAAGAATCTGCAATTTCATTTAATCTTTTATTAAAAAATTCAACTATCTATAAAAATCCAAATCAAATTTTTTTAAAATTATATTGTTTAAATACTGCTTTAATTTCTTCAATACTTTTAAATATTTTTGAATTAATACTGGATTTCAATTTTGGTAATAATCATCGTTTAGTTTGCAATTTAAAAAATTCAAGACAAATTTTAGATGATATTTTATCTTTAAAAATCAATAATTTTTTAATTAAAGATAATTTAATTTTAAAAAGTTGTAATATACTTATAAATCAATTAGATTTAATGGTTTCAATGAAATGGAAAAACTCTTCAAGATGGGCAAATATTAATGATTTAATTTTTAATGCTGTTACTTATAGACTTTGTTTAAAAGATAATTCAAAAAATTATAGTAATGAAGTTATTGACCCTTTTAATGGTGATCAACTTTGGTCTCGATTTAATGAATTGAAATATTTTAATTTAAATCCAAATAATAATTCTATCAAAACCGATCTTTGGTGGTTACATAAAATTATGTATATTCAATCATTAATTAATAATTTTGTTAATTATTCATATACTCAATCAATATCAGAAATTGAAAAAAATTTAATTTATAAAAAATGGATTTATTTAAAAAATTTAAATGATATCTGGATGATTCATCTACCATCATCATTAAGAAAATTATCAGTTGTTAATGAGAAAAAAAATCATTTATTAAATTCTAATTTCCCAGTTATTTTATATAGCTCTGAAATATCAGCTTTATGTGGAATAAATTATCATTTAAATTCCTTATTATTACAATCTTCTTTAATTTCAAAAGTTGATATATTCAAAGATAATAAAAATAAAGTTAATGTGAGTGATAATAGTGCTCAAAATAATGCAAATTTTAAAAAACATAGATTTCAAGAAATTATGACATATGTTTCAACTCATTCAAAAGAAATCATTGGTATTTTGAAATCCAATGATAGAATCATTTGGGGACCATCAATATTAGCACTTAAAACAGCACAATTATATTTGAAAGGACTTGAAGAACAAAAAGAGATTTATGATTTATCTATTAATATTCAAGAAAGTACTGGAATTAGATTATTATAAATGATTAAATGATTAAATGAAGATTAATTTTTGTTTTTATATTTATTTTTCTATCTATTTTTCTACCTATTTATTGATTATTGATATTCTAGTTAAAATAACCAATCTTTTCATATTTTTGTTCTTATATTTTCTTATTTTCTTATTTTCTATTTGTCTTATTGTCTTATCTATTATCTTTTATCATTATCATTATTACTTTAGTCTTGATTTTGTTCTCGATCTTTTTGAAGTTCTTCTTTTATTATGAATGCTTTTATATTATTAAGTCTCATTATCTTTAGTTATTCATTATCTGTTATGTGTTTTATATGTGTATTTATAAAACTTTCAATCAGTTTATCTTTGTTCTATTATACTTTATATTATTTTATTATGTTATTTTGACTATATTCTAGCTATGTATAAATTATTATATTTCACTCTTTTAACTCAATTTTTCTTTGTGTATATCTATATCTATATTTCCAATAAATTTTTCTATTAAAAAGTAATTTGTAATTATTAACTAATGATTGTTGATTGTTTGAAATTGGTTGTTGATTATTGATTGTAGATATTTGATTATTTGTATTCCAATTACTAATTGTTTACATAGTATATTCTGAATAAGTATAAGTAAACTAAGCTATATATTTAAGGAGAGTTTACAAGTGGACTTTAGTAATATCACTCAACATGTAGTGAAATTCCATACCACGACCAATATTGAGTAGTAGCAATATTGAAATAGATGCTGATCTTTTAAAATGTGAGTACAAAATTCTTTTTATAATTGAACTTGAATCATATTCTAATTTGAAAGAATAAAACAGATAAATTATAAGTTATAAGAATAGATTTGTGAATAAAAAAGAAACATAAAATACTCAAGAAAGATCACATTACTTTCAGTAATAAATAACAAATTAACTTTGAAAATGATAGAATTTTGAGTGAAAAAGATTCACTTGAAGTCACTGAAAGTCACTGAGAATATCGAAGTTTTAAAGTAATTCAGATAAAGTAAGAAGGAACAAACAAAAAAAAAGCAAATAAAAAAAAGCAAACAAAAAAGGATACAGATGATTTTACAGAGTACTTATACTGTCTGATATGAAATTACAGGAAATAATGAAACCACTAGAATTCTGCAGGGGGTTGAGCGATATTGGAAATAAGAGTACTTAGTCAAGTACTAAATCAAATACTAAAACAAGAACTAAAACAGGTATTGAGCCAGCCCTGGCACGAAAATGTCTTTGATTTCTATGAGTGGTTGAAATTCGAGTCTTCACCGAAAAAAAGGAAGCTTTGTGAAATGGTGTGATTAAGAGAAAAAAAATTGCATCAGCTGAATTTGAATGAGCCAGTAATATCCAGCATTAATTGAAGTGGGTTGAGTTTACGTAACCTTTGCTAGCTTGAGTTCCAATTCCTTCCAATTTATTTCATTCCATTCCATTGACTCGACTTGGATTGTTCTTTGATGACTTAATCCTTTTCAATCTCTCGTAAATAGTTCCAAAATCGAATCCATTCAAGCTTAAATTTAGGCTCAAACGGCGAGAAGCAACCAGGCAATAATTGAATTCAATTAAAGGCACCAAGAACTCAAATTCCCTACAAGGAACCTAATTATCTCAAGGCTCCATCAACAAGTCCTTTGGCTGATTATTGAGATTGGAATACACCACTAAAAGTAAAAAGAATCTCAGAAGTCTTGTAAATTCTGCTGATCTTGGAGATAATTCATTTTGTGTTTCACTTCCTGGTACACAGAGTCACAATAGCTTGACGTTGAATTTATTTTGAATTGGAATTGAAGTGTTTTTGAATTGAAATTGAATTGAATTTGATTTAACTTTGAATTCATTTTGAAATTTTCTTTAAATTGGAATTCAATTCATTTTGGAATCAGTTTCTTAAAAGAATTTTTAAATTGAATTTTAGGTTAAGTTCCCAATTGAAATTCAGTTTATTTTGAGTCCTGAATTTTGTAGAATTTTCTTTTTGAGTTCCTTTTAAAAGCTCTAAATATCCCTTAATTCTTGTACACACCTGTAGGTTAGTTATGCTTGAAGAAGGGTTTGTGTAGAAATACATGTTGAACCATAATAACCACAAGAATTAAACTAGCCATTATAGCAGTTGTAACCATTATAACCATTAAAACCATTTTAATCATGATTTTTAACATATCCAACATATTCATTCTTTCAATTATATCCATAAAATCCAGAATAAAAAGAGCAAGAATATTCATAATAACAAGAATAACAAAATTAATCTAATAAGCAAAGTATTCAGAATAACAAACACACCTAAAATAACCAGAAATACCAGAATAAGTAGAAAAAAACAGAATAAGTAGAATAAGTAGAATAAGCAAAATATCAACATAAACATGATATGTAGAATATGTAAAATATAGGAATATCCTGAATATCCTGAATAGATATAATAACTTTAATTGCCACAAAAAGCAATATAAACAATATAAGTAAGTTAGCCACGATAAGCAGTATAAGCAATATAATCTCATAAATAATACACTCATATTTTACTCTTTGCCAAAGACTTATTAAGAAGACACATAAAGCTTCTAAAAAAATATCTATATAATTATATAAGTATAGTAATATACGTTTAAAAGAGTTGAATTCTTTCAGACCCTTTTAAAAATTAAGAATAATAGTCCATCTTTAGTATTCAAATGATAATAACCTATAATCATTATAGATTAATCACTAAAACAACCCAGGAAAATTGAATGCTTTTGAATAAAGCATAAGACAATGACCTATAAAGAATATTTCATTCTTTTTTTACTGAAGTAAATGTAGAAAATAACAACTACCTAATATATCAGCTAGCTTGCATACAATCTCAAGCTCTACTTATTATTCAATTTTAATCATTCTTTTATCAAAAAGTTTCATTTTACTATTATACCCTTGATTTACTTTATTTCAGTATGTATTGAATAAATAAATACTATATTATTAGAAATTTGTAGGAATCTTTACAAATGGTTCACTTTAAACAAAAAAAACACTTTTTTCATACAGATTCAAACAATCTCCTATAATAAACAATATATTTGAAATCTCAAGAAGTTTTTTGAAGGTAATTTCAATTATTATATGATTTCTTGTTAGAATAAAACTCTTTAGTTTAGTTTTTATCAAGGTACTTATTTTGATATTACTACTATTAATATTAATATTTCTTTTACTATTAGCAATACTGGCAATAGTAAAATGACTGGGAAAATATTGACTGGGAAAAATTGTACTGTAACTGTATTTACTGTACCACTAAAGTTTTTCTCTCTCAAGTTTTTCTATCTTAGCGAACACTTTTTCAAACACATCCAAAACCTTGTTCTTCCAGAACACACACGCAAATGCAAACAAATGACAACGCGAAACTTCATTTGCGTTTGCCCGTCTAAACAGGAGGTTTAAACGTAGTCCCGAAAACACAGACAAGCACCCCGCCACAATCAGCCTTTTCCCTACGATTAACAAATTTGTGTACATAGAAAAAAATCAGGAATGTGGAAAGACTTATTAATCTGTACAATAATGTACTGCGCGCAACACCATTTTTATCTTTTCAGTCTCTAGTGTTTAATACGCCACAATTTCTTTGTTTCAGATATTATTTGAAAAACAATTTCATTTCAATAAATCACGTGATACAAAACAAATTACGAGGGTTATTATCACGAGCAAGAAAAATCCGGGAATATTTGGCTCGGAATGCAATATCACGTGACTATGTTGGGCCTTTTGAATTGTTTCTTCCCTCAGACCTCGAAAACAATCCTCCAGTTTATCTTTAAAAAATAAATATTAGACTCTCTTCAGGCAATCTATCCCACCTTTAATTCACAGCAATTTAACCATTCCTACATATTTTATTATATCAACATATTCCTATTGTTTTCACTGATTGATTAAATCTTGTAAAAATATTACTTAGTTAAAATATCCATTTATTCAATTGACAAAAAAAAATCAGAATAAAACTTGACTGAAAGAATTCAAACAAATAAAAAGAAGATTCAAAAAAAGAATTAAATTAAAGTATTTCAAAAGTATTTCTAAAGAAACAGTATCTCAAAAATATAAAAACAAAATTATAAATTGTCAAAATCAATAGAATTTTATTTAATTTCTGATAATCAAAATCAATAATGTGTATATTATTAACAACTTCTCAACATCCTTCCTATCCATTAATATTATTATCAAATAGGGACGAATATTTCATTAGACCAACAACAACTGCTCATTTTCATTCAAATAATATTTTATCTCCATATGATTTAGCAAGAAAAGAGCAAGGTACTTGGATTGGTGTTAATAAATCTGGTAAAATTGCAGTTTTAGTAAATTATCATGAAAATTTAAATAATATTAAAAATTCATATGGTAAAATTTCAAGAGGTTTAATACCAATGCAATTTTTAAAATCTTTAAAAAATTCAAATCAATGGGAAAATGAATTATATGAATTATATCAATCAAAAGAAAAATTCACTGAACAAATTGGTGGTTTTTCTTTATTATTTGGTGATTTAAAACTAAATAAATTTATTGATAATTTTGGTAATGAATCTTGTTATATAAATCCGTTAAAAATTATTTCAAATCGTGGTGATGAAGTTATAATATTTGATAAAGATCATTTAAATCAATCAAATAATGATTCAGAAGAATCATCAGACTCTTCTCTATCAAATTCAAATTCAAATTCAAATATGAATTCTTCATCCCCTCTCAATAATATCGATTCCAATAAAAACCCCATACCAATAACTACTAATAATACTAAAAACAATGAAAAAAATACCAATGATACTAAAAATACCAATAATGATGATAAAATTGATGATTTTAATACCAAAAACAATAATAATATAATATATTCGACTAAAAAATATATTGGATTATCAAATTCTTTGTTTCAAGAACCTTGGCCAAAGGCTTTAATTGGTGAAAATTTACTAAATAATTTAATAACAAGTTCAATAAATGAAAATTGGAATGAATCAAAATTAACCCAAAAATTATTTGAATTATTATCTTTTAATTCTTTTCAAATTAATAGTAATGATTCTTCTGAAAATTTTAATAATTTAAAAAATTCAATTTTTATTCCTCCTTTCGAGGTTGAGAAAAATTCAAACTCGGAAATTCCAATATCTTCAAATGAAGATAATGATTCTGTACCTGCTGATAAAATCTTTGGTAAATATTATGGTACAAGATGTCAAACGATAATTTTATTAGATAAAAATAGTAATTTGAAATATATCGAAAGAACTTTACATACAAAAGATTCTTTAAATGAAACTCCTTTTGATAATGTTTATTCTTTTAACATAGGAGAAGAAATTGATAATGAGATTGATATTAATAATGACATTATTAATAATAATTTGGAGAAATTAGCTCAAAGCGAAATTGAAAGTCAAACTCAAAATTTAACTGAAATTCAATCACAAACTCAAAATTTAATTTCGAATGATATGGATATTGAAATTGACAATAATAGCAAAGTTGAAGATATAATACTACAAAATCAAGAAAATAATGATATAAATGAAGTTAGTGAAGGTTCAAATATATCCAAAGAAAAGATAATAAGTGCAAATAAAAGAAGACTTTCAACAGTTGCTGATTCATCTGCATCAAAACTAGTGAAGATATGATATTTTTTTTCAATTTTTCTTTTCTATTATTTATATTTTACCATGTTCTTCTGAATTCTTTGCTTGTTTAATAAGCATATTGTGTTCATAATTCATGAATTTCTTTTAAAAAATTTAAAACTTTAAAAAAATATGATTTGCTTTTTAATTCTTATCTTGATTAATTTATAACTAAGTTTCTTCAAATATCAATATTTTACATATTATTTTTCATAGTTAAATATTTTATATACTACCTTTACATTCTATATTATGAGATCAAATGAACATTAATGCTTTAAGAACTTTTTTAGGCAAACTCGTTTAAAGGGTTAGTAGAACTCGAAAAATCTGTATATTTACTTCAAAGTCCAAAATATTAATAAATATTTATAAAAATTTATATTAAAAAAAAAAGTTAATGAGATGAAGTGAATGAAATAAAATTCTAAATATTTACAATTGTAGCAACTGAAAACTAATTCAAGAAAAAATGAAAAAAAATAGAGATCTAAAAATACAAAAAGTAAAAATAAAAAAAAAATTTGTCAATATTTTACAAACTAATGAAAATTCAATAGAAATTATCAATTTGAAATTAATACATAACCAGTCACATTATCAAACCTTTCAGCTTGAACTTTCATTTGAATTCTTAGTAACTCATTGATAATTTCAAGGCCATTTAAAGAGGAGTTATTTTTCAAAGATTTGGCAAGACCTTTGAAATCAACTTTCCAAACAACAGAGTCTGTTGTTGAAACAATCTGATATTTTCTATCAAATAATTCCCGAGTAATATCACCATTGTTATTTATGATTTCACTAATTTTTCCTAAACAAGTTTTTGGCAGGAATGTTTCAGAAATACTTCCTTGAACAAAGTTATGATTGACTTTGATTAGTCCAGATTCTATTATAAGCATATAATCTTCGGAAGGTCCTGTCTCAAAATTGGAGTGCAAAATAGTATTTTTCAAAAGTTTCTCTTTCTTTAAAAAAGGCAATAAATTGACCCAAAAACTTTGAGGTTTATTTGATAGACCATAAAATGTTGACATTACCAAAGGTAAAGGATACCTTGCCATAGAATCGGTTTCATTAGAAGTGCTTTGTGATTCTTTTTTAAAGGCATTAGAATCTTTATTATCTTTTGATGAATCAACTGTTTTAGGTGTATTTCTATGATTTGAATCGTCTATTTTCAACTCTTCACTAATGGTTAAGTTTGCTGCTTTGAGTAAATTCGTCTGTCTAGGAGAACCAATAAATGAACCAGAATCAACAAATGACAATATAGGATTTATCGTAGAACTCAAGGTATTGGTTTTGTTAAAATTCACGGGAATAGGAAGCTCTTTGGCTATTTGTTGATAATGATTTGATGAGGATAAATTTCTTTCTGATAGTTTTGATAACTTTTTACGTTTAAAGTTATAGTAGGAAGAAAGAAATTCATTTTCACACCATTCCAAAGCAGAATTTAGATTATCAAATAACTGTATATGATTAACTTTTTCCTCATTGTCATCATAATCATTGTTTAATAGTCCAACATCACTCAAAGATTTAAAGATTTTATCATCATTGGATATTGAAGATATAATTAAAAAAGCATTATGTTTCTTAACAAGGCTTTTGATTCTTGAAAATCCTTCGGCAGCTGTATAGTCAACTGACAAAATATTTTTGAAATCTAAGATCAAGTATCTCACAGATACTGCATTTTCAAAATACTTCGAAGAAACAGATGAACTTAGTGATCCTGTAGGAGATGGAGGTGGTAAGCCAGTTGAACTTGAATGCAGAGGCAGTTCATCAGGTTTCAGTGAACAGGAAGATAAATGAGAGTCATTGAAAGAAAATCCCTCAAATCTAGAAATGATTTCATCTTCAATTGCTCCAATTGTACCGAAAAAAATGTTTCCTTCCAATTTCATTAAATAAACTTGATTACCAACATTTCTTAAAAATTTTTGAATAAAATGATTACGTAAAACAGTTGACCTTGCAATAACTCCGGTATATATGTGAGTTATAGGATTTCTCCTGGCATTGTCAACTACAAAAGAAATACAAGCTAGTAAAATACCAACTATTATTCCATAAACAAAATCCCAAGCACCCATTGCAATAACAATTATTATGACTGTTGTATATTCGAAAGTACTCAATCTTCCATATGAATCAATCAATGATTCAACAAGTAGTTCATAACCGAGTAAGAAAATTAAAGCCCCCACAACACAAATTGGAATAAATTTTATTATTACAGGACCAATAACCATTACTACAAATGTTGCAATAGCTAATAGAATACAAGGTAATCTTGAATCAGCGCCTGATTTTATGAATAAAAGACTATTTGAGTAAACAAGATAATTTTGAATTGAACCAACTAAACCAGATAAAGAATTAGATATACCATGAGCAATCAATTCTCTATCTAAATCAATATCATCATTTTTAGTAGATACAGCTAAAGCAGGTATATTAATTGGAACATGAAGAATACCAAAAAAAGTTAAAGCTAACATTGTTGGGATTTCTTGTAATACTAAAAGCCAATCAACTTTTGTAAATTTATATAATGAATAAAATGAATACCATTCAGAACCAATAACTGAAGAAGGAGAATTAGTTGAAGCAACATCAAATATAAAACCTAAATCTCTTGCTTTTGATAAATTCCAACTTGGAATAATTAAAATAATTAAATGAATAATAATAAAAATTGAAATAAAATAAGCTGGTAAAAATATTGCAATTCTTGATAATCTTGTATAATATTTTTGTAAAGCTAACAATATAAAAGTTATTGAAACTGATAAAATCCATCTAATAAAATATAAACCTGAAAATAAAAATTTCAAAGTTTCAAAGTTATATTTAATATTTGATGGGATTTTTGAAGTTACTTCTAAACCAGTAATTACTAGAAAATATCCAACACCTCCAATACAACCAATTAAAATATGTCTTGGAAAAAACCCAATTAATTGTCCTAATTTAAATTTACCTAAAGAAAAAAATACTAAACCGGTAATAATTGAAGATAATGAACAAGCTACAACAGTTGAAGCTAAAATTGAATCTCTTATAGGAATTGGAATATTATCTTGATCAGTTATATTATTATTAGTTAAAGTTTTTTTCAAAATATTTATAGCCATAGTGTGTATAAAAGGAGTAATTTCAATCATTTCTGAACCAATTGCAGCTGGAAAACCGGAACCACCTAAAGAATAAACTAATTGAGATACAATACAAGATATATAAAACATTGAAAGACCTGCAGGACCTAAATCTGAAAATATTGAAATATTAGTTGGAAATAAAATCATACCATAAGATAAACCATCTAAAATATTTAATAAAAGTCCTAAAATTACAGAAGGTAAATAATTTATTGAATTTAAAGAAAATTGATAAATTGAGTTAAAATTTGATTTTAGATTTAAATTTCTTTTAACAATTTTAGATATTGAATTTCCAGAAATATTAGTTGTATTACTATCAGTGCTTATACTTAAATTGTTATTATTATTATTATTATTAAAGTTGTTATTATTATTATCATTTGTATTATCAATTGCATTATCATCAATTGGTAAATAATTTTGTAAATTTGAAGAATTATTTGAAGGAAAATTTAAAAAAGATTTATTTAAAGTTTGACTTATAGATCTATTAAATTTTGATTTAAATTTTTTGAAAGGAGATGAACTTATATGAATATTTGAATTATTTTCATGATTTGGAGCAGAATTTGGACCTAATAAAGTTGAAAAAGAAGTCAAATCATTATCTAAAGAGCCATTACGACCATTATGTCCATTATTATTATTATTATTATTATTGTTGTTGTTATTAGTAGTAGGGGAATCTGGTTCGGTATTTGAGAAATAATTATTAACAAAATTTTGATCATTTATTGAAGATAATAATGGAGTTGATGGATTTGGAATAATATTTGTATTTGAGAATTGATTCTTTTGATTAATTTTCGGAGTTGTATTAGAATGAAAATATAAAGAATTTGAAGGAGAATGAGCTGGAGATTGTGGTTGAGATTTAGATTGTAAATTTTCTTTAATACTACTATTAATGATGATATTATTATTATTAGTTTCTTTTAAGTTATCAATATCAATATCATTTGAATTATCATTATTATTATTTCTATTATTTATATTTATATTTGAGATTGAATTATAAGCAGCAAGATCATCAAAATTTGATAATTGAGCAGTTTGTTCATTAATTTTATCAATTGTATTAATATTAATAGAATTATTATCTAATTGGTTTTGATTTATATTCAGAATTGGATTTTGACTGAAAGAGAAAGAACGCGATGGGATCCTTGATAAAAAACCACCATTATTATTATTGGTATTGTTTATTTCTATATTACTTTCCAAATCATTAGAGTTATGATTTATATTATTATTATTGTTATCTATATTGCTATTATTGTGATTATTAGGATTATTTAGGTTATGAGAATTCAATGTAGATAAATTTTCAGATAATAGAGAATAACTATTACCATTATTATGAGAATTGTTATTATAATTTGTTCTAAAAGTTGAACCAAATACACTACTTGATCTTAAACCAGGTACTAAATTATCAATTTGTAAATTAACTAAACTTGTACTTGGAGAATTATAACTATTTATAAAATTTTGAAAATTATTATTATTATTATTATTATTATTATTATTATTATTTATATTTGTGAATATAGAATTTGAGAAATTTGAAAGTGGAGATTGAGAAACATAATGATTTTGATTTGAATTTTGATTTGAAGAATTATTATATAATTTCATTGGATTTATTGGAATTTTTTGATAATTTGAGTTAAAATTATGATTAATTGATTTGTTTTCATCATTATTTATATCCATTTCAATAAAATAATGAAAATTTTATAGTTTTAAGAAGAGCTAGAAGTGAAATTTAATGAAGTTGATAAATTTGAATGAAAACGAAAGGAGTCTTTTGAATGAGTTAAAGGAAAGATATATATATAGTATATGTATATGCGTATATATATTAGGGATAATAAAGATGAATAAGTGAGTATTGGTTATATTTTATGAAATGAAATGAGATTTTAAATGAATTGAAGAAAGGATATGCTTTATTATATTTTATTATTATATTGTTATATTGTTATATTGGAGTATTGAAGTATTATATTGATGTTTTTGAGTGCCTCCAGTTTCGGTTGCTTGTTCGTGTATTTACTGGGGACGGCTCCAAAGCGAGGCCAGGTTTGAGGGACTGCTGAAACTGTCAACGTCAAAAATGGAAGTCGGGACTCGGCTATAGCTTTCAAAGGGCTGTCGGGTATGAGAAAGAAGAATACAAAGAAGGATATAAAGAAAGAAAGAAAGATAATTGAATGAAGGGATTCACTTTTATTTATATTCATTGAATGTAAATGGATTATTGAAAAGAGTAATGAAGTTATTGTATTGTTTTGTATAGTATTGTTCTTGAAAAGTGTGGTGGAATTGAAAAATAACAATAAAAATATATTAAATGTATGCTTGCTTAACTAATTTGAATCATTTTTTTCAGATTTTTCAAAAACTTATATATCAGGTAATAATCTAGATGATATCCTAGATGGAATCCTAGATGATATTCTTGATTGAGTAAGAATATAACGTACGTAATGAATTTTTCATTTATAAATAAAAACATCTGTTTAAGAAGTACAGAATAACTAACATGACTGAAATGAGTGAAATTACTTAAGCCAGCTAATTAAGTGATTAAGTGATTGAGTGATTAAGTGTTGAAGAGGTGAAGTGATTAAATTGAAATTTCATAAGAAATGGAAGAAGTTAAAGAAATAAAATGGGATATTGTTAAAAAGCGAATAGAATAAGATCTGATTTTAAAAAATAAAATGAAAATAGCAAATAAAATAAAAATGACAAGTTGAAAATTAAAAAAAAAAAGAATGAATTTAATATAATGAATGTTATTCATAAAACAATACAAATATTTTTTTTTCTTTTTCGCTTACTTTGTCTATTATTGTTATAAGATTTAGGTAATTGATCTTCATAAGCAATTTTACCAATTTTTAATAATAAATCCTGAATACCTTCACCAGTTTTTGAACTTGTTGTTAAAAAATCATTTAAATTTAATTCTTTTGATAATGAAAACCCTAAATCATCAGATACAGAATCTTTTAAATTATTATTAATTAAATCTTTTTTACAAGCAACTAAAATTATTGGAGTTCTTGGACATGAATTTCTAATTTCAAAAAACCAATGATATTTAATATTTGAGAATGAATTAGAATCATTAATTGAATAACAAATTATGAAAATTTTTGTATCTTGATATGCTAATCGTCTTAATTTATCATAATCTTCTTGTCCTGCAGTATCCCAAATATTTAAAGGTACTAAAATATTATCATCTATATAAACAGAAGTTTCAGAATCATCAAATACTGTAGGTATATAAGTATTTGGATATGGTTTATTTGATAATTTCATTGCTAAGCAAGTTTTACCAACTACACTATCTCCAACAATAACTACTTTTAATGGTTCCATGATTTTATGATTTTATTTTATATTATTTCAATACTTTAATTGTTTATTGAGTAAATTTATATAATTTATATAAATTGAAATGAAAAAAAAAGTGAAAGAAATTGAGATATTCTTGTATATTTGTTAAAAAAATCGAGAATTCACTCTGAGGGTTTTGACTCCGAAGATGAAACCATTGAAGTAATTTATAATTTTCATTCTGTCACCAATAAAAATGAATTCATCAATTATTTCGGTTTATTTCTGAGTGGCAAAACATTTCACTGGTAACAATTGTAAAAGTAGGTTTAATTCTAGTTCTTGTTTCGGCTAGCTCTAAAGAAGCATTACTGTAACTTACTATTTATTCTATTTAATCAATGTGCAATAAATC
The DNA here is from genome assembly GCA_001600695.1 of Ascoidea asiatica. Taxonomy (NCBI): domain Eukaryota; kingdom Fungi; phylum Ascomycota; class Saccharomycetes; order Ascoideales; family Ascoideaceae; genus Ascoidea; species Ascoidea asiatica. The sequence goes on along the minus strand of BCKQ01000001.1, from coordinate 1,243,886 downwards.
AATTGGATCCCTGAACTTGGGAAAATCAGAAACTTTCAAGGTTTTCGAGCTCAGCCCCCACCCTTTTACTAGCCACACATCGCCTTTTTGCAAGTTTAGCTATTAGCATTATTAATTACTGTAATATTCAAAGAACAATACATTCTTTTTTCTTTCTTTTACTTTGGCCATTGTTCTTCTTATTACGAAGTTTGAGTAATTGATCTTCATAAGCTAATTTACCAATTTTCATTAATAAATCCTGAATACCTTCACCAGTTTTTGAACTTATCGGAAAAAAATCAGCAAATTGTAAGTCGTCAGATAATGATTCTCCAAAATTATTAGGAATTAAAGCTTTGAAATTATCATTTATTAAATCATTTTTACAAGCAACTAAAATTATTGGAATATCTGGACAAAAGTTTTCGATTTCAGGAATCCATTGTTCTTTAATATTTGAAAATGAATTCATATTATCAATTGAATAACAAATTAAAATAATATTTGTATCAGGATATATTAATGGTCTTATTCTATCAAAATCTTCTTGAGCTGCAGTATCACAAATCTTTATAGATACTTGATTATTATCATCTATATAAACAGATGTTTCTAAATCATCAAATACACAAGGTTTATATGATCCTAGATATGTATTATTTGCTAATCTTACTGCTAAACTTGTTTTACCAACTCCATCATCTCCAACTAAAACTACTTTAGATAATTTCGATATATTTGATTTTGCCATTTGTTTCAATCTAATACTTTATTTGATAATATATTCTTTTAATATTTTATAGAGTTAATTGCTTTTATTAAATGGATGGATATAAACGGAAATGAAATAAGAATTATCAAAATAAATGAAGATATAAATACAATTTTTTAAATCGAGAATTCACATTCAAGGTTTTGACTCAAAGAATCAAACAATTATTCCATTATCCCATATTTCAGTTCTGCCAGTCAATGTCATAGAAGCAGTCTTAGAAACAATCATATTTTAGTCTTATCACAATCAGCTTCATCTCTTTCATTATTTCTGCTTTGGCTCCCTCTCCAAGTACAAGCAGTTGAACTCCGCCGAGCACTTTTAAACTTTTCAAACTTCTCGAACTCAAACCAGTTCACTTGCCACTCAGCGCCACGTTATTTGCCTGTGATAAGGACCCTGAAAAAGTATTGCAATTCTGTCCTGTCCTGTATTTGAGTAAAACATGTCTTGACACCATCACAAATATAGGATATGTTATGCAGTGTGTTGCAGTATTTGCCAATTGTATAGATCACGTGAAAATACTTTTATTAAAAAGCAGTCACAGCTTTACCTGGCTTATTTTCGTGCTCGTAACCAGCTTGCTCCTCCGTCTTCTTTATTTATGCTGTTTTTCGTCAAGATTTCCAGTGAAAACTCAGGAGGTGTGCTGAAAGACCTGTTCAAAAAGTATTAAAAACCAAACAATACATACATTAAACATAAAGAATACCTTAATAATATAGAATTTATCCAAAAAGTACCTTTTTTCTTCATGAATTTCCATTATTCTTCACTTTTCTCAACTTCCATTACCTAAATTACAGAATCATTGAATTACAGAATTATTGAATTATTGAAATTTTAAAAAAAGTATATCTATTATTTAGTAATTGATTAAATCTTTTATCACCAATAAGGACAATTATTATCTTCAATAATATCATTAAAAGGAAAAAATTAATTCAATATGCCTCGTACGTATAGTTAATCTAAAACTAGATATTGAAGAATAATATTGAAATTATATTTAAAAATCAAATTAAAAAAAATTCAAATCCATAATAAAGAATAATTTGATTTTAATAAAAATAAAAGTGCAAAAAAAAACTGTATAATGACTAGATTTATTTCAACTCTTTCTTCAGTCAAATAAAATTATCTTTAAAGGATGAAAGATGGTTTATTTGAAAAATTTCAAGTAGATTGTCAAAAAAATTTGAAGTTTTATAAGTTGTTATATTTATATTTACTTTGCTAGTTCATTTATATATGAAAAATAATTTATCATTTCATTTAAATAAGAATGAATTTAAAAAATCTCATTAATCAGTATGAATTTTAATTTATTTAAATTTTCTTAGAATTATTACATAATTTCATATTGATCATATATCAAAGTACACATATATACATACATATGATTCAGTCACTGTTTTTATTCCTAATATTCTATCAAAATTTTATATTTCTTTTTTTCATATATTTCAACATTATTTTCATTATCTCTTATAATGTATTATTAATGTAATCTATAATATAAATCTTAACTTTTTTTATAAAGATTATAAATATTCTAACATTCTTTTTATTATTTATCTAGGTGCTCCAAGAACATACTCAAAAACTTATTCCGTTCCAAAACGTCCTTATGAATCTGCTCGTTTAGATGCAGAATTAAAATTAGCTGGTGAATATGGTTTAAAAAATAAAAGAGAAATTTATAGAATTTCTTTTCAATTATCAAAAATTAGAAGAGCTGCAAGAGATTTATTAACAAGAGATGAAAAAGATCCAAAAAGATTATTTGAAGGTAATGCTTTAATTAGAAGATTAGTTAGATTAGGTGTTTTATCTGAAGATAAAAGAAAATTAGATTATGTTTTAGCTTTAAGAACTGAAGATTTCTTAGAAAGAAGATTACAAACTCAAGTATTTAAAGCAGGTTTAGCAAATTCTATTCATCATGCAAGAGTTTTAATTTCTCAAAGACATATTGCTGTTGGTAAACAAATTGTTAATATTCCATCTTTTATGGTTAGATTAGATTCTCAAAAATATATTGATTATTCTTCAACTTCTCCATTAGGTGGTGGTAGACCAGGTCGTGTTGCAAGAAAAAGTGCTAACAAAGGTTCTGAAGCTGCTGAAGAAGAAGATGAAGAATAAGTTAATTTTTAATACTATTATCTTTTTAAATATTATTAAATATTAAATATTATATACTAAATATTATTTAAATAGATTTTATATTAAAAAAAGAAAAAATTATAACTTATTTTTTAATCAATCAAAAAAGTTAATTTTACTTCTAAAAAAAATTATATTGTATATTAAATAATTCTCTAAGATTAACTTATTTTACTTTACTAATTCGATTAAATGTAAGATAGATATAAATTTATTAAAGAATAAGAAAAAAATATATTATATACTGTATAAATTTAATTAATTTATTTTATTATTATCAATTTTTTGAAAATATAAATCAAATTCAGCTTCACAAGTTTTTCTTTGTTCACAATCTTTTAAACTTACAATTAAATCACCAGTTGAATAATGTATATGATCACCATCATTTGGTAATTGAATTGCAGAATGTAAAGCAGCTATAGTTCTTGGAGGTAAAATTGCAGTTTTTGAAAGTAAAACTGGATGCCATTGTAAAATATGTGATAAAGCATTTTCTGGTAACATTTGAAAATTTGGATATTTTCTTAATAAATCATCTTGCCAAAATTCTAAAAGTGTTTTACCATAAATATCATTAATAATTATAAATGAATTTATATCTAATAAATTACCATTTTGAGTTATTAAAAATCTTATATCATTTGGATTAATATTTTTATAAGTATGAATTGCACCATTTGGTGGTAAAATTGGTTGATCTCTTAAGATTAAAGAATCTAAAGATTCTGGTTTTAATAAATATTCAATAATATCAATATCATATCTCATTATTACAGAATCTTGATCAATATACCAAAAATATTTTGAATTTGGAAATGAATGCATTGCAGCTCTCATTAACATTAATTTTGCCCAATTTTTATTTGAATTAAATTTTTGTAAAATTGGTATAAATTCTTGTACCCATCTACAATAAAAACCATAATTTCTTGCTTTTGAATAATTTAATCTATTTTGAATAATTTTAGTTAAATGTGTTAATTCAAATTTTTCAAAATCTATTGAAGTTACAATTACAACTTCTGGAAAATTTTTACCATTTTTATTTTTTTTTGAATTATGATTATAAATTAATTTACCTTGTTTAATAAAGTCATCTTTTGCAATTTTAAAATGATCATCTTCATTATTAATGTTATCATTTTTAATATCTTGTAATTTTTCATTATTAATTTCATCTTTTTCAGATTGATCTAATTCATCTTCATAAACATAATGTAAATTACCATCTTTATCAGCTTTTGAATGAAATAAATTACTTAAAGTCAATTCTCTTAAGAATGGAGCATGTTCAACAGGTGGAAAAATAAATTGATTATCAGTTAAAATTTCTTCTTTATAAATTCCATGTTCTTTTGGTAAATTTTTATTTTTATTACTATTATTTAAATCTGAAGAAATTTTATTTGATTTTGAATATGAAGAACTTGAGGAAGTATTATCATTATTATGATATTTATTTATATAAAATATTATGAATATTATTATTGAAGTTAAATAAAATACAGTTCTTTTCCTATATCTTGGAAATTTATTTGATACAGGTATGAAAGATTTTGATTTAGTCTTTGAATGTTTTTGAGGAAAGGCTAAATGCATTTTTTTTTATAAAAAGCGAGTGAAATTATTATAATTGAAAAGTGATTTGTAGATTATATTTTAATAAACTGATAATTTTTGAACATTTGGAAAATCAAGAGTATATTAATCGCAATTGTTTATGATAAACAATAATTAATCAATAATTAATCAGTAATTGATAAATGAAATAGATAATAATTAATATAAATATAAATATAAATATAAATATAAATTTAATTCAGTTCAGCTTAATACGTAACGTTAATGTTGTTAAAATAGCTTATTGTTTATTGTCGATATAATTTATCTGTTAACGTTTGCAGGTTTCGTGTTAGCAGCAAGTTTGCCATGGCTCAAATCGTATTTTGAGAGGGAAGAAAAAGAAGAAGAAATAGAGAGCCAGTGGGGTGGTAGTACCTTTGGGGTGGTAGTACCATGTAAGTGGTAGTACCATTAAATTGGTTTTAAATTTAAGGTTTTAAAAGTTCCATAAAAGTGGTCTTTGCGGAAACTTTAATAATCCGATACATGGAAATTTACCGCGGAATTGGGGTGAAAATTCGGATTTGTACGAGATTTGATTAATAAAAGAATAATAATGATAATAGTGATATAATGATAATAATGATAATGATAATAATGATAATGATATTGATGAGACTATTCTAATAATCTTGGATTTAAAGAACCATTAATCAATTGATAGAACTTCATATCTATTATAAAATATTCAATTGAGTTGACATCAATAACTGTCTTCAATAATAGATCAGAAAACAAGTAATTAATCAAGGAAAGATACAAAAATAATAATAATAATAATAATAATAATCAAGTTTCAAAATGGAAAGAAGAATATTATCTCATATGAATAGAGATCATAAATTAGCTTTAGAGGATTATCTTAATGTTTATGGAGGTATTCCAATTGATAAAAATTTAAGTAATATAAGAATGACTGAAATTTATTTAGATTATTTCACAATTTCATTTAATCTTCAACCTTTACCAGAACATGAAATGAAAAAATTAATTCAATTTAATCCACCATTAAAAGATATTAAAGAATCAAGAGAAAGATTAATAGAAATGGCAAAATTTTCTTCAAATAAAAGAAATTTTTCTCATTTTCAAATTCAAGATGTTATATATCCAAGTAAATTTATTGAATTTTTTTCAATTTTCTTAACTATAATTATAATTCTTATGAAATTTAATCCAAATTTAATTTTTGAAATTATATTAATAAAATTCTTAAAATTAAATAATTTTAAAAATTCATTATTAATTATAAATTATCTTAAAGAAAAAAGTAATATAATTTTTTTCACATTATTTATTCTTCATTTTTTAGAATTTTATTTCATTTTATTACCAAAATTAAAATTTTATAGAGTTCCATTTGATTTTAAAAGTGAATGGACTTTTTTTCAAATTATTGAAGGATTTCCAGTACTTTTAAGATTTAATAATTTAATTGAAAAATATAAAAATGAACCAAAAGAAAATGATCAAAAAGAGAATAAAAAAGAAAATTTATAATCAATTAATTAATTAATTTATTAATTTAAGTATATAATATATAAGTGATAACTAAATACAATTATTATAAAAACATTGAAGAATTTTCCTTTTTTCTTAAAAAACTATTACTGTTATTATTATTATTATTATTACTACTACTATTCAGATGATGATTTATTGTTCCATTTCTACACCAACAATTACTTGATTCTGTTTCTAATTGAATAAATAATTTCAATCTATATTTCTCAAAAATTAATTTCTCACATCTTTTTTTAATAATTGTTGAATTTTCTCCATCTAAATATTGAATATGAATATATCCAATTAAATTACTACTATTTGCATCATTTGTATGTTCATGATCTTCTTCATGATTATGTATATGATTATGTATATGATTATGTATATGATTATGATTATGATTATGTATATTACTATTAGTATGAGTATCTTTTATATTTGAATTATGAGAATGAGAATGTTCTTCGTTAGAATATTCTTTATGAGAGTTTTCTTCATTTAAGTGAGAATGATTATGGTTATGATCATTTTCATTATCATTTTCATTATCAGAATCACAATCAATAGTACAATCTTCATCATCACTATCACAATTATTATTATCATGAGTACCTTCACATTCAGTATCTTTCCAAATTCTAACAACAGAATAATTAGAAACTCCAGGTAATTCATATAAATCATTTAATAATTCTCTTATTAAAGTTTCTGCATTAAGATAATTATTTTCATTAAAACCATTATTATTATTAATTTTAATTTTTTCATTATCATCTAAGACTAATAATAAATTAAAACATGAATTTTTTAATAATGGTAAAGAAGATAAAAAAATTAAACCAATAATAAATAATGAAGAAACTGGATCTAAGAATTTTAAATATGGAAAAAATTTTAATAATAATGTACTTAAAATAACTCCAACAGAACCTAAAGTATCTGCTAAAATATGTAAAAAAATTCCATGCATATTATCGTCATTATTACTATTATTATTATTTTGTTCATTTGAAGTAGAATGAGAATGAGAATGTGAATGAGAATGAGAATGACCATCATGACCATGATTAAAAGCAAAAATTCCAATTAAATTAACTAATAAACCTAAAGTTGAAACAATTAATAATTGATTAATATTAATTAAAGAAACTGGATTAAAGATTCTATCAATTGATTGAAAAAAAATATCTTGAACAATTGATAATAATAAAATTCCATTAATGAAAGCAGCTAAATTTTCAATTCTTGATAAACCAAAAGGATATTTTGATATTAAAATTTGAGATAAAATATCATTTTTTGAATTTAAATTATTTAAATCTGTTGAAGTTGATTTTAATGAATTTTTATTAGATAACTTATTAGATAATTTATTATTATTATTATTATTATTATTATTATTATTATTATTATAAAAAATACTTTTATTTTCTTTTGAAACAAATTTTGCAAATAAACCAATAGATAATGAAGAACAATCTAATAACATATGTAAAGAATCAGAGAATAAACCTAAAGATTTTGATTTAAATGAATAAATCATTTGAATTATCATAAAAAGAAAATTTAAAATTAAAAATTGAGTTATTGATTTTGTTTCATTATTTGAGAATAAATTATATAATAAATTTTTTAAAAAAAAAAAATTAAATTGTATATAATTTTTAAAAAAATAATTATTTTTTATAAATGGTAAAAAATAATTAAAGAAATTTATTAAATGATTTGAAAAATTATTTAAATTATTTAAATTATTTAAATTATTTGAATTATTAGTATTATTAAGATCTATATCATTTGAATTATTTAGATTATAAATATTTGTAGGATTTATGAAATTTGTATTTGAGAATGTATTATAAGAGTTATTATGAGAGTGATTATGAATATGATTATGATTAATTGGAGTAATATTAATATTATAATTATTTAAATTATCAGGAACTGGAATTGAGATTGAATTGAATTGATTATGTTCATTTTGTTCATTATGTTCATCATGAATATTAGAATCATTATGAGAATGAGAATGGTCATTAGAATGTTCATGTTCATGATCATGAGTATGATTATGATTATGAGAATGAGAATGATCAGAATCAGACATTTTTAGAATATATGAAGATTTGATTGAATTAAATAAGATAGAAATACGAATGCAAAAAGAAGATTATAAATTGATTATAAATTGAATTAAAAGTGAATTGAATTGAATTAATTGAATTGAATTGAATTGAATTGAATTGAATTGAGTAACTTGTAAATGATTATAATATTAGATGATTATGATTGAATAACTGAATTGAATAATAGACAATGAATATAGTTATTTATTTATCTTACTATTCTTATTATTCTTATTGGAACATTGAATAAATATTTCAGATGATTCGAGTAAATTGATAAAATTGATAAAATTGATAAAATAGATAAAAGTGGTTATTGGAGTTAAAAGCGAGTAATATATTAATATACTACTACTACTACTACTACTACTACTACTACTACTACTACTACTACTACTACTACTGTGGATTGTTTCCAGTGGAAATTGAACTACGTATCTGGAACCAGGCACATGGATGCAATGTACCGGTGAGTACTGCCAGGTATATCAAACATACTTGCACAGCGACCCATCGGACTGGTATTTTTGAGATCAAAGGAGTGCCACTATTCTGGTCTCACCTAGTGTCTGCACTTCGCTGCACCCTCTGCCTCACCACACTCCTCACGTGCCGTCACCTGACCACCCGGGGTCTCTCTCCCGCTCCAGTGGTAGTGGTACCCTCCCTCCTCTGGTCCCCTTCCTCTGGTCCTGTCTTCATTTTCCTCTGTTTTTTCTCTGTTTTTCCTCTGTTCCTTTTTCTTCGCTCGTTTCTACAAATCATTTTCCAAACAATCCCAGAACAAATCTTATTTCATTTCATTTCATTTCATTTCATTTCAATCAACTCAATTCAATTGAATATATTAATGTCAATATAATATAATATATAATATATAATATATAATATATATTTCTTTTAATCAAATTACTTTGTAAATAATAATCTAATATATCAACCAACATATTCATTTATATAAAAAATTATTTAAAAAAATATTTCAAAATGTCTGCAGTTGAAGAATTAAAAGATTTAGTTAAAAAATTACAAGATAGAGTTACATATCTTGAAAAAAAATCTGGTTTAATTTCTACAGAAATTCCAAAATCTATAAGAATGGTATTAATTGGTCCTCCAGGTGCTGGTAAAGGTACTCAAGCACCAAATTTAAAAAAAAAATTTTGTTCATGTCATTTAGCAACTGGTGATATGTTAAGATCTCAAGTTAAAAAAAAAACAAATTTAGGTATTGAAGCAAAAAAAATTATGGATCAAGGTGGTTTAATATCTGATGAAATTATGATAAATATGATAAAATTTGAAATTAATAATAATCCAGATTGTAAAAATGGTTTTATTCTTGATGGTTTTCCAAGAACTATACCACAAGCTGAAAAATTAGATCAAATGTTAATTGAAAAAAAAATTCCATTAGAAAAAGCAATTGAATTAAAAATTGATGATGAATTATTAGTTTCTAGAATTACTGGAAGATTAGTTCATCCAAATTCTGGTAGAAGTTATCATAAATTATTTAATCCTCCAAAAATTCCAATGAAAGATGATATCACCGGTGAAGATTTAGTTCAAAGATCTGATGATAATGCTGAAGCTTTAAAAAAAAGATTAATTACTTATCATAAACAAACTGAACCAATTGTTAATTATTATAAAAAATCAAATATTTGGTCTGGTATTGATGCAAGTCAATCTCCAAAAAATGTTTGGTCAAGTATTTTAAAATGTTTAGGTCAATAAACGTTCTCAATTATACTACTATATACTACAATATTATATACTTTATATATATATATATATATATATATATATTTATATAAGATAAAATATAATTTTAGTTTATTATAATAGTCTATTTACATACATATTCAATTACTTATTTTATATATTTATTTAATCTCATTAACATCAACATCTTTTTTTGAATTAATATTATCTTCATGACTTTTTAAATTTAAATATAAATTTTCTGATGTTGATTGTAAAGTTTTAATTAATCCAATTCCACTTAAAATACTTAATAATCCAATTAATTCATTTTGTAATTGAATTTTATTATTTAATAATTTAAATTTATTTAAATCTTTTAAATTATAAATTTTATCTTCAATTTTACCTCCAATTAAAATTAATTTTTCATTTGTATTAATTAAAAATTTATTAATTAATTTCTTAATTAATTCAGGTTTATTCTCTTTAAATGTTATTATACATGTTGGTCCATTAATAATTTTCTTTAATTTCTTATAATTTAAATTATTATTATTATTATTGTCTTTTTCAATAGATTTTTTAATTGTATTTTTTTCATTTCTTAAACCAGCTGGATCTTTTAAATTTTGATTTTTTAAAAAAACTTTAAATAAATTATTTCTAATAATATGTAAATTACCTTCATTTGAAGTAATTTTTAAAATTTCATGTCTAAAATTATTATTCTCAAATTTTGTTAAATTATTATGATGTAAAAATAAAATTATATCATTATTAAAAATTTCTTTATAAAAATCAATTAAAAATGTTTTCCTAGATTCTAATGGTTTTAAAGTTATTCTTTTCTTAATATTTTCTAATTCTCCATTATTATTATTATTATTATTATAATTACTATTCGTTTTTGTTTTTATATTTAATAAACCATTCAATTTACTATTACTTTTATTTAAATCTTTTTTAATTGAAATTTTATATGAACGTGAGAAATTTAATATTGACAATTTATTAACATTTTTGATATTATTCATTTCTTTCTTAATTGAATATTTAAACATTTTAATATCTATTTCTTATCCAATAATTCTACTCCAATAATTCTACTCCAAACATAATATCAATTCCCTTAAAGTCCATTAAAGTCCATTCATTCAATTCAATTCATTTCATTTCAATCTTTATTTATTTCACTTCTTCATTTTCTCTTTCAACCAACAAATTAAATTTCAATCCTCAAAAAAAAAGCAGATCACATGACCAGTCACATGATATTTACATCAAAAAGTGTATAGTGTTTCTTAATTCATGTTTTTTCGCGAATTTCATCAATTAGCCGTTCTCGTATAGTTTTTAGTACACTTTGTTGTGGCCAAAGAAACCCAGGTTCGATTCCCTTGAAAGGCAGGATTTTTTCACTAATTTCAATTAAATATAAAATAAACCTTTATTTTTATTATTATATTATTTATTACATTATTACATTATTACATTATTACATAACTTTTTTGAAATAATCATTGAAGATGAGTTTACTAGACGTACATTAATAGTGATTTAATATTAGGAAAGTAGAATACAAGTTGAAGATTATTAAAAGTTTTAAAAAAAGAGGAATGGAAAAAAAAAGTAATGCAATTTTATATAAAAACTTAAAGAATATATAAATTATTTGTTTAAATTTTCAAAACAATAACATAATTCTTTAACATCTAGAGCTGTTGGAAAAAAAGAATGAATTAAATTATTTATATCTTCTAATTTTAATTCATTTGTTGCTTCTTCATCAATTTTTGCTAATCCAAAATCAATAAAAATAAATTGATCTAAATTATTAAATTCATCATAAATTAAAATAAAATTATTTCTTTTAATATCTCCATGAACTATATTATATGAATGTAAAATTTCAAGATTATTTAAACCTAATGATAAAGCTTTTTTATTTTGTATATTATTATTATTATTATTATTATTATTATTATTATTAATTGATAAACAATATTCAATAACAATAAATAATCCACTAATTTCATATTCAATATTATTTTTTATAACTTTTGTTTCAATATAACCTTGTGATAATTTATAAGGTATAATATCACCTTGAAGATGTTTTAATTTATCATAAACTTCAACTTCTTTAAAAAATTGTTTAGAAGCAGATTTATAATAATGTTTTGATTCTTTAATTGGTGAATAATTTTTTAATTCTAATAAATTTAATTTAAAATCACATAAATAATTTGGATCAAAAATTTTAATTATTGCAAAATTTATATTTTTATTTTGAATTAAATTTTCATTTGAAATTAAAAAAACTTCACTTAATTGACCTTTACCAGGTTTAAATTGTAAAATTTTTAAAATTTTTAATGGAGTTTTAAAAACTAATAATGAATTTTTAAATTTATTAAAATATAAATAAGCTGCAAAATTTAATGCATTTTTTTTTAAAACAAATTTTTGTTCATTTGAATTTGAAAATTTTATATATTTTTCTAAAAAAATTAAATTTTTTAAAATTAATTTATCTTTTAAATAATATTTATTTGATTTTTTATGAATTGAAGATATTGATGATGATAAAATATAAATTAAAGCAAAATTTAAAGATAAATTTAATTCAGATAATATGAAATATGTAAAAGAAATTTCTTTAAAAGAATATAATTTTGTATATTTATTATTTGTAATTGTATTTATTTTATTTTTTTTATTATTATTATTTATAATATTTGAAGGCATAATTAAAAAAATTGATTCATTTTGATCAATTAATAAAATTTTTGAACATTTAAAAATAATACAAAAATAAATTGCTTCTTTTAAAATATGACTAATGATTTGTAAATTTTTAAAATTATTTTTTAAATTATTATTAAAAGCAAATTTTAATAAAGAAATTTCATTATTAAATTTAAATTGAATTAATAATATTGAAGATCTTTTAATTAAAAAACATCCATCAATTTTTAAATTATTTAAAGAACGTTTTTGAAAATTTTTTAAAAAAACTATATCATTTTTTTTCTTTTTTTGAATTATATTATTATTAGTAATATTTATATTATTTAAAATGATTAAAATTGGTTTAAATGAGAAATTTATTAAGAAATTTTTTAAATTATTTTTAAAATTATTTTTATTTATAAATTGTAGATTAAATTTATTAAAATTATTTAAATTATTTAAATTATTAATAATATAAGATTTAAATAATTTATTTAATTTATTTAATTTATTTAAGTTATTTAAGTTATTAATATCATTTGAGAAAAGAAAATGATTAATAATATTAATAATATGAGAATTTTGAATTTTGATTGAATTTAAAGAAGGTAAAATATCATGAAATTCATTTAAAAGATTCATTTTTTGAATATTTAAAAGTTTTCTAGATTTTAATTTATTTTTATTATCATTTTTTATATTTAAAGATTCTTCATTATCATTATCATTATCATTGCTTATATCATTGCTTATATCACTAGAATTATTAGAATTATTTGAGATTGAAGAAATTTTAAATTTTTTAGATAATAAAAGGTTATTAATTGGATTCCAAATTTGTCTTGGTTGATCATATGGAGAATCATTAAAATTATAAATAATTGAATTAAATAAAAGATTTGAATAATTTGGTAAAGATAAAAAATAATAAATATATTCAAAATTTGAAATAAAATAAGAATTTTGTAAAAAAAAAATTTTAAAATTTTTAAATAATAAAAATTCTTTAAAAAATTTTATTAATTTTAAACTTATAAAATTAAAACATTCACAATTTTTTATTAATAATTTATTAATTGATTGAATTCCAGTTAAGATGAATAAAAATTTATGTTTTTCTAAATTTGATATATTTGAATGTTCATTATTATCTTTATTATTATCCTCATTTTGATTAATTTGATCAATTTGATTATTAATTTGTTTATTATTATTGTCATTTTGAATATCCATATTCATATTCATATTCATATTCATATTCATATTCATATTCATATTCATATCCCCATACACTTGCATATCCATTATGAATTATATTCTTTTTCTTATTGATATATTACAATTGAATTGATAATGTATTAATAGTTTATCAAAAAACTTATCAGGAATAAACCAAAATTATAGATTTTAAAGAGTGAAAGGTCATTGAATTATAGTTTCCCTTTTGGTATCATTGGAACTACTTCCTTTGTACTAATCTCTTCAACACTGTATTTGCTTTGAATGAGAACTAGGAATTGAGATGAATTGAAATGAATTGAGATGAATTGAAGTGAATTGAGATGAATTCATCGACTGATTACTTGTTTATTTCTTTATTTACTTGTTTATTTGCTTGTTTATTTCTTTATTTCACATTCATCAACAAAAAGTCGAGTATTTTCATTTCAATTCAACCGCGTAAGAAAACAACGCAGGCAGAGCCCTGAAAAGTTGTCGCCAGGGCTCTAACACGAAAACACGAAAAAACACGAAAATTCTTTTTTTTCTTTTTTTTCTTTTTTTTCTTCTTCAGACGCGTTTCGTTTTCGTTTTTGAATTCATTTCCATTTCTTTCTGTGGATTTGAAATGATTTATTTATTTCTGAGCACTTGAAGCACTTGAAGCACTTAAAGCACTTAAAGCACTTGAAGCACTTTTAGAATCAACTCCTGGAGATTGAAGAACAATCACAAATTGCAATCCCTTTCAATAAGCAAATCCAATGAAGTAATTGAATGAGTAACTGACAAAAACATTACTGAATTTGATTAATGACCCTTATTGGGTTAAGTTATTGAACAGACAGAGAAAATAATAGAAATTTCCAGTTTGACTACAAGTTCAAATATAATGTTTATTATATAATAATACTTCTATTAAAATGTTAAAAAATTATGAATAATTAGATAAATCAATTGAATCAAATGGAATTTGAATTGGAACTTCAATTGGAAATTTTAATTTTAATATTAATAAATCAATTATATCTTCATTTATATAATTAGAAATATTTTTATTAAATTCTTCATTTAAATCTTCATTTAAATCTTCATTTAAATCTTTATTTAAATCTTCATTTAATGTATTTATTGGATCATTAATATAATTATTTATATGAATTTTTTTTAATAATGAATATTTAATATTTTTTGAAAATAATTTTTGTGATGAATAAATTGAATTTTTTGATGAAAATAATAAATTTTTTGAATAAAATATTGAATATAAATTTCTTATACGTAATATATCACATTCTGCTAAAAGTTCATTATTATTATTAAAAATTTTATAAAAACAATCAAGAAAAATTTTACCTTTAAAATTATCATAAAATTTTTCAAAATTAAAATTATTTTCTAAATTTAATTTAAAATTATTCTTTTCTTTATCTTTTTTCCTCTCCTTTTCTTTTCTATATTTACTACTTTTATAAATATTATTTGTGGTTGTAGTAGTATAATTAGAGGAACCTAAAATATCTAATTCAAGTAAATTTCTTCTTAAATTTGAATCATAATTTATATTATCATATGAATTTGTAATTGAATTAATCAGGGAATTAATCATTGGATCAAAATTATTTTGTAAAAAATCATTATATAATCGATTTATACCAATATTTGGATTATTATTAATTGAATTTATATTAATATTTTCTGAATTTATTTTATTTATATTCATTTTTAAAAGTAAATCATCTATATTTTCATAACTATTAACATCATCAAGTTCATTATCAAGAGAATTATTAAGTGAATTATCAAGTTCATTATTTAATTCATTATTTAATTCATTATTTAATTCATTTTCAATTACTTTTTCAATTAATTCATTATTCAATCCATCTTTTTTTTCATTTTCAAATTTAATCTCTTTATTTTCAATTTCTTTTTCTTTATTTTTTTCTTTATTAAATTTCATTTTATTTTTCTTAAATCTATTTCTATTTCTTCTATTCCTCTTCTTTTTTTTATTAATATTGTTATCAATATTATTAATATTAAAATCAATATCAATATTGAGATCATTATCATTAGATAAAGAATTAAGACCAATTTTATTAAACCATAAATTAAAAATTATTTCAAAAGTTTGAATTGAAATTAAATAATTTTGAGAGATAATTTGATTAAAATTTAAATTTTTTAAAATTAAATTTAAATCATTTAAATTTAATAAATTTAATAAATTTATTTGTAAATTATTAAAGTTAATTAAAACATTATTTTTAAAATTAAAATTTTTAATTAAATTATTATCATTATTATTATTATTATTATTATTATTTTTATTATTAAATTTTAAAATTGATTTATATATATAAATATTTGTGAAAAAATTAATTAAATTTGAATTAAGATCAATTGAATTATAATTTTTTGAAATAAAAGTATTATTTGAATTTGAATTAGAATTTGAATTTGAATATGAATTTAAATTTAAATTTAAATCAATTTGAAATTGAAATAAATAATAATTAAAAAATTTAGAAATTGGACTATAATATTGAGAAGAAAAAGAATCAGAAGAGATTATGAAATAATTTTCATAATTATAAAGTGAATTAAAATTTTCATTAAAATTTTCATTCAAATTTTTATTAAAATTCTTATCATTATTATTAATATCATTATTATTAATATCATTGATTGTATTATTTAATTTAGTTAAATGATTATAAGAGAATTGAGTATAATCATTTAATTGATTAATATTAGTATTATAATTAAGTTGATTAAAATTATTAAAATTATTAATTTGATAAATATTATCATTTAATTGATTAATAGTTAAATCATTTAAATTTATATTATTATTATTTATATTACTATTACTATTACTATTACTATTACTATTACTTATATTATTTGAATGATTAATTGAATTAGAATTATTATTAATATTATTTAAAGAAATTGAATTAAAATAAAATAAATTATAAGTATTTGTAAAATTTATAAAAGAAATAAACCAATTTTTAAAATTTGATAAATTTAAAAGATATGAATTATTATTTAAATTTAAATAAATTTCTATAAAATTTATAACTTTTTCAGTTATTTTTTCTAAAAATAAAATAATTTTATCTTTTAAATTATTAAATTTTTTTTGTTTATTAATTGAAATTGAAATTGAAATTAAATCTATTGGTAAATTTATATTATAATTTTTTAATGAATTTTTATTTGAGAAATAATATTGTAAATGATCAGATAAGTTTATTAAATTTAATGAAGACATTATAATATATTTGTTCTTAAGGGTATTCCAATAGTATTCCAATAGTATTCCAATGATATTCCTTGAATGATACTTTATATATTAATGAATATCATTTGGTTTAATTCATCATTTCCTTTATCGTTTCATTAAACATTAAACAATAAAAAATAAACAATAAACAATAAAAAATAAAGGATCAAGAAATTAAAGGATAGAAATTAGTATATGGGGTACGTAATAAAGTGGTGTTTGTTATGTAAGCAAGGCTGGTGTGAGGATGGTGAGTGGCAAAGAATGAGATAAGAGAAGTTTGTTTATTATCAGAAGTTACGAGGAAAGAAACAGAAAGAGAAAAGAGATAAATAAGAGATAGAGATAGAGATAGAGATAGAGATAGAGATAGAGATAGATAGAGATAGAGATAGAGATAGATAGAGAAGAGAAAGGAAGAAGAGAAGAGAAGAAGAATCATAAGCAACAGGAGACATGAGATAGAATTGAAGCATGAGAGCAGTTATTTTTTTATATTATTAGATATATTTTAAATTGTATATTTTGAATTGTATATGTTTATATGTTTATATGTTTATATGTTTATATTACCATTCTCATTACCAAAAGTATTTTCACCAGAATATAAAACATATAAAAAGCCATCTTCATCTTTATGTTCATCATAAATACTTGACATTAAAGCAGCGGTTGGTGGTAAAATATCATTAACAAATATAAAAATTGCCTTTTCTGCAGGTAATTTAATTCTTTTTCTTATAACATAAACAAATTGTCCAACTGTTAAATCTGAAGGTACTAAATATTTTCTTTTATCAATTTCTTGAATATCTGATTTTTCAACTTTTTCACAAATTACTGGAATTCTATCTGTGAATTTTTGACGAATTCTCATAGCTTCTGCTTTTCTTTTTTCAAATGGATGTTCATCTTTGAATTGAGATCTCATTTTGATATTATATTATATTAGTGTTTAGTTAATTGATTTATTTATTTATTGATTAATTGATTGATTGAATATGAAATGGATTGCAATTATAAATAAGAGTATATTAGATATAGAATATATTAGATATAGAATATATTTAAGAGTAATCAATCAATCCATTCGTATCATGATTCAGCTCTGGTTTAAATATCCATGACCAGAAGAACAAAACAACAGAAGCAAAGAAGCAAAGAAGCCAAGCAGCAAAGCACATGGACGATAAAAGGGCGATGCACTCGAGGGAGCAAACTACCACTACCACTACTACTACCGATAAGCACCACCACTGATCACCACCGTAGTTCAGGCTGAGGGGTCATCCTGCCCAATCGCAGTTCTCCTCTGCCGCCACTCCCACCGCCACTCTCTGTTTAGTCAAGAAGACAGGTCATGTGCACTAACCCCGTTATTCTGGCGACAACTGATTAGACCCATTGAAGTGGTTAACGTGCTTTAATGCAATTTTATGTTTGAGCACTTCAAGTGGAGAGAACCCACAGCTCTGGCCTCAACTCCCTGCTTACCTCCTGCTTACGTAACCCGGGGTGTTTTCAATTCACCACCTCATCTTTTTAAATTGCCTAATTCAATTATTAACTGTGTCTAAATCTATGTGCCTCTATCAAATACAGTATATAAAATATATCAAATAAATAAAATATATAAAATATATCAAATAAATAAAGGTTTAAATATTAAATATCCAATATCAATTCATTATATTAATCAATTACATTCTAATTCATTCTAATTCATTTAGTTCTTACTAATAATCATCATAAATGTCATAATAATCATGTTAATAATACCCTTTTCAATATTATCATATAAATCTTCATCATCTTCATCATCTTTAATAATAATAATTTTATTATCTTATATACTTAATTTTGTAAATTCATTTAATGTTTATGAAGATATATATTCAAATCCAAAATATTCAATTAATTATCAATTTAATTCAATTAATAATAATGATAATAACAAAAATGATATATATAATTTATTAAATAATGATTCATATACTTTAATTAATTTATCAAATAATAAATCTTTTATTTGTTTATTTCCAAATATTTCAAATCATTTAAAAAATCCATTATATAATTTATTACCTGATTTATATAAATCAAATTTAAATGAAAAAAATATTTCAAATATTTCAAATATTTTAAATTATAATGAAACTGAAATTAAAAAAATTGCAATAAATTTTATTAATGAAACTTTAAATAATATTTGTTTATATTATATTTCTGGTTATTGGACATATTCATTTTGTTTTAATAATTATATATCTCAATTTCATGATATAAATTTAAATTTAAATAATAATCCAATTCAATTTCAAAATCATAAAAGAGATCCTCAATTACCTTTATATTATTTAGGTAAATTTAATAATAATTCAAATAATTTAAAAAATTTACAATTATCTTCAAATTTCATCTCTCAATCTTCAAATAATTTAAATAATATTAATATTAATAATAATAATAATAATAATAATCATCAATTAAATTCAAATTCAAATTCTTTAGTTTTAATTCAAGAAATTAATCATGGTACAAATTGTGATTTAACAAATTATAAAAGATCTTCAAATATTATTTATTCATGTAATTCAAATTTAAATTATCCAATTATAAATTATATTAAAGAATTTAAAACTTGTAATTATGAAATTTCAATTCATTTACCAAAATTATGTAATATTAATCAATTTAATATTAAAAATAATAATCAAATTTTAAATAAAATTAATTGTAAACAAATTTTACCTTTATCTTTATCTGAAATTTATAAAAAAATTTCAATTTTAAATTATAATTTATCTCCTTTAGGTTATGATTTTTATTTAGGTAATTATATTAATAATGATAATGAAGATAATAAAAATGAAAATGAAAATAATATAAGACCTTTTATATTAATATTAAATTCTCCAATGAATGAAACTTTTTATAAAAATTTAAATAATCATTTAACTCTTAACTCCTCATTATCATCATCATCATCATCATCATCATCATCAACAACTTCAACAATAATATTAAATAATGATAATGAAAAAAATTTTGATTTAGAAATTAGTAAAATTCAAGAAAAATTATTATTATCATTTACAAATTCTTTAAAATTAACAAAAATTCCATTACCAGAATCAGATTTAAATTTTAATAAATTAACAAAAAAAAATTCATATAAAATTTCTGATGAATTTTTATTTGAAAGTTTAATTTTTGATTATAAAGGAGATTTTCTTTTTACAACTACAATTTTAATGAATAAATTAGGTCAATTAGAATTATATTTAAATTTTAATTTAAATGAAAATTTATTACCATTTTTAAGTAAAAATAAAAATAAACATAATTGGATTTTTTATAAAAGGGATTTAAATTTTAAAATAAAAGAGTTTATATAATTTTTTTAGTTTTTTCAATAGTCAATAATAAATAAATGAATATATAAATAAATGAATATATAAATGAAGTTAATGGATTAGAATTCATCAACTTCAAGAACTATTTTACCTCTTGCATGTTGAGTTGATAATTTATTTAAAGCAATTTGAATATCTTTCCAATTATAAATTGAATCAATAAATAAAATTAATTTACCTTGAGATAATAAATTTTTACCAATATTTAAAAATTCATTACATTCATTTAAATTTGAAAAATTATAATTAAATTTTATATAATTAAAACCCCAAATTAATTTATTAAAATTATTTCTTGTTTTTGAAAAAATTAAATTTTTATTTAAATTTATTAAATCTTTTTTATAAATTGATTTTTTATCACCAACAGTTGTTAAATATATTGAATTTTTATTATTATTATTAATAAAATTTGAAATATTTGATAAAATTTTATAACCACCAATAAAATCTAAAATTATATCAAATTTTAAATTTTTATTAATTAATAAATAATTATTTAAATTTTTAATTATATCACCATTAAATTCTCTATAATTAATAAATGAATTTTTATTAATATTTAAAAATTTTTTTAAAAAATTTATTGAATTTCCTGAACAAATTATAGTTATATTATTAATATTATAAATTTTTTTTAAAATTTGAATAATTATTAAACTTGTAAAAGTTGAACCACCATTAATTAAAATTTTTTTTGAAGAATCTAAAAAATTATTATTTGAATAAAAAGATTTAATTTTATTTAAAATTTGATTTATAATTATAAAAGTAAAATTCCAAGAAGATAATTTATTAAAATTTAATAAATTATAAGTTAAATTATCAATTTTTATAATTGGATCAATTTTTAAATTAATTTTTATATGAGAAGATAAAGTACCATTATTAAAAATATGAAAATAAATTCCAGAAACAATATCACCATTATTAAAATTTTTATTATTTGATTTAAATACAATTCCAGAATATTCTCTACCAAAACCTTTTAAATTACCATAAAAATCTGATTTAAAATAATTTTTAATTTTTAAATCAATTGGATTTAAAGAAATTGATTTAATTTGAATAATAATTTCATTAATATTTAAATTTTTAAAATTAATTTTATCATAATTAAAATTTGGTAAAATTGTTTTATTTGTTAAAAAAGATATTTTTTTAATTGGTAAATATTTTATATTTCTTAATGGTCTACCAACTCTTGAATTTAAATTTTCAATTTTTATTTCTTTTGGTAATGAATTATTATTGTTGTTATTGTTATTTGTATTATAAATTTGATTTTTAAGAATAATTGGATCTTGAATATCATTTCTATCAAGATCTTGTAAATTTGTTATATTCATTATGTATGTATGTATGTATGTATATATGTATATATGTGATATAATATATAGAAATATAAAATAATTGTATCAGCGGTTAATTTACTTTTTAACAAACTAATAATAAATAAGATAAATAAGAGAAGTAAGAGAAGTAAGATAATTTAAAGCTTTATTTATTTTAAATACCTCATATATAATATAATGTATGTAATGTATGTAATATATGTAATATATAATATATGTAATGTATGTAATGTATGGAAGTGAATGTCGGATTTTAATAGTTTCGGCGTTTAATTGAATATTTATAGGAGACAAACTACAAAGAGGTAAGTAAGTAAGAAGTAAATGATTTTATTGAATAAAAAGTATATAAAAAGTATATAAAAAGTATATAAAGTATATAAAGTATATAATAACTAAAGATAATAGAGAGACCAAAATAAAACAATTTTATATATATAAAGAAATGAATGAATGAATGAATGAATGAATGAATGAATGAATGAATGAATGAAATATAATATACAAAGAAGGAGAAGAGAAGGAGAAGGAGAGAGTATTAAGCAAATATTGGATTTTGATTAGAATTTGATATTGAATTTTGATTATTAATTTCTTTAATATATTGATTTAAATCATTAAATTCATAAATAATTTGAATCATTAAAGAACATGAAGGACAAATTGCAATTTCTTCACCATTTTTTAAATCATCTAAAGATATTTGAAATTTATCACCACATGGACATGGAAATGAAAATAATTGAGTTATTGAATCAAATGAAAAATCATCAATTTCAATTTGATCATAAATTGAATCTATTAATGAAGACATTGTTAATTTACCAAAAATTGAGTTAAATCCCATTTAAGAAGAATAAGAAGAATATAAGAATATTAAATATAAGAATATTAAATATATTGTATTAGTGTTTGTATTTAGATAGAGGTTTGATATATTCTTATTGATAGAAGAGGAAAACAGTTGTAAATGAACAAAATGATTCTTTTAAATGAATAAAATGAATAAAATGAAGTTAACGGTGAAGTTTAAGAGAATATTTTCTTGAACCAGAACTGGTTGCAATAAATAACTTTATGCCCTTGTTGTCACGTGGGAGAGTATCTTATGCTGTCACGTGGGAGAGTGGTAGAAGACGATCACGGCAACGAGAATGAAGAAGAAGAGAATGAAGAAGAAGAGAAGTGGTTGACGGTAGATGAAGAAGAGAGAATAAATGGAGAGAGAATAAATGGAGAGAGAGAGAGAGGAGTAGACGGTAGGTAGACGGTAGAGTACACGGTGGACGGTGATGGAGAGGAGAGAGAAGAGAAGAGAAGAGAAGAGAAGAGAAGTAGTTGTTGTACGAGCCGCAGCGGGAGGCGGTGTGGCTGGTGTGCAGTTACAGTATTACTATTACTATTACTATTACTATTATATTACTATTACCAATGTACTTCTAATTTATACGTTTATTTAAATTCATATTGTCTTTATTGTCTTTATTGTCTTTATCATTACATTTATCATTATTCCCTTAATAAAATGACTCGCTCTTTATCAAATTCTACTAGTGATAGTAATGATAGTAATGATAGTAATGATACTCCAGTTATCACTCATGCTAATTTTGATTATTCAAGTTTACTTTCTGAATTTACAAATGAAGATATTGAAAAATTTTCTCATTGGAAACCAGAAGATCAAATTCCAAATGATATTAAAATTATAATTAATGATAACTTTAATACAACAACAACAACAACTTCAGATAATGATAATGATAATGATAATGAAAAAAATTTAAATTTAATTCTTGCTTTTTTAAATATTATAAGTTTATTAAAAACTCAAAAAAGAACTGGATGGTTAAATTTTGGTATAAAAGATGCTGAATCAATTAGTGATCATATGTATAGAATGGCAATAATTTCAAAATTATTAATTAATAATAATAATAATAATGATGATAATTTATCTTTTAATACTTCAAAATGTATTGAAATTTCTTTAATTCATGATTTATCTGAATGTTTAGTTGGTGATATAACTCCAATTGATAAAATTTCAAAATTTGAAAAACATTATAGAGAATTAAAAACAATTTTATATATTTGTGAAAATTTAATAAAACCATATAATTCTTTAATTTCTTTTAAAATTTTAAATTTATGGTTAAATTATGAAAATCAATTATCAATTGAAGGTAAAATTGTTAAATCTATTGATAAATTTGAAATGTTAATTCAAGCTTTTGAATATGAAAAAAAATTTAATGGTAATTTAAATTTACAACAATTTTTTAATTCAATTAATCAAATTAATATTATTCAAATTAAAAATTTAGCTTTAGCTTTAATTAATCAAAGAAATATATTTTGGAATAATATTAAAAAAAATATAACTTAATATCTTACAATATTTTACAATATCTTTATCGAAGTCAATATCATATATTATATTATATTGTATTTTAAATCATAATTGAATGTGAATTTAATGAATTATTATTTGAAAAAATTTCAATACTTTTAAAAACATTTTCATTATAATCTGATTTTAAATTAATAAATTTACCTTTCTCTTCTTCTTCTTCTTCATCTTCTTCTTCATTATCTTCTTCATTACTAACCGGAGATAAAGGAAATTTTATAAAAAAATCTGAATTTAAATTCAATTTCAATTTATCACATTTCTTATCACATTTCTTATAACATTTCTTATTATTAATATCTTCTTTTTCTTCATTAATAAATTTAAAATTATTTAAAATTCTTAAAATATTATTATTATTATTATTAAATAAATGAAAATTAATTGATTTACCAAATAACCATTTTAAATGATTAAAAATATAAAATTTTGAATATGAATTTAATTTAATAATCTTAAAATTTAATTTTAAATTTCCTAAATTATTTTCAAAAATTTTTAATTCACTTTTATTAATATAATAATTAATTAAATTTAAACATTTTTCAATTTCTTTTTTAATTTCTTTATTATTATCATTATTATTATCATTATTATTACAAAAAAACTTTAAAATATAATTTGAATAATAATTTTTAATTAAATTTGAATCTTTTTTAATAGAATATTTAAAATTTTCAAAAAATAAATTAATTAAATTTAAAATTGATTTAAAAATTAATTTATTTTCATAATTTTTTTTTAATAAATTTTTTTTAATTATTAAATTAAATATTAATAAAATTAAATTATTATATTTTTCATAAATTTCATAAATTTCTTCAATTTCTTCAATTTCTTCATTTAATTTTGAATTAATTAATGATAATAATCCACCTAAAGATTCTAAAAAAGTTAAAAGAATTTTATCATTATTTAAAAAAAAAATTTCATTATTTTCAAAATTTTGTAAAAATAAATATATAATATTTTCAATATCTTCAAAATCTTCAAAATCTTCAAAATCTTCATCATCATTATTTGAATAAAAATTAATTAATAAAGTTGTATAACCTTTAATTAAAAATGAATAAAAAATTGGATCAATTTTTTTAATATTTTCATTATTTGATTTAAAAATTAAATTTTTTAAAGCTGGTAAAAATCTATCAATTATTAAATTTGAATAATTATCAAAATTTAAAGAAAATAATAAAAATAAAGATTTAAAAGATAATAAAGATAAAATAAAATTTTGATTATGAGAATCTTTTGATAAATTAAATAATAAATGAATTAATTTATCATTAATATTATTATCAATATTTGAATTTGAATTATTAATAAGTTTATTATATAATAAAGAAAGTAAAGTAAATTTTTGATTTGAATTTAAAGAATCTTTTGATAAATTTTGAATAATATAAGTTAAAGAATCTTGATAATTTGAGTTAAATACTTTGTTTACAATTGGATTTAAAGATTGAATTTGATTTTGAACTTCAGTTTGAATTTGAATTTGAATTTGATTTTTTGATTGATTAAATTGATCAATTTGATTATATGAATTTTTTTGTAAATTTTTTTTAATATTATTATTATTATTATTAATATTAATATTAATATTTTTATTAATTTTTTTTGAATTTTTATAAATTTTTGAGATTTTTAAATTATTTTTTTGTAAATTTGAAATTTTTTTTGAAATTTTTTTTGAAATTTTATTTGTTTTTAAATTTTTTTTTAATATATTTAAATTTTTATTTGAATAATTATTATTATTATTATTATTATTATTATTGATCCCATCACTGATATCTAAAAAGATACAGGAGGGATTAGAAAAATTTGAATCATATTGTAAGAGATTTTTTACCATTTCTTAAAAAAATATGATTAAAATTTGAATTTTTTTTTTTTTTAAAAAAATTTAAGTTATGTCTTTTGACAATTAATAAATTTTAGCAGTGCACATATAGAATAAATTTTAATTTAAAATTTGGAAGGTTTAATAATGATCTTTAAGTAAAGATCAAAAAATTTATAAATTGGAAATTAAATTTGATATTAAATAAATTTTACGATTTAAAATTATTTGATTATTTGGATAAAAGTTAAGGAGTAATATTTAATAGTATTTATTAGTATAATAGTATTTAATAGTATTTAATAGTATTTGATTAGCGATATATGATAAATGATATTTGATAAATGATATTTGATATTTGATAAATGATATTTGATGAAAGATATTATGATAGAAGATTAAAAGAAAATAAGAAGTTGAAGTTGTATTAAAGATATTTTTGATTAAGAATATTATTTTCATATATTCTAATCGATATTTTGATATTCAAATCATTATCATATTCATTAGAGATTTATTATATTAAAAGGTGAGTTTGGAACCGAATTTGGAGATTTCATCACCAGCAGCAGAAACGAGCTTTGACGGATTGATGTGTAATCAAGAGAACCCGCAGAAGTGGTCTCGCAGGGAGCAGTGGCTAATTGCAATTGCTCTCTTCAATTGGGGCTAATGGTGGCTAATTATGGCAGTAGCTGTGGCGAGGACGGTGAAAAAAGGGGTCTGAGTGACGCAACATCGGGAACAGCGCAAAACTAGCGCGACACTAGCGCAATTTCTAAAGCGCAGAGATTCGGCAGGATTACCAAATTACGCGTTTACTTGCATGTTGTTTGAGAGTCTGTTTCGAGGGTTTTAGTTACCGCAATAGGCATGGGCTTGTTGAAGAAGTATATAGGACAGACCTTTGGGACAGAAGAGGATTATAAAAGTAGCAACTTATTATTTGTTTATATACTTTATTAAAATGACTCCACAGCAAGAAAGATTTGATTATGATGAAATTTAATTATTTTTTCTATTGCTAATTTCATTTTTATTGAAATTTAGTAAATTAAAGAGATTATTGTAGTTAAAGTTACCAATCAATTAAAATTTCTTCATTGCTTTGATTAGTTTTTTAAATGAAAAAAAAAAAACGTATATAATGAGATATATTTCAATTTCTTTTCTATTATTATTTTATTTATTTATCTTATTTATTTTATTTCTTATATTAATTGAAGAATACTAGTTAAATTAAAGTAATTTATTAAATTTAGTTGTAGGAAGTATAGGAAGAAAAGAAAATTGTGAATTAAAAATGAGATTAAGAAATATTTTATTTATTATTTTTTTTAGTTTTTTAATAACTATAGAAAGTTTTTCACCATTTATGGAAATGAGAAATAAAAAAAATGAAATTCTTGATGAAATTTTAAATGGAGAATATATTCATGATGATGATGATGGAGATTATAATTCAAATTTTGATGAAACAAATGAAGTTTCAAATCGTGATCAATATAATAAATTTACTTCAATGTTAGATTATTTAGGATGGGGAAATATTCCAACATTTTCAGAACATTTTGATTTTTTAAATAATTGGGGTTCAAATGATTATGATGATCATCATCATAATGTATATGATAATGATAATGAATATGATGATAATAATGAAGATGTTAATTTAAATAAAAAATCTACAAGTACAAGTACTGAAAAAACTACATCAATTAAAACTAAAACTAAAACTAAAACTAAATCAAAAACAAAAACTTCAACATCAACAAAAACTTCAACAAAATCAAAAGTTCATACAATTACTACAACTAATGGAGCTAATTCAAATTATGATGGTATATTAAATTATAAAACTTCTGGTTTATCTATTTCTCTTTTCACTTTATTTTCTTATTTACTTCTTTAAATAAAATTAATTACTTATAATAATCAAATTATCAAATTATCAAATTATCAAATTATCTAATTTTATATTATTTTATATATAATATATAGTAAAGTTAAATTAAATTAATAATATTCTTGATTAATTCAAATTTTCAATCATTGAGTTCTTATTATATATAACATTATACAGTATAACATTTACGAATTGTAGTGGAATTGAATTAGCAGTAATGAATTATCAATTTTTTCAAGTTTCAATAGACCTTATAGCATTGAAGAAAAGTTTTTTATATTTTTTGACAAGGAAAAATCCGTGATAGTTTAGTGGCTAGAATTGCCGCTTGTCGCGTGGCAGACCGGGGTTCAATTCCCCGTCGCGGAGTTCTTTTTTTTATATTTTCTATAAACCAATGCTAATAAACCGGATCAATGCCTCATCCGTGGCACGGCTATAGTTTCCGTGGGTCTTTCTTGTTTTTGTTCGAGTTTTTGTTGTTTTTGTTGTTTTTTCTTCTTCTTCTTCTTCTTCTTCTTCTTCTTCTTCTTCTTCTTCTTCTTCTTCTTCAATTCAATTCATGCCTCGAAAGAAACCCCTTTTGACTAGAAACATTCTTTTATTCCTGTTTTGGTTTGGTTTCCATTGGCCAACTAGATCCAGCCTTAAATTCATTCCAGTTTCACTCTTAGCTCACATTTCCAAGTTTTAGGACCTTTAACTGCTTTTTAACATTATTAAAATCTCTTATCTCATACAATTTCAGTAATATTTTACTAATAAAGCTTTAGCGCCAACTAAATTTTGTGAAAAAATATTTGTCTTAGTCAATTAATTGATTACATTCCATTCCTATAAATATTATAAATATTATAAATATTATAAATACTACACAAATTACCACTTTTTTTTTTTCTAAATGGAAAAACTATACAAATAACTCTACAATCTAAATCTTATTCATATTCATATTCAATTCATATTCAATTCATATTCAATTCATATTCTCAATTATAATAAAATGTCTGAAGATTCAAATTTAAATCATTTTCCAACTGTATATTTACCAATTTATAAAGATGGTATGTCTGTTCAAGATGTCATAGATAAAATGCCTTATTTACCAACTATTAAACATCAATCTTTTATATCTGAATTAACTCAATATAATAATGATAATAATGATAATAATGATAACTATTCTCCAATTTTTAAAAATAAATTAACTGATTTTACTAAAAATAATCAATTATGTACTAATTTTCATCCAAATATTCAAACTTTATTTGATCTTTTTAATTTTAATTTAAATAAAAATTTTGGTAAAAATAAAAAATTATTTGCTTTTAAAAAATTTAATAATAAAATTTTAAATAATTTTGATAATTTTTATACTTATTTATCTTATGAACAAGTTGATAATTTAAGAAAATTAATTGGTTCTGGTTTATCTTATTTATTAAAAAATCAAAATCAAAATCAAAATACTTCCTCTAATATTATAACAATTAATTTACCAAATTGTAAAGAATGGTTATTAATTGATTTATCTTGTCAAGCATATTCTTTAATCTCAACTTCTTTATATTCAACTTTAAATAATGATCAATCTTCTTTTATTTTACAAAAAACAAATTCTTCAATAATTTTCTTAAATAAAAAAAATATTTTAAATTTTTTAAATATTAAA
This sequence comes from Ascoidea asiatica, assembly GCA_001600695.1. Taxonomy (NCBI): domain Eukaryota; kingdom Fungi; phylum Ascomycota; class Saccharomycetes; order Ascoideales; family Ascoideaceae; genus Ascoidea; species Ascoidea asiatica. The sequence goes on along the minus strand of BCKQ01000001.1, from coordinate 1,214,132 downwards.
AAAAAATATAATTTAAATAATCTTAAAATTTTTATTTCAATTGAAGATTTAAATATTCAAAATGATTATAATTTATTTAAAATTTCTTTAAATTTAAATATTTATTTAATTGATTTTAAAACTTTATTAAAAATTGGTAATGAAAATAAATCTAAATTTAAATTTAAACCTCCAAAAAGAAATGATATTTATACAATTTCTTTTACTTCTGGTACAACTTCAAATCCAAAAGGTGTTGAATTATCTCATTTTAATGCAATTTCTGCTTTAACTTCAAATTTATCAACAATTCAAAGAAAAGATAATTTAAATTCTTTAAATACTCAATTTAAAACTTTATGTTTCTTACCTTTACCACATATTTTAACAAGAAATATGTTTAGTATGGAATTAATATTAGAATCAATTGTTCATTTTCCAACTGAACCTGGTAATGTAAATAAATTTTTTAATGATTTACAAAATATTCAACCAAATTTATTACTTTGTGTACCAAGATTATTAACAAAAATTGAAAATTCTTTAAAAATTAAAATTGGTTATCCAAATAATTGTATAAAATTAATTAAAAATTCAATTGATTATAAAATTGAAAATTTAAAAAATCCAAAAAAAAATAATTATAATGCTTGGAATAATGGTAGTTTAAAATATGATTTAATTTTTTTTAATAAAATTAAAAATAAACTTGGTTTTAAAAATTTAAAAATTATTGTTTGTGGTGGTGCTCCAATTAATAAACAAACTTTAGAATTTTTTTCAGGTTTATTTAATATTGGTATTTTACAAGGTTATGGTTTAACTGAATCTCATTCTGGTTGTACATCTGGTTTTATAAATGATGCAAAAACTTTTGGTACAAATGGTATTGTTGGTTCAAGTATTGAAATTAAATTAAAAGATATACCAAATATGGGTTATAAATGGAATAAAAATAGATCTGGAGAAATTTTATTAAAAGGTCCAATGCTTTTTAAAAAATATTATAAAGATTTAATTATTACTCAAAATTCTTTTGATGATAAAGAATTATTTTGGTTTAAAACTGGTGATGTTGGAAAATTTGAAGAAAATACAAATAATTTATTAATTATTGATAGAGTTAAAAGTATATTTAAATTAAGTCAAGGTGAATATATTTCAAGTGAAAAAATTGAAAATATTTATTCAAGTAATAATTCAATTATAAATCAAATTTGTATTTATGGTAATTCAAATGAAAATTTTTTAATTGGTATAATTGGTTTTGAAAAAGAAAATTTAAAAAATTATTTAAATAAAATTTTTTTAAATAATGAAAAAATCAATTTAAATAATTTTAAAAATAAAACTGAAGAAGAAATTATTAAAGAAATTTCAAATAATAATTATATGAAAATTGAAATTTTGAAAAATTTGAATTATAATGTTGAAAAAACTAATTTATTAAAAGGTTTTGAAAAAATTAAAAATATAATTATTGATATTGAACCATTCACAGTGGAAAATAGATGTTTAACAGCTACTTTGAAAATTGTTAGAAATAAAGTAATTGATACTTTTAAAGATGAAATCAATAAAAAATATATGGAAGGTGAATTAATTTCAAAATCAAAATTATAAATAAAATATTTAAATAATATATTCAAATTTAACCAAAAATCTGTTTTTAGATGAAATTATATATCGAAGTGTATTTTTAATTAGTTAATCCCTGCAAAAATTGAAATTGTAACTGAAATTGAAATTAAAATTATATTTTAAGATTCAATTTAGAATTAATTAAAATTAAATTAAATTAAATTCAATTAAATGCAAAAATAAATTGATGATTAATTAATTAGTTAATTAATTAATTGAAAAAGTAGTGAGAAAATCTTATTATTTTTAGAACTGCAATTGAGGATTTATGTTTCCAATTACCACTAAGCCCGGTTGTAAAAAGACAAAGGTGATAAAAAGTAACGAGGTGCAACAAAAGGCACTGCTTTTAGCCTGCCGGATATTATCTTTCCGCGTAAAGATGTCGGTGGAAATGCAACCGCAGTGCGGACTTCAATTTTTTTTTCACTTTGATGCTTTTGCGGCAACAGCTGTAAAAGTAGAAATAAAAAAAAATATCATCAGTGAAATTCAACCAGAAAATAGTAATGCTACAATAGTGGTCGAGTAAAAGGTACGTAGAAAATAAAATAGAATAATAAATTTCAATGGGAACAGATTTGAAGTGAAAAATGATGCTTATTATCTATTAATTAGCCACTGAAGTTCTTTTTTGAAAAATACTGATGTTTTAAAAATAAATTTGGACTCCTTACTGTTTATATTAGGCCATATTGATACAACATGTGTTTCAACTACTAGAAAACAATTTAGTAATAATTGTAATCAAATTGATTTTAATAACTGATTGATTCATTCAAGGATTCAATTGTTTGACGATTCAATAATTTTATGATTCAAAAAATTGAATGATTTCTGTTTCACATATATTTAATGGCCTCCTTTTCGTTTTTTTTTTTTTTTTGAAAATGACCTTATGTAGTTTCTTTTTGTGGTATTCAAGATAAAAAGATTATAAAAAGATAAATATATATATTTTTATGGAATTAATTTAACCAAAAGAGATTAATAAAACTTGAAGTTTGGAAAAAATGACTTGGGATTTGAAATAGTCTTTATTATTTTCTTATGTTTCTAAGCCCATAGTTCTTTGATGAGACTCAATTTAGGCTTAATGTTATTCCATTTCACATTGAATATCTATCATATTGGAAATTAAATTGACTTTTCATTGATTTTATTAATTTCATTGATTTTTTTATTGAATTTTTAATACTCTATTCTATCAGCCATATCTGTTTCCAAAAAGTCAAAAAAAAAAAATATTCCAGCTTAAAAAAATTACATCTTCTTTCAACAGGTAATGCGAATAAAAGGAAAATAAATAAAACTGTTGAATTCGTTACCGAAAATCGTCAACGTCAATTGGAATACCAATTTTAATACCATTTTTAATACCAATTTAAATAATTGGTAATCTCAAGAATTTTTGACTATGGAAGCATGCTGCTGCTGTGGAAGTAGAGTTAACTCATCCGGTTTCTGCAGTGTTTCCAAGCTGCTGAAGCAACGCATTTCTGGGAAAATCGTCGCTGCAACGATCATTGGAACAACCTGTGAGCCATGGCTCAGTGTGGTGGCAACAGTGACAGAGCAACAAAGCCTGTTGCCTTGGTAACTGAGAGTCAGGGGTAATCAACGGTTAGCCGGCAGTAAGTGAAGCAAGAAAAGTATCAGCTGCGTTTTTAATTGCGTTTTAATTGCGTTTTAAGCAGCGTTGTTGAACATATGAAGCAAGTTAAATATAGAATTACGTAAGCGTGCAAGGGCCAATTAGTCAGACTCCGCTTACCAGAAAACCTTCAACCCTAACCTTAATTTCCCGATGTTAAAAATAAATTAGTGGAAAGCAACGAAGTTCACGAAGTTCACGAAGTTCACGAAGCTCACGAAGTTCCAGCAAAAGTTCATAAATAGACCAAAAAAAAGGTTGAAATCAATTGAATTGTTTAATTTTAGTTTTTATCCAGAATCAAAAATAACTTTATTCCATTACGAGAAGGGCCTTCGAATCAAAGAAAATGCTATTTTCAAAGGGTATTTCCCAGGAGTGGGGGATGGTGAACTGCTACCTTGTTGCAAATTCCCTTGCTTTTCATTTTCTTTTTCCTTTGCTTCACTACTACTATTAATAGCAGAGAGAGAGCAATCTGGGTGTGAAAGACGAAAGGATGTGCTCACTCTGCTGCTACGACAGCAATCTCAAAACAATCATTGCCTTATTTTTATTGTTGCTTGTGTTCCAATGACAAAGGGGTTTGTTTTATGGTGTATGCTCTTGTATTCGCATCCTCAGATTTCTCTGGAGTTTATTCTTAGAACTAACCAAAAAAAGCAAAGAAAAATATGAGAGAATATTAAAATATTATTAGAAAAATTGAAAAAATATATTAAAAAAGAAAAGAAAAAAAAAGAAGGAAAAAGAAAATCAAGGAAAATTGAGGAAAGCAAGAGCAAGAGCAAGAAATGCTACTAGTGTAATAGTGTCAGTTTGCTTCTTAAAAAACATGATAATAATCATAGTAATCTTAAACAAAGCCCAGTGATCTTAATTGAAATTCATACAATTTTCTGATTGAGAATGGTATATCTTTCATCTCAGAATAGCAATTCAATTATCAATTCATGAATAATTGTTTAATATTCAAGATTTTCAGATTAATATAAATACATTCCCTTTTCTTCCTATTTTTCAGATTCAACATTCTTCTTTTCTATTTTAACTATCTATCAATCAATCAAGAATCTCATAATTTATTATATTTTTTAATTATTTTGTAAACTTATAATTTATATTATTTTATCATAATCACTATTATCAAAATTATTTCTACTTATTTCAATTTATTATTCATTCGCTTTAATATTTAAATTAATTTAAGTTTTAATCAATTCAATTCAATCAATTATTCAATTTTCAAATATTAAAATATTAAGATATTCAAACATATATATTCTTAGAAATAGTTCATTCAAACTCAATTTTCAATTCAATTCATAATTTAAACAATGAAATTTTCATCTATTTTAGCTTCTGCTTTAGCCGTTTCCGCCGCTTCTGCAACTTATATCAATTCAACTAATACTGTTACTGTTACTGAATGTGATATTGGAACTGAAATTATAACAATTACTTCATGTTCTGGTCATACTGCTTGTACTGAAGTTCCAGTTACTACTGGTGTAACAACTGTAACTGCAACTATTACTGGCGTTGAAACAATTTATACAACTTATTGTCCATTAGCAACAACTAGTTGTTCTGCTAACACTTGTTATATTAAACCAAGAACTACTTTATCAATCCCAACTGAAGCTCCAACTACTGCTTCTTCTTCCCTTGAATTAATTTCTTCAATTCCATCAACTTCAAATTCAACTATAACTACTACTTCTGCTACTGATGTTGTTCCAACAACTATTACTGTTACTTCTTGTAATGAAAATAAATGTACTGAAGTTCCTGTTACTACTGGTGTCACAACTGTTACTTCAACTATTAGTGGTGTTGAAACTACGTATACTACTTATTGTCCATTAACCGCCACTACTTCTGCCTCAGTTACTCCAGTTAATGGAACCACTTATACTGCAATTACAACTGCTGTTCCATCAACAACAACTATTGAAATTACTTCATGTTCTGCTGGTGCTTGTACTCCTGTTAAAGTAACAACCGGTGTCACTGTTGTTACTTATACTTCAAGTGGTGTTGAAACTATGTATACTACTTATTGTCCATTAACCGCCACTACTTCTGCCTCAGTTACTCCAGTTAATGGAACCACTTATACTGCAATTACAACTGCTGTTCCATCTACAACTACTGTTGAAATTACTTCTTGTTCTGCCGGTTCTTGTACTCCAGTCACTGTTACAACTGGTGTAACTACTGTTAAAACCACTTCTAATGGTGTTGAAACTTTATACACAACTTATTGTCCATTATCTTCAACTGCCTCTTCTGCTATTGCTACAACTCCATCTACAGTTACTTCTGTTTCTGTTTCAACCATTTCTACATCTACTGGTAGTACTGTTATTACTACCCCAGTTACAACTCAAGTTACTTCATGTACCGGAGATGTCTGTACTTCTTACAGCACTGTTATCTCTTCTGAAACCACTGTTGCAACTACTGTACCAATCACCTCTGCCACTACAATTGTTTCAACCCCAACAACAATTTCTACTGTTACTACTGGTTCTAGTAAAGCTCCAGAAGTTGCAACTTCAACTCCAACCTCTTCTGTTCCTGAAGTTGAAACTGCCAATGGTGCTTCAAAATTATCCATGGGTTTAACTTCTTTTATTACCTTATTAGCTTTGTTTATAATGTAATTTAATTAATCAAAATTTAATCTTTTAATTTCTGTTTTAACTTAAATTTAATTACAAACACATTTGTTTCATACCTATGATTCAATTTTCAAAAAGCTTCTCCACTATGTTCTTCTTTTAAATATAGATTCAATTTTAATATTTTTGAATTTAAATTAAAAACTTCTTACCTTTTTATATTTTAATATTTCTATTTAATTAATTTTTTCTGGTTCTATTAATTTCTAAACTTAAGGCTTTCATTCGCATTTAACTTGTTCTGCTTGTTATAACTTTTTTTCTTTTCCGGTACTTTTCTTTTACTATACCATATACAAAATCAAGGGTTATTTATTAACGGTTTTTAATTTAACTTTTGTTATTTATTTATTCTTCTTATACCATGGCAATAAAATTAGATTTTCTAAGTTTCAAATGTCTTTTTACTATATTTAATTGTAGATTTTAATAAATGTATTTTTAATATATTAAACAATGTTTGTTGTAGTTTCTTAATATTTTCGCTATAAAACTTTTCTTTGCAAATGAAAAAAATATTCAAACTTTCTTATGAATTAATAAATATTATTGAAATTCAAAATAGTTCTAGGAAAGGACTGGTCTGTAATAGATCTTTGAAATAAAAGTTTTTTGTTCGTTTCTATTCTTTTAGAAATTCTCTTTTGTCATATTTTACAAAAAATAAAAAAATTCATTAATTTTTCAATAAGTTAACTAAATGATATCAATTAGTGCAGATTCATTTTTTTTTTTAAGAAAGTTTTTCCATTTTTAAATTAAAACCGTTTCAAAGTATAAAATGCTTAAAAAAAGTCTTATTAGTTGAGCCTATCTTTATAAACTTTGCTACTCTGTAAAGGATGAATTTTATACAAGGAGTATATCGATTAGATGGTTTGAATATTATGTGTCATTATAATTCATTGTTATAGAAAAACTAAAAGAAAAAACAAAGCAAAGGAAATGAAAACATTAAAAAATAAATAGTTATATATTTAAGAAGAATTGAAAAAATAAAAAAAGATGAAAATAGATTTCAAAACTCAAACAGCTTGTTCTTCATAAGAGTTTTCAACCTTGGCAACATCAATATCGCTACTTGCAAATTCTTTATTGGATTGATCTTTTGAGTAGTGATGAACTTCTGGTACATATTTGGTGGATTGCCATGCATTTTTATATTGATCATATAATAAATCAACATCTTCTAAAGTCAAATTTTTAGTTTCATAGACGAAATAGTATGCAAATGCAACTGCCAATAAATTACAACCACCCCAAATGAAATAAACTCTAGTACCTAAATCAGCATTTCCTTTACCAGAATCAATCATATATGGAGTAGCATAAGCAATTGCAAAATTCCATAACCAATTTGATGCTGCTGACATTGCAACAGATTTAGCTCTTACTCTTAATGGGAAGATTTCACCAACAATAACCCAACAAATTGGACCCCAAGTTGCTGCAAAAAATGCAATGAAAAGACAAGCAAAAGCTATTAAACATTTATTAGCTGGGTCTGAACTAGCTGTTTCACCAACAATTGCAATGATAAAATCAGAAATACACATACCAACAGCACCCCAAATTAACATTGATCTTCTTCCTAAAACTTCAACTAAATAAATACCTGGAATTGTCATTACAACATTAACGATATCAGTTATAACAGAAACTGTAAAGGCATTACTAATACCAGCATTACCAAAAAAAGTAGTTCCATAATAGAAAATAAAATTAATACCAGTTAATTGTTGAAACATTTGTAAACCAGTACCAGTTATAAGTCTTTTTAATTGAGAATTAGAAACTCTGAAACAATCTAACCAACTTGAAGAACCTTGAGATAATTCAAAATCATAAATTGATTTAATATCTTGATATTCTTCTTCAATTTCATCATGTCCAAGTGGAAGTTTTCTTAATTTCGATAAAGAATACTTAGCTTTTTCTTCTTTACCTTTATGAATCCAAAATCTAGGAGTTTCTGGTAAGAAAATCATACCACAACCTAAAATTAAAGACCAAAGAAATTGAATACCTAAAGGGATTCTATAAGAACCAGAATCGTTTCTTGATTGAGTACCTTTTTCAACACAAGCAGCTAAAAAAAGACCAATAGTAATGGCCCATTGATAACAAGAAACAATGGCACCACGAACAGCTTTTGGAACAGTTTCAGATTGATAAAGTGGAATTACAGATGATATTAAACCTAAACCTAAACCTGCAATAACTCTACCAGCAACTAATAAAGGTATACCAGAAGAAGCAACTTGTAAAGCAATACCAAGATTGAAAACGATTAAAGAACTAAGAATTAATGTCCAACGACGACCTAAAGTATCAGAAATATAAGGAGCAAATAATGAACCAAAAAAGGTTCCTGCAGATAAAATAGAAACAATTAAAGAATGTTCCTTTGAAGAGAATTCACCGGGTATATCTTTAGGAAATGTTTTTAAAACATATTTCATTGCCATTATACCAGAGATACTACCAGTATCATAACCATATAATATACCACCAAAAGCTGCAAAAAGACCGACAAATGCAGACATCCATAATGAACCTTCTTTTGGTTTTTCTTCTGGCTTATAGAAAATTGTAACAATTTTTGAATTTTTTAAACCCATTTTGTAAGATTATAATAATAGTCTTGTAATATTTTATAGTAAGTAAATTATCAAAATAAAAATAATATGTTATATAAAAAGAAATTTTAAAATTTTAAAGTGATGAAGTATTCAACTTAGAACTGAATAATAGTTTTTTGAATGATTTAACAATTAATTATATATTAGAAAGGTAATAATTTCAAAAAAGGTCAAGAGATTTGGTCCTCTATTTATACCATCTAAAAAAGTACTATTGATGATATTGCATTTTTAAGGCAAAAACATATCTTGCAAATAAATCTTCTTTCTTTTTTTGAAAAAGCTTACGTTTCTTTTAAAATCAGTGAAATTCTCACATAAAATTATGGAGAAATATCTGCAAATCAAAACTCAAGATTTTTAAGTATAAACTGCTTAAAGAACTGAAAAAAGAAGTAATTTTCTCCCCACAATTGATTGGAAAAGAGAATTTTAAATTCATTGATACCAAATTGGTAATCTCTCACCATCTTTTATCAGGAAAAATAACAAATGGCAGATCGCTGGAAAATTACAACCAATGAAAGTGAAAGACGGATTAAATAAAACTTTGAACCCCAGAGAGCTACATATTGGAGAATGTGAATAACTTTGAAATATGTAACCTCCTGTTGATAAATCCTTTGCTTTGGGAGATTTGGCTGAAATTTGCTTGAAATTGCTGGTTTGTGCTATTAATATTTGAGAATGTGGCGAGTCACCTTGGAAAAAAAGTAAGAAAAGCAGCTAGGCTAAGCCTCAGAATGGTATCAGAGTTTTTCCGAATGGAATAATTATAGAGGTTTCAAGCTTTGATACCTGAATCTCAGCTCTTATTGGCTCTACTTCCCCACTTCCTTGCCTCCGGGAAATTGTTCCAGCTTCATTCCCTTGCTGGCTGCCGGCGGGGGCAATGTCAGCGGAAAAATAACACGCCCGGAAAAAAAAACTGGAAAAATTATACAAAAAAATGTGTGCGAAAAACCTTAACCAAAGAAGGAACCGTCTTTAATTGGGAATTGCACACTTTTCCCAGCGTATGAACATTACAAAATATTTATTTCTGACAGAAGAGAAAGCTTACAACCTTAGATATGCTTCAGTTTTCTGGCTTTTTGAATGTTTCTCAGTATTTTGATTTTTCTGAATAATTCCTTCCATTTCTCCATAAACCCCAGACTATCAAAAGTTTGCTTAGAAAAATGAACTATTGTCTTTATCTTGATTTATTTCATTCAGATAAACTGAGAATTTAAATAGTACCAGTTGAAACTAGAATTTCTAAAACCTTTTTACTTTTATTTTTTAAGGTAATTTTCATTATAAGTTTACACTATTTGATTTTTGGTGACACAGACTTTGTAGCCTTTAAGTGGATTAGGAAAAAAATAGATGATTTATAGTTACTTGTTTATTACTTTTTTTTTCTCTTATTGTGATTAGGCTTGACAAAATCAATATTAGGCTCATGACACCATAAGGGAACAGCAGGTAAAAAACACAAGAAAAGGTTGTATGGTGTAGTGGTGATCACATTCGGTTTTGATCCGGATAACCCCGGTTCGAATCCGGGTACGACCTTTTTTATTAATTTTTTAATTAATTAAAATTCAACTTATTGTTGGATTTTCGAGTTTCCAACCAAAAGTCTTGAATAAAATACCAAAGTTAGATACGACTTATTTCTATTATTGTAAAGTAAAGATTATTGTATTCATTAAAGTTTGTTTTTAGATGAATTTAGTTTTAGTTTCTTTTGATTATTACTTTACATATCTTTAACTGAATGTTAAAAATTGAGTTGGAATCAATCAAATCTCATTTAAAACAAGAGTTTATATAAAATGGCTACTCTAAAAAACACAATCAAAATTTCAGAATCAAATTCTCCAGTAAAAGCATCTCCAATCAAAAATAAATCTCAGCCAGTTTGGATTTATTATTACAATGTTATTTCATCTGTTTTATGGTTTGGTGTTTTTTTATTCAATGTTTTACCAGGAAGTTTAATCTCAAAGCAACCAAATTTATTCAAAAATACAAGTGTTTATTTGATTATTGTTCAATCTTTAGCAATTGTAGAAATTTATAATTCCATTATAGGTAATGTAAGAGCTCCAGTATTTACAACAGTTGCTCAAGTATCTTCAAGATTATTAATAGTCTGGGGAATTTTTTCATTATTACCAAATTCATTATCAAATTTCAAATGGTTTTATATCACTTTATCTTTTGCATGGTCAATAACTGAAATTACAAGATATTCATATTATGCAATTAATATCAAAAATAAAGGTGAAAATATTCCAACTTTTTTAATTTTTTTACGTTATAATTTATTTTTAATTTTGTATCCTATAGGAATATCAAGTGAATACTTAATCATCTATAATAGTTTAAATCAAGCAACTATCTCAATTGGTTTATTATATAATTATTTCTTAAAACTTTCACTTTTGATTTATATTCCTGGTTCTTATATTTTATATACATATATGCTAAAACAAAGAAAAAAAATAATGCTAAAACTTAAAACAGAAAAATCAAAATGAATATCACTAAATTTAAAATAGTATTTTTATAATTTTATATACTGTATCCTAACTCAAATATATAATATATACTATATATTCTATTTTCTCAATTAGGATTTTTTCAATCTTCAAACATTTCAATCCAATTCACATATCTATCAAATAATGCAAGAATATCATACGCTTCTTTATCATCTTTTTTAAAACTAAAAAATTTAGATTTAATCTTATTTCTGATGAACTCTTTATCATTTTCTTTTAAAATATGTTTCAAAGTAATCAAAGAATTCATTGAGAAATCTTGATACCATCTATTATACCATAAAATATTTTTTAAAATACATTCTAAAATTAAATCTAAATATAAATTATTATCATAACTACCATGTTCAATACTTATAACATTGTCTTTTTTTAAAATTAATTGCTTTTGATTTTTACTTACAATATTACTTAATCCAATTGAATATAAATTTTTTGAAAAACTTGAAACATTTTTAAGATCATACCCATCATCATTTAAATTTTGTAATACTCCAAGATTTAATTTCTTAAATCTATTGAAATTCATTAAAAAATCATCAATAATTTTACATAATTTCAAAGATGAAATTATTGAATAATTGGCTGAGATTGATGTTCTTAATGATGCAATACTCAAATCATAATGCTTAACATTATATCCGACATGTCCGATTAAATCCCATTCTAATGACGAGTGTTGAATATTTTTTGAATCTTTTTTGAATTCTTCTTCCCAATCCATTACAACTCTTAAATCATCATATAAAAATATAAAAATTGTATCTAACCATTTTTCACATAACCTTTTACTCTGAAATTCCTTAAAAAGAAGTTCCTCTCCTGTATTTTTTTCTGTTTCTTTTGCTTCTCCTGGTATTGCTGTTGATTTATGATTATTTTCTAGTTTTTCACCTTTTGATTTTAAATTCGATAAGGCAATTTTCTCGTTATATTCATTTTGCATTACAAATATTTCTTTTCGTATATTTAATAAAGAATCCCAACCAATCAAGATAACCAAACTAGCCAATAAATCATAAGCTACTTTTAGAGTACCTTTCAATTTATTACTATTTAAATTTAATAAAGTTGGGTCAACGCTTAAAAGTTCATTTTCACTTGCGATATATGCATTTGACATGTTTTCAAAATTTCTCTTGTATAAAGGACCAGTTTTACCACAATGAATTAAAATATCTCCAATCATTCCAATTGAATTTAAATCGTTTGAATTATCATATATATCAATCTTTTCTTTCAAAAATTGTTTTTCCTTAGATTTGAAAATAAAAGGATATGGAAACTTAAAAAATTCTGAATTTTTTAAGTCAAATATAGAATTTTCAGAATTTATCAAATGATTATAAAAAGTTGTATTAAATGGATAAATCGGACATGAATTTAATGTTAATAATGCATTTTTGAAGTCTTTTTTAAAAATATATATTTCAACTAAGTTTTTCCAACAAATAAATTCAGAAGGTTTTGATTCGACTGCTTTTATAGCCAAATATAAAGAAGTATTTAACTTTTTTTTTTCAAATAAAAATTTACTCTGTTCAATTAGGTAAATATATAAATAGTTGATTTTAATGAAATTTGAATTAACTCTTTTATCATTTGTATAAAATTGAATACCTTTATTTAATTCATTCACAAATTTGATTTCATTATCTTTTTGTTGAGATAAAACTTTGATCAAAATCAAATGATATAAAAAATTTCTTTTAATTAATTGTTGAATTAATTCAATTGAATAATAATATAAATCAGTTATTTCTAAAACCTTTAATAATGTATCAACTAAATAATTATTAACAAAATTTGGAGAAGAATTTAAATTTGAGCAACCTGTTAAATGACCTCTATGTAATAATTTTAGAATTGACTTTATAATTCTTTTTGCAGAAGATTTAGTTTGTAAAGGATTTAATTGAATTAAAGCGGGCTTAAAATGATCCAAATCTGAAGAAAATTGAAATAATCTAATTAAACCGGATATATAAATTTCTAACCAAAAATCATCAGTTAAATTGAATAATGCATTATAAGAGTTTAAAGTTGATTTTGAAACATTATTGCTTTTGGAAGGGTTTATTGGATTGGTATTAATATTATTATTAGTATTGATATTATTACTGGAAGATGAAAAAGAAGAAGAGGAATTAACTTTTTTATGTTCTATGTTATTATTTTCAACAGAATTTTTATTTGAACTATTATCAATTGCATTATTTAAATTCGTACTTAGGTTTGAATTACTTAAATTATTTGCAATTGTAGTTAAATTTAGACTAGAGGAAGCAGGTGATACTAAACAAGAATCAGTAAGAATTTTATCTAGATCGACTGAAAGACTTTTGTTATGATTATTAGATTGAATATTAGATGAATTAGTTGAAGGAATATTTTTGTTATCAAGAGAATCAAGATTTGTATTTGAATGTAAAGAAATAGTGGAAAAGTTTTTTAGGTTATTATTTGTAATTTTTAAATGATTTTCATTGAAAGTGGTAGTTGAAGCAGAAGCTGAAGAGATAGCTGAATTTGTGTAATTAGAATCAGTTCTTTGATGCTGATTTTGATTTTTGGATAGTTTTAAAGGTAAATTCAAAGGTTGAAAAGTTTTCAATGGGAGTTGCTTACCGTTTCTATCTAAAATTTGAATTGAAGGAGTTTTAGAGGGAAATTCAATTCGAATTCTTAAATCACATTTACTAAATAAGTTCCATATACAATAAGTACCAGTTTCGAAATTTTTTGAAGCTAAATTGACATTATCATTATTACTGCTATTATTTATATTATTGATAGTATTCCCATTATTATTATTAGAATTACTAGTATTATTAATGTTATTAATAGAAGATTGATATAAATCTGAATCTTTAATTATTTTTTTTTGATTCTCATTGAATATTAAAGTAGTTAAATATGCAACAGGAGAAGATATTGAATTAACTTCTAAACCAATTAAATAATGAAATTGTCCAATATCTTTATCAATAGATTTTGAGAATTTTGAAAGAAGAATTAAATCAGGGGGACCTAAAGAGTCGTTCAAACTTGAATAAGTCGATAATAATATTGTTCTATTTGTTATTGAAGTTGCATATTTTTTCTCGTAAAGAAATGGGGTTTGCTCAAATTTGGATAAATTTGAATTTGGAGATCTCTTTGAAGAACTTAAATTTTTATTAGAAACTTTATTAGAAAGTGAACTTTTATTTGAATTTATATTAAGATTATTTGAAGGATTCAAAGATGATCTAGATGAAGACTTCTCAAACGATGTTGAATTTGATTTTTCAGTTGATGGAGAAGAAGAAGACCAAAAAAAAGAGCCTGTCTTTTTATGTTTATTACGACTAAACATTATATATTTGATAATTCCAATAGATGATTATTGGCTGTAGACTATTAGTTTTCTTCATTGATCAATGATCATTGAATCAAGAATATTTAGGAAATGATAAAATATTATTAATTATATTATTATTATTATTTTGAAAGGTTTCAAGGTTTACCTAAATCGATTTCACTCCATACTCAAGGCCAGCTACTTCAGTACCAAATCAATGAAAGACCTTAATTTCAATTTGCATCGTAACGTTAACCACTGGAAACAATTAATAAATAAATAAATAGCCAACGCTAACTGTAAATTTAGACACAGGCGCCCCAAAAATGGTCTCGTTATTTCAGGTAAAAAGACCCTTTTTCTGGTCTCTTAAGAGTCCCGTGCTTTAAGAAAAAAAACATTTAAAAGACCCGCTTGTATGGTCTCGGTTTAAAATATTAAGAATAAAATAAAAAGGATCCGTTATAATGGTGTCAAAAACTAGATTGTGTATCACATGATCATTGCCTTTTTTCTGTGCACTGAAAATTTTTATATTACAATTTCAAATCCAAACCCATTTAGGGACAGGTCAATCGAGTGAAATTTAAATCAGTTCAATCTCAAGTAACCAAAAAAAAGAGAATAGTGATCCTTTTAATAGTTTTTAAATAGAATCAAATTTATTCACTTTAAATTTGTCTTTCTTAATATTATTGTACAATATATTAAGACTAATGTATTCATTTCACTAGATAATTTTACGAAATACTTACTATTTTCATAATACAAATTTACCTAAATTTCAACTCCCATTATTAATCTATTTCAAAATGTCTGAAATTGAAGAATCAGCTTCTGCTCCATCAAATGATTTTATGGATGCTTTAAAAAAAACTAAAGCTAAGCAAGATGAAAAAAAAGTTGTATTGAAATCAAAAAAAGAAAAAGAAAAAGAGAAAAAAGAGAAAGAAAAACAAAGAAAGAAAGAATTAGCCAAAAAAAAAAAGGCTCAACAGCAAGCTCAAAAAAAACAAATAAGTGAAGCCAATAAAGATCAAGCAAAATCAAAATCAAATTCTGCTGATTCCAGTGACACAACCCCACCTCCAACTGCTTCTTCGGGTTCCAAAAATAAGAAGAGTAATGCTAAGAAAATTGCTCCAGGAATTGCATTGTTGAAAAAACAAATGGAATTAAGAAAGAAACAAGAAGAAGAAGAACAAAGATTGAAAGAAGAAGAGGAACAAAAAATTAAAGAAGAAGAAGAAAAAAGAATTCAAGATGAAAAATTAAAAGAAGAACAAAAAAAAATAAAAAAAGAGAAAGAAAGATTAAAAAGAGAAAAGTTAAAATCAGAAGGTAAATGGCTTAATAAGAAACAAAAAGAACTAAAAAAAGATCAGGAAAGAAAAAAAGCTTTATTTTTACAATCTTCAAATATTCAGATTGCTGCTCTTGATGAATCATCATCAACTGCTGATTCAAAAGAATCAAATAAAAAAATAGTATATGGTAAAAAAAATAAAGCTCAAAAATCTCAAAAATCTCAAAACAAAGATAATTCAACTGTTTCAAGTACAAGTTCTGAAAAAGAATCTTCAAATGGAAAAATTTCCCAGATTCATGAAGAAGAAGAAGAAGCTCTTGTTGATGATTGGGAAAACTTAGATCTTCAAGATGATGAACCTTTAGCTGATGATGATTGGGAAACTGAATCTTTGAATAATGATATCAAAGAAAGTAAATCTGTTTCTTCAACTCCAATACCTGAAGTTTCATCTAAAAAAGAAGATAAATTATCTAATGTTTCAACTATCAATAGTCCTAGCACTACTAATAAATATACTCCTCCATCTTCATCATCATCAACAACAACAGTCTCTAAAACAAATAAAAAGAATAAAGAACTCTCCAAAACTAATGATTTACGTTCCCCAATTTGTTGTATTCTTGGTCATGTTGATACTGGTAAAACCAAATTATTAGATAAAATCAGACAAACTAATGTTCAAGGTGGTGAAGCCGGTGGAATTACTCAACAAATTGGTGCAACTTATTTCCCAATTGATGCAATTAAAAAGAAAACTGAAGTAATGACTAAATTTGAGAAACAAACTTTTGATGTACCAGGTTTATTAATTATTGATACACCAGGCCACGAGTCCTTTACAAATTTAAGATCAAGAGGTTCTTCACTTTGTAACATTGCAATTTTGGTTATTGATATCATGCATGGTTTAGAACAACAAACAATTGAATCAATAAGATTATTAAGAGATAGAAAAGCTCCATTTGTTGTAGCATTAAATAAAATTGATAGATTATATGGATGGAATGCAATTCCAAACAATTCTTTCAGAGATTCATTTAACTCTCAAAAAAATACAGTTCAACAAGAATTTGATGATAGATATCAAAAAATTAAAGTTGAGTTAGCCGAACAAGGGTTAAATTCTGAATTATATTTTCAAAATAAAAATATGGCAAAATATGTTTCTATAGTTCCAACATCAGCAGTAACTGGAGAAGGTGTACCCGATTTATTATGGTTATTATTAGAATTAACTCAAAAGAGAATGTCAAAACAATTAATGTATTTATCTGAAATTGAAGCAACAATTTTAGAAGTTAAAGTTATCGAAGGTTTAGGTACTACAATTGATGTAATTTTATCTAATGGTGTCTTAAGAGAAGGAGATAGAATTGTTTTATGCGGGTTAAATGGACCGATTGCAACAAATATTAGGGCTTTATTAACACCTCAACCATTAAGAGAATTAAGAATCAAATCTGATTACATTCATCATAAAGAAGTTAAAGCAGCTTTAGGTGTTAAAATTGCAGCAAATGATTTAGAAAAGGCAGTTGCTGGTTCTAGATTGTTAGTTGTTGAGTCTGAAGAAGATGAAGAAGAATTTATGGATGATGTTATGGAAGATTTGACTGGATTATTAGATTCAGTTGATACTTCTGGTAGAGGGGTTACAGTTCAAGCATCAACATTAGGTTCTTTAGAAGCTTTATTAGATTTCTTAAAAGATATGAAGATTCCAGTAATGTCAGTTGGATTAGGACCTGTTTATAAAAGAGATGTTATGAAAGCCACAGCAATGATTGATAAAGCACCCGAATTTGCAGTAATGTTATGTTTTGATGTTAAAATTGATAAAGAAGCAGAACAGTATGCAGAAGAACAAAAAATCAAAATATTTAATGCTGACATTATTTATCATTTATTTGATTCCTTCAAAGAATATCAAGAGAAATTATTACAGAAAAGAAGAGAAGAAATCAAAGATTTAGCAGTATATCCAGTTGTTTTAAAAACTATTCAAATAATCAATAAAAGAAATCCAATGATTATTGGAGTTGATGTTGTTGAAGGAACATTGAAAATTGGAACACCAATCTGTGCAGTCAAAATTCATCCTGAAACTAAACAAAAAGATATACTATTATTAGGAAGAGTTATTAGTTTAGAAGTTAATCATGAATCAAAAACAGTTGTTAAAAAGGGACAATCAGCAGCAGGCGTTGCAATGAGATTAGATAACCCTTCAGCTGCCCAACCAACTTGGGGAAGACATTTCGATGAAACGGATACTTTATATTCATTACTTACAAGAAAAAGTATTGATACATTAAAAGATCCAGCATTAAGAGAAGATGTTTCTAGAGAAGATTGGTTATTAATCAAACAATTTAAACCTGTATTCGGCATCAAATAATGTGGGTAAATAAAGTGGATAATGCTGTTTTTTTTCTAGTTTATAGTTGTGTAGTTGTGATGAATTGTATTTACTAAATTATTGAATGATTATATTTTTTAAAATCGTTTTCTGAACCGCTTCTAGTAAATAAAGCATTCAATAAAATATTTTGATATCGAAGAAGTAATATTCAATACAAAGAAAATGTCGCCATTTATTAGGTAGCCCTGATATACAGCATATTGAAAACTCTGTATTTGTGAAAATTTTTCGGAAAAAAATCCGGTAAAAATTCAGCTAGTTTTTTGAAGAAAAAACAAACCGCTTCACTCTACATAAATCAGTACATCAACGCCATTATACATTTGAAATTTACGTACAATTATAAATAGGCCTTGGCCTAGACGTTCGGAGTGTAACTTTATAGGGGAATTTCACTTCCGGCAAGTTCGGTTATGTGGGTAAGGGTTACGTAATTTTCTTAATTTTTGAAATATTTCTATTATTTACTGTAGTGTTTTTAGTACTTTGGGCTTACAGACAAACATAGCAAAAAATCCATAAGTACAAAAATGTATGTGTAAACATAAACTTACCCCTGCAGGTTTTAGCTTCAACTTAATGTTTTCATTGGCTATCTTTTGAAAAAGAAATTGGGTAAGAAATTACGTAATCTCGGGGTCGAACTCTGGAAGGTCCGCTCATGAGAACACTGCTACTGAACTGTCTTAAGTTTACATTTTTTTGATTTACCAAAATATTGAAAACCACAAAGAAAGCTCTTAGCTTCTAAAGTTGAGAATTTTTATTTATTCTTTTGCTCATAACAAACTTCAAAGAGAGAATAACTCAGATTATCGTTTATTGAAGAGCTTTTGAGTTTCAATAAAGCTCCAAACTCATGTCATTTTATTTCCAAGGTTAAAGTTAAAATTTTTATTAGATATAGTTACAAGTGGAGCAATGACAAGTTTTCTACCAATTTAAATATATTTATTTAACCATTTATTCATATAAAAAACTTGAATAATCAAGTGAATGAACTATGAAAAATTTGAGATGCAACCAAACACTCAGATAATCAATAATTCAATTAATCAATTACTTATGGTAGATAATTCAATAATTTAATCATTACAGTTTATTAATGAGTTTGATTAAAGAAGAAATAATAATTTAGTTTAAATCATGAGTCAACAAAACAGGAGAATTGAAAGTAATATTTATGGTAACAACTATTTTAATAGACTTAATAATTATCCTAACTACGGTAACCAAAATAATTACAATTGCAATAATAATAATGACAATGATAATGAAAATGATATTGATGATGAAGATCCTTTCTCCAAGAAACGTAAAAGGCATTCAAATTCAAGATTAGGATGTCTTCAATGTAAATATAGGAGAGTCAAATGTGATGAAGTTTTACCAGAGTGTGGTAATTGCCAACGATTTAATACTAATAAACAAGTTTATAAAAAAAAAACTCAATATTTAAATTGCTCTTATCTAGATTTGAATGATGAAGAAATCGCTCAATTAAATATGAAAAAGAATAAGAAAAAAGAATCTTCAAAATCATCTTCATCCTTGCCAAAATCCAAGTCTAATACTTCTTTAACTGAAGCTTCAAAAGCATCTTCATCTTTACCAACTGACTTTAGTTCTACCTTTAATACTGATCAACAATCTAATCAACAATCAAATCAGCCTTTGACTGGTACACCCGATCACCTTTCAGATAAGTCAATCAATCAACCCTTCAATCAATCTTTAAATGAACCTTTAAATCTTTTTCCAGACCAAACTTTGAATCACCCTTTCAACCAGATTCGAAATCAATCCTTAGATGAAGTTTTGAATCAATCATTCAGTCACTCTATAAGTGAAACTCGCTATCAACCCTCAAATAAATACTCTCATGAGAAACCCAATGATCAATTTATGGGAAGTACTAATAAACCCTTTAGTCAGCAATATAATGAAACTTCAAGCTCAAATTTTAACTCCAACTTCAATTCTAGTCTCAACTTCAATTCTACTTCCAATTCAAATGTAAATCTTACTTCTAAGTATTCCTCTCCTTCTGCCTCTAATTCTAATTTCAATTCTCATATGGTTCCTATTTTGAATAAAAAACCGAATACTAAAGGACAATCGAGTTTTAGAAAAACAGTGCGAAATGTTTCTGATCCATTTCCTTCAAACAAGCCTAAACCTTCTGGTAAAAGATTCAAAGTTAGGGATAATTCTCAATTCAAATCTTTATATTTTTCGAATTCTGCTAAATCTGAGATTTTAACAGTTTCCCCGATCTATAATGAAACTCAATTATCAACTTCATACAGAATGTTTTATATAAGTTGGATAGATTATGTGTTTGAAAAATCTTTAGACCCAGATGGTAAATATGAAATTGATTCACTTTCAATATACTCTGCAACTATTGATTACTTATATCTGCAGTATTTAACTACTTTTTATTTTGGAAATTCTTTTCTTAAATTTTTACAATTTTCAAAAAATACAGGTCTGAATTGTCAAAATAAATCTGACTTGGAAAAAACTCTTAAAAAACTTAATGCTGCTATTGATATAATTCAAAAAACTTTATCATATTATCCTAAAATTATTGAAAGCCTAAATAAATTTTCGAAACTTTTCCCTGAACTTATAATTGCAGAAACTTTGAAACAGATTAATAATTCAAGCAAAAAACATTTAGTTTTAGAAAATCTATTAGCTTGTTCTTCTTTATCTTGCCTGAGTATTGTTCATCATTTTGAAGTTGATGATTATATTTCAAAAGGTTGCGGCTCTTTTAACCATCTTTGGGCAAATACTTTATCAAACGGGATTTTAAGCATTATTGAAAAATTATACGAAAAGAATAATCGATTATTTTGTTCCACTTACACTCAAATTATCAAAGATATTAATAAAAAAGTTCAAATATCACATTCAAATGAAAATGAACTTAAAAGTGATAAATTAATCGATAATATGTCCAAAATGAAGAAAGTACTGAATGAAGAAGAAAACCAAGAAGAGAAGCAAATAAAAGAAGAATTTAAAAAAGAACATAAAGAAAAAAATGAAAATAAGCTTTATAGAGAAGCTATGGCAAACAGAATTTTGGAACCTGATGAGGTTTTAAAATTTTATGCAGGGGTATTTTCCCAAGGAATCCCAACATTTTTATTAAGGCTATATGGTTTACCGAGTGACTTTAAAATTTTATATGAGGTTATAAATAATCTAAAAGACTTCAAAAAAATTTTAGAAAAAGTTTTTTATTCACTTTCATTTAATCAAATTAGAGATCAATATACAGCGTGGTGTATATATTTGAATAATGATAGGCTAATAAATTTCGTGGAGTATGTTGTTCAAATTTTTAATAGTTACACTATCAAGGATGGTGTTATTCAATTACCAACATCGGTATTCCATCTAATTTTATCAAATTGGTATCATATTTTACCATCAAGTTTATTCCATAAAACGGAACTGGCATTGAGTGTTAAAAAATTTGACAAAAATAAAACTAAAAGTATATCTGTAATGTCTAGAGTCATTGCGTATTCGTATTGGAATTTAACAGGACTAATATTATATTGTGTGTTTCCAGAAATTTCATTTTTCTATTATACCAGTTTTTTAGGTATGCCAATATCTATACATCCATCATCAGTATATATATATGACGGTCTTTTAAATATTTATAAAGAAAAGGAATGTAAAGAAGGGGATTATGAAGAAGAAGTATATGAAAGAGTTGATAATGGTATTCTAATTGAAAATGATTCTAAATTATCGGAAAAAGATATAATAGAATTAAAATATCATGCGATTTATGGATTAAGAGGATCATTTTATTTTGCTACTAAAAATCGATTTATTGATATTGGAATTAAATTAATTGACCCATATGATAGAATAATCAAAAGTTCCAATATAAATGAAAGATTCAAAAGTCGAAGAGTTAATATACCAGAAATTTCAATCACAAGTTTTAATAAAAATAAGATTAATCCAGTTAATTTCCCTCATCTTAAACCCAAAGGATATGCAGATAATGAATATATTGATTTAAAAGATTTTGATAGGTTTGAGTTTGAAGTTAATAAAGATATTTTGACAAATGGAAAATATAAAAAAGAATATGATTTTAATAAAATATTATGCTATAATATCAATAGAGTTGGGTATAAGAATAAAAATGTGAGTAAAAGTAAGAAATTTTTTAATAATAAAAAGAAATATGGTATTAAAGATTTAAAAGAAATGAATATTAAAGAGTACTTAATTAAAAATGATTTTCCAGTAACTGAATTTGGAACAATTCCAAATTTAGATTTCACCCCAAAATTTGATAAATTTCAAGAAAGAATTAATAAAGTAGATTTAGCAGTTCAGGATATTTCAACCAAACAAAATATAAGAGCAATTTATTTTGACAAAAGTGAAATATTAAATTACTCCGAAAAAAATTGGGATAGCTTTTATGATTTGAGATGGATTTATAATGGTTTTGAAAGCTTTAAAGAGTTTAAAATTGATGAAAATAGTATGGTTTATGATTCAGATAAAAATATGTACGTGTTTGTATAATGATTATGCTACATTAAGTGGTAATTAAAGATTTAAAGTAATTATATAACCCAATAAATTCAGTGTTAATACAGTATAACTATTTAACTATCAAATAAAGTGTACTAACACACAAAAACATCACTAGATATATTTTCGATTTCGAATTTACAGTATGTCAAATCTTAACTAGGAAATATTGTTTGGACTGTATTGCCCAAAACAGACAAAAACGAGGGTAGATAACCCCAAATATGTGGCTAATAATCAAGTGGCTACTTTGGAAACTTAAAGTTTTTCCGGTCCGGAAAAAGTTTACTGTATTTACATACTTTAAAGTCAGCTGGCTTGTAGCAACAGCAAGTGACATTTAGTGGCTTCGTGTCACATTTTGCGACGGTAGACAACAGACCCGGCTTTAAGAGATACTTCAAGCCGGCAAGAGGACGGTGAAAAATGTAGAAAAAAATGGCCAAAATGCCTAAGTTTCTCTATGGTTTATTCAGAGTTACAAACAAGATTTTCCCTCAAAGCATTCCAGTATTCTGAAATAATAGTAAAATTAAGTATCATCCATAACGTTAAAAGTCAAATCAGTTAACCAATTTTTCTTTTTTTTCTTTTTTAGATATTATCTTTTGGCAAATTTTATTTCTTGATTTATTCAATTACTCTATTCTATGATTCTTTCATATTGATTATTCAATAAAAGTACTTGCTTTGCTTTTTAGACTATCTGTTGTATTGTCAATATAAAATTTCAATCCTTCAAATAGTTATCGAAGGACTTCTAGTGTAAAGATACTTTCAAAGAATGAAAATTCTTAAACAATAATAATATCAATAACATCAAGAATAACAAAATGGATAATATCAATAATAATAATAATATAAACAATTTCAATATTAATACCAATAATAATGACTCAATTAATTCTGGCCTTCATTCTTTCAGAGTTGGAAATAAAACTCAATATAGAAAAAAACATAAAAACTCAAGATTAGGTTGTCAACAGTGTAAAACAAGAAGAATTAAATGTGATGAAATCTTACCTGAATGTAATAATTGTAAAAGGTATAATAGTAATATTTTAAAAAACATTACTAATAATAATCTGTTATCTTGTTCCTATCTTTCCCTAACTGATGAAGAAATTAACACTTTCAAAATCAAAAAAGCGCAAAATATGCAAAATACTGATACAAATCTGAATATTACCAATGAAAGTAGAAAAGTTTCAATTGCACCTAAACATAAGAAACCTATGAATATTACTAGTTCTATTCAAAATTCAAATCCAGTTTCAATTCAAGGTTCAGTTTCAACTCCAGTTTCTATTCCAATTTTAAAATCTGTTCAAAATCAAAATCAAGAAAAGAAACAAGAAAAGAAAAAGTTCACTTTCAAAGTCAAAAGGTACCCAAAAGATTATCATATTTATTATTTTTCAAAAAACTACTCCATCGATACTTTCAAAATTCTACCAATATTAAACTCAACTGATCTTCATGGTTTATTTAGATTTATTTGCTATTATATTATAGATAATACTTTGTTACAAACTTTATCAAATCCTGATTCGATTCCAAATAAGTTAAGTAATTCAATCTTGACTTCTTTCAGTATTCAATATTTGTATGTTCAATTTAAAAATTTAAAGGATAAAATTAAACTTTATGTCTCCTTTTTAGAAAAATTTAATAAAGAAACTACTCTGAATAAAATCATACATTATTTCAATGCAAAACTCAAGAAGCTTGATAAAGATTTATTAATAATTGATCATTTTTCTTCTTATTATTTAGATCATTCAATTGAAGCAACTGTTGAAGCTTTACAAACTAATAAAAAAAGTGATTTTGATGATATTATAGCTTGTTGGTCTTTTACAAATCACAGATGTTTATTTTTTAATCAAAATAAATTAAATGATGATTATATTTATATTTCTGCTAATACTTATAGTAATGGGTTATTAGGTTTTGTTGAAAATTGGCATAAAGTTGTTAATTCAAATTCTAAAAACTATTCCTATAATAATTTATCAATCTCAAATTTGATAAAAAATAATCAAAATCTCTCAGAAAATAAATCTTCCAATAATAATAATAATGATGAAGATTTTGACAATTACGATTTAGATTTAATTTCTCATTTCAAAGATATGAATTCATTAGCAAAATTCTTTTTTGATCCTTCAAAAGGTTCAAAATTTATTTCCAAGTTTTATTCTCAAGGGGTTTTATCTTTGATATTAAGACATTATGTTACTCCAACTGATTATAATGTTTTATATGAAGTAATAAATATTTTAAAAGATTTTAAAATATTACTAATAAAAGCTTTCAATTCAATCAATACAGGTGATAGCTTAAAATTTCATTTCTCTCGAATTCCATTATTTAAATCATTATTTTCATTGGATAAATTAATTTTATTTTTAATAGATCTTTTGAGTACTTGTAAAGCAAAAAATGAGAAAAATGTTATTGAATTACCAAGCTGTGTATATTTTTTACTTTTAAGTAAATGGTATCAAATTTTTCCTCCGGAAACTTTTAATATATCAATCATTCGTCATAATGATGTCCATAATATAGGAGAAACAGGTAAGAAATATAATTATCTTTCCAAAGAAAGAAAATTAAGTGAAGTAATTCAAAAAGTATTTTATTTATTTTGGTATGCATTATCAAGTTTACTTTATAATATATTTCCTGAGGTTTCATATTTATATTATTCAGATTTTATGGCTACTCATGTTTGTTTAGAACCTTTTAATATTCATGAATTTGACGGATTACTTAATATTATTTATGATAATAAAGATATTAACAAAAAGGATAGTAAAAATATAAAAATTATCAATGATTTAGAGTTTAATTCAAAAGACTATAATAAATTAAGATTTTTTGCAGTATATTTTTTAAGAATGCATCATTTTTATGCCACAAGAACTGAATTATATACAAGAGGTTTAAAATTGAATAATAATTATTGTACTAATTTATTCAAATATGATGAACCACATAAAAGATTTGAGAGTAGAAAAATTCGAGTACCAGAAAAAGAAATAATTGAGTTCAAAAAAACTTTTATTAAAGCAGAGAATTATCCTCATATTAGAGGGAAAATTGTTAAGGATAGTAATAATAATAACTTTAATAATATAATAAAGATTGATGAAGAGGTTTTCAATGAAATTGGAGAAAATAAAGATTGTGACTTTACAGAAGAATTAATGTTTGATTTAAATAATTTACATATATCAATTGATGAAGATATTGAAATTGAAGAAAAGAGCAAAAAAAAGGTAGAAATTGAAATGAACATAAATGAAGAAGAGGATAATATTGAGAAATATTTAATTTTAAATGATTTTACAATTAATGAAAAAGGAATGATATTTGAAAAAGATTATTCACCTAATCTTTATGAGTATGAAAAAAGAAGTAAAAGTAAAATTAGTGGATTACAAACACAAGTTTTAAGAAAAGAAACAGCAACCAAATTTTATATTGATAAAGCAGAAATTTTCAGACATTCACAAGAAAATTGGTATCATAATGGGATTGCAGAAAAGCTTATTAAAGGATTTGAAAATGATAAAAAGTGGGAGAATTCATTCATTAATGATCTTTGTAATGAACTTGGAAAAAATAATGAAAGGAAATTATAATTTTGGTTAGAAAAATAGAGTTAATACACTTTGGAAAACTTGAAGAATTGAAGACAGATAAAATTGGAGGAAAAGTGTTTCTTTTTTTATTTCAAGTATAAAGTAGATTATAACTGTTCATACTTTTACTGATTTAGCAATCAAGTGAAAAAGAATCAAAACATCTTCAAACAATGATTTCATTTACTTATTCAGATTTTTTGAAAAAGATAACTTTGAATATAGATACAGTTTATTATACAGAATTGGTAATGTTAATACATCAAAAATGCAATTATGTTAAATATACTTAACATAAAATCCAATAAAATAATTAAACTAAAAATTTCAAAGTTATAGAGCAGTGCACTATTGTACTGTGTACAGAATTCACCCCATCTGGGTACTCAGAAACCAAAAGAAACCGACAACGATAAATTTAAAAGAGAGATAAAGCCACTGTAATCATGTGACAATTGTTTAGTTGAAAAAAATTATCACGTGTAAGCATTTATGACATATTTATCGAAACAGTATATGGTCACATGACTCATAGTAGTAAAAAATATCAATTTATGTGGCTTATTTGTTCCAACTTCTACTCCAGCTTACCGTAAAAAAGTATATTCAACATAAGCCTGCCAAAATTCGAATTCTATAGTACCGCAGTGACATTTTCTTAATTTTAAGTTTTAAAATTTCATTAAGACGCCCCCCAAGAAATATGCGGAATATGGTTTCATCCTTTAAAATAAAAGTTCTGGTTTAAAACGGAAGAACATTGAATCGGTATAATTTTTGCCGCATTCCGTAAGTATTGTTCACCATAAAAAGCCGCCAGAACAACTTAATAAATTTTGTTTTACAGAAAAAGTGGCTGAAAAACAACCGCGGGTAACTGTGGGACTAGGTTTAGGAAGCTCTGAATTGCTTTTACATGCAGGAAAATTGTTTGCCTCTTCCCGAGTCTTCCCACAGCAACCGTTTTTTTTCGGGAGAAATGAAATTTGCCTATTGTGCCTGAGTATCAGTGTACGCGAGAATGAGTTTTTGTGCATATAAAGACTCCTGTGGTTATTCTTATTCCAGTGTTTATTCTAGTGTTTATTCACACTTTCAAGCATTCCATTCTGTTCTGTTCAATATTTTTTTGTATATTTGTGGTATTAATATATTTCTCACTTTCAACACCACAAGTAGTTACAAATAATGTTCTGGAGAATGAAAATAAACTGTAGTAGTCAGACATTTATTGCAATATCTTTGGCCTTTTTTTGGATCAAAGCAGGTTTCTACTCGTATTGGAAGTCAATCCAAATGCAATTGGCAAAGTAGATGATTTTTTCAAGGATTGATTTCAATTCAAGTATTTTATGTTTTTATTGTGCCAATTGGCTCGAACTTTCCCAGTGAAAGTTATTTTACAGTGAAACTACTCTCTTCTCAGCTTAATTCAAAGTGAAAAATACTTTATTTATATTCTTACTGGCAAGACAAGTTTCCAACTCGTTGTTAGTTTGAATCCAATTTTATTATTCTAAGTAACAGTATAATACAGTACGTTTTATTACTAGTGCTAATTATGTATTGTTCTCATAAATCTTCAAAATACAATAAACTTTACTTATATCTGAGTATTTTGCACAATGAAACTGTAATTATTTTTCCATTTACTAATTAATTACTAATTATTGATATCCTTAGGAAACAGATTAATGTAAATTCATTTCAACTATGTTTCATTTAAGAAATTCAAAGTAAAATATTAGTATTTGAATTTTAAATTTCAAATTTCAAATTTCAAATTTTAGAAATTAAATTCCAATATTCAAAAATCGATAATCTTTTTAAGCAAAAAAAGCAGTTGAAAGCTTTTTAGATATTGTTGTTGCTTACCAATCTCCTGCAACTCTTAATATGAACTGAATGAATTCACTTTACAGCAGATCTTTTTGCCTGCTAATATATCATTTTTAATGTTAAAATATTATATTATATTATTCTTCAAATTCTACATATATGATCAAGAAAGACAAAACAAAAATTCTTCAACTTGACTCCAATAAAAATAACAAATATTCAAAAGCTTCCATGATAAAAATTCTTTTATAAATATATAATATATTGTAAATAATATACTGTATAAAACATATACGTATTTACTGCACAATTTATTCAGTCTATTGTTTACTTTTGTTTGTAAACAACAAATAAAAGTATAGTGTTTTTCCCTATTCAATATTCATTCATTTATTTGAATTCCAAGTCTTAAGTTTAATCTCAATTAATTTTTAATCAATCTTTATTATTAAAGTATATAATAGTAATGTCTTTCAATTCATATAATACTCCCGCTTCAAGTAATTTATCTCTTCCGAATAACATTTATAATAATAATAATAATAATAATAATAACAACAATAACAACAATAATAATAATGATGGTAAGAATAGTAATTTTCTTGTAAATGGGTTGAAAAAAAGAAAAAAACATACAAACTCAAAATTAGGATGTTTACAATGCAAAAAAAGAAGAATAAAATGTGATGAATCTTTGCCAGAATGTATTAGATGTCAAAGATTCAATGAAACAAATGTTCATAGATTTTTAAATCATGAATTACAAAAATTAAAATGTTCCTATTTAGATTTATCTCAAGAGGAATTGAATAATATTCAAAGAAAAAGAAATTTAATTTTAAAAAGTAATGAAATTTTAAATGCTTATAATAATAATCTTCAAACAATCCCAATAAATCAAAATTTAATTACCCCTAATATACCTTTTTATCAAAATCAGTCTCTTAATAATAATCAATTTCCAATTTCAAATATAACAAAATCTTATTCCATGAATGATTTTCCAATAATATCTAACAATTCTAATAATATTTACCTACAACAGCATCAAAATTATTCTAATTCTCAAAAATTTCAAAATAATCCGAATATTTATCAAAGTGAATATAATTCTTCAAATACATCTTACTATCAAGTTAATTCTTCTCAGGTTCCTTATTCTCAAGGTCCTTCTCAATCAAATCAGATCTCGCAAAGTGTTCCTAATTTCTCTAAATCTCATCAAAATCCCTACTCATATTTGAATTATTCTTCAATTAGCTCTCATCCTCCGAATCAGAATCAATTTCATACTCAAAATCCAAATTCAAATCCAAGTCAATTCTTAAATCAATCTCAAAATCAACCCCAAGATCAATTTTCAAATCAATTTTCAAATCAAGCTCCAAACAAATTTCCAGATCAGTTCTCAGCATTCAATCATAATCGACCTTTAGTTGAACATACTCATGAATATCCATCTGAAAATTTTCATATTCCCCAACCTTTCAACCCTCCAAATCCTCCACCTTTACTGAAAATATCAAATAATCAAATCTCAGATAGTTATTCTACTTTAAACTATAGTTCAATGAATTCTAATCAAGAATTTAGATATTCTAATAGCATTCCATCTTCGAACTACCAAAATTATAATGATTCAAAAAGTCTATCAAATCAACAGTTTTCGCATCAACAGTTTTACTCAAATTCTCAGAAAATTGAAACTATAGACACCAAAGTTAACATAAAAAACAGTAATTATTTTGAAAAAGAAATTCATCAAGATCCCTCAATCATTCCCTCAAATGTGCAAACTGGACTGAATTTTACACCACATCTCATTCAAAATACAGATTCAGTTAAATCTCTTTCTACCCCGGGGATTAATACAAGCAATGAAGCTAGAGTTTCAAATTCTATTTCAAATCTCAATGCTGAAAGTTCAAATTCTAAATCTCCAACAACATCCTTAATCATTTTTCAAAATACTCTTTCAGAACTTCTTTCAAAACCAGTTTCAACTCCAATTTCAACTCCGATTTTAAGTCCAATTTCAACCTCAACTTCAAAATCTCTTCATAATACTAAATCAAATTATATCTCTAGTTCTGGTTTAACTTCTGTTCCTCATTCAATTACAACCCCTTTTGAAATTTTTAATTCAAGCTCAATTTCCAATCCAGGAACGAAATCTTCGCACACTTCTAAAATTTTAGTAAATCAGAAAGATCAGATAACTCGAGAGATTTCTCCAGAAAAAGTTGTAACCTTCTCAGCTACTCTTAGACATAGATCTTCCAATTCTCGAGCCAAAAACAATCCAATGAATCTAATCAATATACTTAATAAAGAAAATTCAGCTATACCACTCAATTCTACAAACTCAGTTCCACCATCCAATAAATATGAAAAAATTATAAAGGAAAAAAAAACCTCTTTCAAAATCAAGTCCTACGATCCTATGAAAACCAATACCTCATTTTTACTTTTAGACGATTTAATCACACCATCAAGCCAAATCGATGAAACAAATATGCATGGCCTTTATAGGCTTTTATCACATGGACGCTCAGATTTTATTTTATATTCTTCTTTTTCTAAAGGAAATGCAAGTGAATGGGAGATCTTTTTTCTTACTGTAATTTCATTTTCCACAAATCATCTATTAAGTGAATTTTCGAATCAGCTTCAATTAATTCTGGGTTTGAAAAAGTCACTTGAATCTAATTATGATTCAAAAAATGAAAAAAAAATATTGATGCTCAATAAGAGAGAAAATAATTTGAAAATTTATTTAAAACAATTGTCTTCATACTCATACAAGTTGTCTCTTAAAATTAATTTAATTGTGAGAAAAATTTTGACATCCAACAATAATATACTAATTCAATTACTCATAACTTGCTCTACATATTTTAGATTTAATACTAAGTATTATTTTAAAAAAATCAATGATGATGACAGGTTGAAATCTCTAATGGACAGTTTGCGTTTTGATACCATATTGTTGATAGAAAAATGGCACTGTTCTTCACTTAATTTTTGTGATAGACTGATAAATCGTTCAACAGCTGAAAAGTTTTTCGATTTTATTCCAAATTTTGATACTTTATCCTTTTGCACTCAAAATACAGCAGAAAAAAGAAAAGAATTTCTTACTCCAGTTCTTAATGCTTTAACAAATGTTGAGGAAGGCTTAAAGATATTTTCAAGTTATAATTCTCAAGGACCCTCTGCCCTAATTGTAGGAAAATATATAACTGTCATAAATTTTAGAGTATTGAATGAAATTTTAGATAAATTGGAAATTCTAGAGCCATTTTTAGTCAAGCTCATATATTTGAATAACACTAACTTTTGGAAGCAGACAAATTATATTGACTATTACGTAAGATATAAAAAGTTAATTTATTTTATTAAAAAAGCAATCGAGATTTGCAAATTTAAAGAAGAAAATAAAATCAATGAGTTTCCACCTCGTATATATCATTTATTACAAGCCAGTTGGTTAAGCAGTTTTCCACCTCAGTTTTATAATATTTCTTTTATTGGGACTTCAAAAAATTTCAGCCCTTTGAAAAGGAAAAGAACCAGCTCTCTTTTAGAAAAAATATATCTTCATTTATGGCATTCAATTTCTAGAGCATTAGATGCTGTTTTTCCAGAAATTTCATATCTTTCTTTTTCCGATTTTAAAGGACCTTTAGAAAATTGTTGCTCTCATGATTCTTACATCTATGAAGATTTTTTAAATATAGTGGATCCAACAAGTTTGAAGAAAAATACTAATCCAAATCCTACTTCTATTATAAACGACTTAAACATAACTGAAGATGAAATTTCACAGTTAAAATATTTGGCAATATATTTTTTGAGAATTGAAACATTTTTCACTGTTAGAAACGAAATATATTCTAGAGGTATAAGATTTCATAAACCCTATTCAAAAAAAAGGAAAACGAGACATACAAAAGTAGAGGAAAGAAAGATTAAATTACCTGAAAAAGAGATTATTAGTTTTTCTCAGAATATAATTAAAGCAGAAAATTATCCACACTTAAAACAAGGAGAAAGAAAAAAATATGAATCAGATAAATATTCAATAAGAGACCAGCTTATTTATAATTTAAGAGATCTAAAAATTAATGAAGATATGAATTTAAAAAAATTTCATGAAAAAAATAGTGGGAAATATTCAGAAGAAGGTAAAGATTTGGTTAATGACAAAATTGATGTTGAGAAATTTTTGAAAGAAACAAATTTCACCATAACCAAAGAAGGGTTTTTACCAAATTTAGATTATTATCCTGATTTTTATAATTATGAAAAAAAATCGCTTGACTTTTTCTATGGAATTGAAGGAGATTTAATTAATGATAAAACGCTAAGAGAATTTTATTTTGAGAGATTATGTATATTAAATTTTTATGAAAAAACTTCAAATCATGAAAACTTCTTTGAAAGGTTTTCGGATAAGTTCTTTCTGTATGAAATGGATGATGATTATGAATTAATTAAACTTTTAGGTAATCTAAGTCTGTAGAAAATTTGATAATAAAAAGTTTTTGAAAAATTAAGTATATAAGTTAAGAATGTACTATATTGAAGAGAATGATAAAGAAGCTTTAAAGGAAAGAGAACGAATAATATAAAAATAATTTGAAAAAAAAAAAAAAAGTATTGTAGAAAAGCTAAATAAGAGTAAAAAGAAGAACAAGTTAATAACTAAAATTTATTATAGGTTACAAAATTTGATATCATTTTTTCCTAAAAAAACCATATAAACGAATTGATTAATCTTCGGAATCGAAAATTGTATCAGCAGCAAACATTAAATATTCAATAACTTTACCTTGATAACTTTTTTCTTCTGGATTATCAATATTTTTAGATAAAAGAGTTGGACCCCAAACAATAGCAATATTTGAAGCAGTCATTCTATTAATATCTTGATTTTGAGCAACTCTTCTAAAATGAAATAACAAAGCTCTTAAAGTCCAATAAGGCGCATCAGGTAATTCAAAAACAATTTGATGTAATTTTTTAATTCTCATATCAAGAACAGGAGATTTAGCAGCATCTATAAATCTTTGATATAAATTTTCAGTTAATAAAGGTTCAGGTAAATTTAAGAAAAAAGATTTTAATAATGAAGTTATAATATAAATATCACCATCAATGATATTATTAGTATCTTTTGGAATAATTTGAATGATATTGTTTGGATTATTATTTATAGATTCTTTTAATTCTTGAACTTTTAAAGAATTTCCAGAAGTTCTATATAAACCTTCGATATTTAAACCATATAAATCAATTAAATGTATACAATATTTAACAATATATGGTACAAAATTTTCTTCAATAATTAAATTTTCAATTGGAACATTGAAAGTTTTGAAATTTTTTTCACTAGGTATAATAATTCCAGGTAATGGATCAATTGATATACCAAGATTTGAATGATTTGAAAAATTATTTTCAGGTATATTATTAAGAGCAGAAAATTGAGAGATTGAAAATGGATTATTAGTTAAAGTATTATCATTATTATTAATAGAAGTGTAATTTGTATCAAGTGTATTAGTTGTATTAGTACTACTTTTTAATGGATCTAAAGAAGTAGTGATAGTTGGAAAAGAACTATCTTTATTATTATCAATATCAGTAGTAATTTTTTTAATAGTATCTAAATTTGGATCAATTGTATCACCAGTAAAATGAGGATTTAAAGGAGCAGTTTGAGATATTACTGAACTACTGAAAGCATTTGAATTTGAATTTGTATTTGTATTTGAATTTAAATTTGGAGTTAAATTACTACTTATGGGTATATTTGGAATTGGTTTTGAAGAAATATCATTTGATAATATTGAATTTGAAGAAGATTTAGTATGAGAATGATTTATTGAAAAAGTATTTGAATTTGATTTTGAATGAGATTTTTTATGAGAATTTAAATTATCTTGATGATTTGTAAAAAATGGATGAGTTTTATATTGAATTGGATTTAATTCAGATTTATATAATTTTTTTGAATTTTTAATTAAATAATTATATAAATCTTTTTCAACATCTATTGACATAACAATTGATTTAATTGTATTTTTATTTGATTGTAATGGAGAAATGGTAATTGCGGAATGTAATAATAAAGATTCTTGTAAATTTGAATATTCTTGTAATTTTAAATTTACAGATAAATTTAAAGATAAAATATAATTTTTTAAATTATTTGAATAATTTGGTCTAATAATATTTAATAAATTTTTTTGTTTTAAAATACATTGATTTGATTTTAATTTATAATCATTATTTAAAATATTTAATTTAATCATTAAATCATTTTCTAATTGTTGTAAATTTTTATTTGCTTTACCTCTTATAGCTAAATTTAATTTATTTAATTTAGTTGGATCATTTGTTTTTAATTTTTCTAAATCATTTGAAATTTGATAATATTTTTGTTTTGCTTTATTTGCATGATTAATTGAATCTAAATAATCTTTTTCATGTTTTTTTGATTCATCTTTTAAAATTTTACGTTTTTTGATATAAATTTCTTTTAAATCATTTAAATCATTTGAAATTTTAATTAAAGAAGTTATAAAAGAATGATTAACACTATATAATTTATCATCAAAAGATAATAAATTTATAAATTTTAAATTAAAACTATCAATATTACTATTTGTATTTATATTATTAGAGTTAGAATTATTATTATTAGTTGTTGAAGATGTTGTTGAAGATGATGATGATGTTATGATATCATTTAAACTTGGATCTTTTAAAGAAGATTTTAATTGATTTATAGTTTTTTTTAAATGATCAATATATTCTAAATTTAAATTTGCTTTTTTTTTAAAAAATTTAGAAATTTCATCACAAATATTTATTGATTTTTTTAATTTTGTTAATAATAAATCTAAAGAATAATCAGAAATTAAAACATTTTTAATTTTTGGATCATTTAAATCAACAGAAGGCGTTAAAGAAGGATTTGAAGGAGAAGTTTTTGAAGGAGTAGAAGGTTTTATTTCATTTTTATCTTTAGATTCTTCTTTAGATTCATTGTTATCATTATTAACTTTTATAGTTAAATCATTTTTATTATTTTGATTTAAAGAAATAGGAGAATTTTGAGAAATTTGAGAAATTGGAGAATTTATTGGATTTAAAGAATTTGAAGTTGTAGGAAATGAAATTGAAGGAGATTTTGCAGGATCTAAAGTTGAAGACATTTTTAAATAGATTTGAATAATTTAGATCTAAAGATTTGAAGATTTAAAGATTTGAGACCAATATTGGAAATTAGAAATTAATGAATTATAAATAATACTTGGTCTTTTTTAAGATTGAATATATCAATAACGTTAAAAGATATAAAAGAAAGAAAAGAAAAGAAAAGAAAAGTGAAAGCGAGAATTGAGAATCAAACCATAATTGGGTTTTGAAAGAATGGAAATATTTAATTCAACAATCTATCAATGTATTAATCTATCAATAATTTAAGAAGAAAACAACAAATCAAGAATAAAAAGAATAAAAAATTAAAGGAATATATCAAAAAATAGAATATAAAGAATAGAATAAAGAATAAATAAAGAAATGGCGAAAGAGAGTAAACAGAGTAAAAAGAAAGCAGTAGTGAATAGTAGTTAATAGCAGTTGAGTACCGATACTGTGGCAGTGCTACGCCAACACGCTCACCTCTCACACTCACTGCGCCACCGCGTCAGCCGTCACCTCTCAGCCACGGGCACAGCCACAAACACACCTGCAGCCAAAAGTACCCCTGGGAATGGTAAACACCAATGCAGTGGTACTTTTAAACAGACCCAGGAATACGGTCTCAGACAAGAAGGCCTTGCGAGCGTCATGTGACTAGATCATGTGATATAACGACAGCGTGTTGAGTACGGGGTTTGCCTTGGAGGTCTGTATTTTCTGGACCTCTTAAACGACAGTTGAGGCCAGTTTTGCGGTGTTTCTTCTTTTTCTTGTTTTTTTGCCGGGTTGCAGCTTTGTTTTGGCACTGAATTGAAAAAACACTGCTTTTACTGTCTCTGTCGCAGTCTCGAAACTGCTAGAAGATATATTGAAAATATTAAAGCTGTGAAAGCTGTGAAAGCTGTGAAAAAGAACCTTTATTGAAAAATTGTTGAAATATCTCTAATCTCAAATAAATACATCAATAAAAAAAATACAATTGCCATTTGCTTATAGTAAACAATGTTAAAAACCTTTTCAAAATGATTATAATAATGAATTTGCATCACTGTTTATATATCTTAATCAATTTTTTATTATTTCATATATCTTTTTCTTCTAAAATTTCCAATTCAAATACCTCTTCAAATGATTCAATAATAGTTAATGAAAAAATTGATAATCAAAATAATAATAATATTAATATTAATAATAATAATAATAATAATCTATTCAATGATTATCTATCTCAATTGAATAATCTATCAACTCAATATCCTTCAATTGATCTCTTAGATAATTATAATCAAATTCAATCTCAATTATATAATCTTAATAATTCAATCTCAAATTCAATATCAAATGAAAATAATGAAAATAATGATAAAATTTCAATTCAAAATTTAAATATTCTATTCTTAAAATTATGGTATAATAAATCTATATTAAATATATCTTTAAATAAAAATTTAAATTCAGTTATTTTAGATTTAAATAATTTTTTAAATTTATATCATAATTCAAATAATTCTCAATTTTCAATTCATTATTCAACTTATATTAATGAAAAAATGTTATTAATGATTTATAAAAATTTATTAAATTTATATTTAAAATTTGGTAATTTAGATAATTTTAATTATATCTTATCAAATTATATTAATCTTTCAAATAATTCACCAATTTATAATGATATTATTAAAAATTATAATAATTTAATCAATTTAATAAATCAAAAAGATTATTTAAATGCAATTAAAATTTCCCCATTTAATTTAAATTTATATAATTCTTATCTTTCTCAAACTTTAAATAATATAACTAATACTTATAAAAGCAATAAAAATGATATAAATAATATAAATATTGAAAAAATTGATTCAATTAATGATTTAATTTCTATTTATTTAAATATTATTAAAATTTCAAATAAAAATTTCAAAAACTATTTAAATTTATCTTCTTTATTTTTATTCTTTAATTCAAATTTTAAAATTTCAAAAATTTATTTTAAAAATTCTTTAAAATTCTTTCCAGATAATAAAATTTTAAAATTTTTTAATAAATTTTTAAATAATAATAATAATTTATTAAATTTAAAATTCATACCTATTTTTAATACTCTTTCAACTAAAATTGATTCCTATTATCTTATTAATCAAAATAATGATAACAACAATAACAATAATCTTAATGATATTGAATTTAATATCAATCAATTCAATTCAATCAATGATAATATTGATGATAATGATAACATACCTTTAAATAGTAAAAGTCTTTTAAATTTTTTAAATATTTTATTCAATAATGATCATCCTTTATTGATTTCAAAGTTTGATTTGAAAAAAAATTTTAAAACCAATTTCAAAAATAATTATCATTTATTTACTCATTTAAATCATTTATTTAATAATAATTTATTTTATCCAATTGATTCAAATAACAATGATTTAGATTATTTTAATAATATTAATAATAAAAATCATATAATTATTAATAATTTCATAAATAATTTAAATAAAGCAATTTTATATTCTTATTATTATATTAATATTGATCAAAATCAAAAATTTAAAAATAATTTAAAAAAATTAAATATTAATATTGATAATATTCAAATTCAAATTAAAAAATTTTATAATATTAATGAAATTGATTTAAATAATTTAAATCAATTTAATAATTTTTTACCTTTAATTATACCAAATCTAAATTCTTTATTATTAAAATCAAATGATTTAAAAAATTTAAAAATTTTAAAAAAAATTATTGATCAATTTTCAAATAAAAAAAATAAAGAAAATGATAAATTATTTATTCATTATAATAATAAAATTCAATCCTTAATCAATAATCATAATAGACAACAACAGCAGCATAATCAACAACAACAGCATCAACAGCATCAATACCAACAACAACAACAACATAGACAACCTACTCCACCACAAAATGATTATTATAAAATTTTAGGTGTTTCTAGAAATGCAGATGATAAAGAAATTAAAAAAGCTTACAGAAATTTAGTTAAAACTTATCATCCTGATAAATATAAATCAAATGATAAGTCAAAAGAAGAAATTGAAAATAAAATGTCTGAAATAAATAAAGCTTATGAAGTTTTATCAGATTCAGATTTAAGAAAAAATTATGATCTTGGTGATGATCCAAATGATCCATTAAGAGGTGCTTCTCCAAATAATAATCATCAACATCATCAGAATTTTAACCCTTTTGGTAATAATAGATCTCCATTTGGTTCAAATGGTAATGGTAATACTAATTTTCATTTCAATTTTGGTGGAAATGGTCAAAGTTCTGGTTCAAATCAGTTTTTTAAACAATCTTTTCAACAAAAATCCGGTGGTAATACTGGAAACCCTTTTGCAAATTTTTTTCAAAGTTCAAGCAAAAATAAAAAAAAGAGATCATCTTCATCAAATAAGAAAAAAAGATCTTCATTCTTTTGATTCATATAAAAGTTAACTCAAAGCATACAAGTTTTTCTCATTTTTTTTTTTATTTTTTATTTTTTATTTTTTATTTTTTATTTTTTATTTTTTATTTTTTTATATAGATTTCATATTCAATAAATTATTATGAGTTTAAATCAATTACACATTTTCTATATATCATTAAACTATTCATGGATCATAAACATATGAATCATTACCAACTCTTTTAATATAACTCTTGCTCAATAATGAATCAATTCCATCCTTAATTTCATTCACAGTTAATTCATTTCTATTTTTATTTCTTACTTCTTTCATAACTCCAAGTATTAATTCAGAGTGATTAATTTCCTTTCCCTGCTTTAATAATCTAACTATAGTTGCTTCAGTTTCTAATGATCTATCATTAGCCATATAATTGACACCATGACTTCTATATCTTCTAAGCTCTTCATCTTCTTCAGTTGCTCTCACTTCATCTTCAATTGTCATAATTTCGTCATCGATTTCTTGACTGGCTTTAGAGCTTGTAGTTGACTCTGAACTTTTAAAAGAATTGTTTTTGGAATTAAAGTTAGAAGAATTTTTTTTTAAACCTTTTTGTCTTTTCATTAATGCCTTATAACTCTCAACTTTACTATTATATGATTTTAAAGACATTATTAAAACTTTGATTTTATCAGTTTTACATTCATATTTTGAATTAAATTTAAATATATCATCTGTGGAAACAAAAGGCGATTTTTTATTTTTTAATAAGAGAGGTGTCTTTGAAGATGTTAAAGAGCATAAAGAGCATTTAACAGAATCCAAAATTGTCATTTGATGTCCTTTATTTTCAGGTTGTTTATAATGACTTTCACCAAATTCAGAACTATTGGGTTTATTAAGTTTTTTTTCATCTTTTTCTAGCTTTTCAGAAATCTCCAACTTTTCCAATATTTCTTTATAAGATAATTTATTCGAATTTTCAAAAAGAAT
The DNA here is from genome assembly GCA_001600695.1 of Ascoidea asiatica. Taxonomy (NCBI): domain Eukaryota; kingdom Fungi; phylum Ascomycota; class Saccharomycetes; order Ascoideales; family Ascoideaceae; genus Ascoidea; species Ascoidea asiatica. The sequence goes on along the minus strand of BCKQ01000001.1, from coordinate 1,174,191 downwards.
CAAAATTGCAGCAGGAAGAATATTTGCAATGACATGTTTTTCCCCTTCTGAGAATTTAACGTCAATTGTAATAGTATTATAAAAAAAAGACCAATTTAAACGCCTTTCTTTAGTTTGAGATTTATAGAATGCATTGAACTCTTTGTAAATTTTATCTAATGGTTCAGGTAATTTCATTTTTCCAATTAGACTTGGTGGATCTGCCCAAATTTTTGTTGTTAATATCAAAGGAGAAAAATCTATTTCATTATTGGTCAGTTCTATAAAACTATCTTCAAATTTTTCCTTTAGTTGTTTTGATTTACTTAAATCATTGAACATTTCAACAAATTTATTAAAACGAATTGAAGCTTCTTCTTTATTAGAATCAATAAAAAATTTAATAAATCTCCTTTCAAGAACAATAATCTTATCAATATTTTTGCTATCTCTTTCAACATTTTCTGCATAATAATTGATTATTCTTTTTGATAGATAATTTTTATAATATCTTACAAAGGTGTCTTTATTATCAATTCTTTGATAGAACCAATTTATTTTTTCAAATAAATTATAAATTATTTCATTATTATCAGTTGCATTTACAATCATAGTATTTATATTTTGATTTTTAATAATTCTTGTTTTGAATAAATTCTGAAAAAAATCATTACAATATTTTACAATTAATGAAATTGAACGATCAATTTTTAACTTTAGTAAATTTGAAAAGGTGGAGTTAACATCATTAATAAAAAGAAATGAATCATTGAAAGATTTAAAAATCATTGAATAAAAGTGAAGTTTTTGAGTATACAAAAAATCGACTAGATTATCATTACTGTTATTATTAATATTAGGATTTTCTAAATATGATAATGTTTTGATCTTTAAACTTTTTTCAATAATTTGAGAAAAAACATGACTTAAAGTTGGAATTTTAGAAAGATCATTTCTAGAGAATTTGAATAAATGATCAAGGTTTTGAGTATTTATGTTCTCTTTTGTTATCATATAAGGTAATATTGAATCTAATGTTTTCTCAAAGTTTTGGAAAAGCAAAGATTCAACAATAATTCTTTTATTTTGTTGAATTACAGTATTTTTATTCATGAATGTATTATTTTTGATATTATTTGGATTATTGAATGAAGAAAGAATTGAAGATTCTTTTTCATAACATTGATTTGAAAATTCTCTTGGAGAAGCAAAATCATAAATATATGAATTTAATAAATTCAATTCAAAAGTACATATTTGTATGAAATTATTCATAAAAGTCATTGGATAGTTTTTCAAAAGTATTAGTTGATATGATGAATAAAATTTTAAAGTTTCTTTTTGAAAGATTTCATCAACAGAAATAGTAGCTGTATTTGAATCCATTTCTTTTAGAATTTTAAAAGTAGATAAAGATGAATTGAAAAGTATCTTTAAAGCAGAAGCAAGGTTAGGATCTTGCTCCATTTTCTGTGCAGCCTCTTTTGAAAAAAGAATGAAAGACCTAGATATTCTTAAAGAATAAAATAAACAAAGAATTATCATTTTTCCGACCTCGTTATCAAAATTGAAAAAAAGATGACTATTGATAGAACAAAATGGTATATTAGCCAATTTGTCGTCATTTTCTATGGAAATATTTTTATCGTCTTTGATATTGTCTTTAACAATGTCTTTAGCATTGTCATTGTTTTTCTCATTGTCTTTATTACTATTTTCATTATTGTCTTCCTCCATAACTGTGTCGTTATCAGCCTTATTATAATCATGATTATGACCATCTTCACTTATTTTCTTTTCATCTTTATTTTGATCTTCTTCTATTTCTTGATTATTTTTTTTTAAAGAATTTTTGCTAAAACAAGAATTTAAAAATATATAGGTACCAAAACCAATAATTGTCTTTTTGAAATTGGAGTTCAAATCAAAATTTGATTTTGAATTTAAATTAGAATTGGCAAAATCTATGTTACTTAATGGATTAGAATGTACTCTATCAAGATATATGAAAATTATTCGAATCAATTTTATTTTCTTAACCCAAAGATTATAAGCATTGATAAATATTCTTAATATTGAATTCAAATCTAACATTAAATTTCTACTTATAATTGAAGGGCTTAAAATATTATTCAAATCATTTATTTCTGATTTATACTGATTCTGAATAAAATTATATTTTTGCACAATTTCTTGTTTTAAAATATCATTGAAATATGATTCAAAATAATTTTCAATTTTTAATACAATTATTTTATATAATCTTGAAGAATATCCACTCATTACCAAATATTGAACATTTGAATAAAGATGATTGATTGAATGATTTAATTTTAAGTCGTCAATAGATTCATCACTAGTAAGTATCAAATTCAAAGAAGACGTTAATTCATCAAGACATAAAGATAAATTTGCAGCTTTCTCAGGAGAACTTGATCTTCTTGATCTGAATTTTGTTTTAATCATTTGAATTTGCATTTGTTCTGGAGATAAAAAACTTGAAAAACTAGCAGCAGTGGCACCAATTTCTGATAAGGAAGTGTTATTTAAATTGACAGGAAGATCAGTAAGAAACCTTGAAGCCAAGGAGATTTCATTGCTATCCATAATTCAAACTCCAAATTATTTTAAATTGCTAATGAATTGCTAATGAATTGCTAATGAATTGCTAGTGAATTGCTAGTGAATTGCTTTATTTTGGGCTTTTAAATTAAAAGAAATTTTTTAATGATTTTATCACTCGAAAGATAAAGCTAGAATAAAATGAGATAAAATACAAAATAAACAAATCTCATACTGAGCAACGTTAACATTACATAAAAGGGAGCTCGCTTTTCAAATCTTCAGTAAAAGGACCGCTTGCTTTTGGCGCTGGAAAACGCTTAATGTTTGTTTTATTTTGGAGAAGAATTAATAAAGTAGAATAAATCACAGATAAATATATCGATAAAGTTTTATATTTATTGATAATATTTGGTATCAGTATTTAATAGAAACTGCATTGCCAGAGTTTAATTATTTCATATCCTGGAGAATAGAAGAAAAATAGGAAACGCTTGTGATGAATAGTAACGAAGGAACCAATAAACAAACTAAAGACTATATTTATCAATATAAAAGAACTGGGGAATTTGATAAGAAGAAAAAAGAGATAATTGAAGAGTTTCAAGGTAGCAATGAATTTAATGAATTGCAGAAAATTGTAACTGAGATTATAGATAACAAAATTAAAGAAAATCCTTTACTGCTATTGAAAAATGATCCAATTACTTTAACTGGAATTTTAGAAAGTAGTATAATGAAAAATCAAGATAAAGATAATATAAAAATTGATAAAATTATCGAAAATTCTATAAATGAAAGAGTTAATAATGTTGAATTGAAAAAAGAAATAAAAATAAAAATTGAAGAAATGAAGAGTTAAAGAATCTTTTCAATGATGATAATGATAATGACAGGTATAATGATAATGGGGATGTTAATGGTCTTGATAACTGCAATAATTTAAAAATATTTGATTATGACTATAATATATGAATGAAAAAGAAAACGAATAGGTTATTTAGGATTATATCTAGCTAAAATATAACTTATATGAGGCTTATAGATGATTTGTATTCAATTTGTATTCAATTTGTATATATTGTATATAATGTATATAATCAGTATATAATTTATATATAAATTTACATAATCTACATAATTTACATATTTTTGCTACTTACTTCTACTTACTATATAAATAAAAGATAAAAGTATGAAATAAGTTCTGGATCTAAGGCTTTTTTTTTCAGTATTTTTTGTTTTTATACTTGCTTTTCCATTATAACTTTTTAAAAATTATGATAAAAATATAAAATAATTTAACTCCTGAACTTTTTACTTTGGAATCTTGATCTTCTTGCAGTACTAGGACCATTTCTTGGACCTCTTGGAGTTTCACCACCACGACGATTAAAGTTTTTATTAAATGGTTTATGAATTTTTCCACCTTTAAATCTTGAATTAAATCTACTATTACCACTATTACTATTATTATTATCATTATTATTCCTTAAATTAGAACTTGAGGAGATTGAATTATTTGTTAAATTTAACTCAACTGCTAATGGAGAATCAGGTAAAATACCAAATTTTTTAACTCTTATTAAATCTTTTTCAGCTAAATCTAAAGCAGTTTTATCATCGAATTTTTTGGCTCTTAAAATTTTCTTTACTAATAAATCAATTGCAGCATTATTCAATTCATCTGGAGTCATTGTTTTAGTAACATCTTTTGTTTGAATTTCTTCTTCTTCATCATCTTTTTTATCATCAGGTTTCTCATTTGAATTTTTTTCAATAGGCTTTGGCATTATCACAGTTAATGTAGATTCTTTCCCTGGATGAGATACGGGTACATTATTTTCAATATCTTGTTTGATATCATTGCCATTGGTACTGGTTTTGGTGGAAGAATCTTTATCATCTTTTACTGGAACACTATCTTCTTTATTAACTTTTTTATTATTATTCTTTTCATCATAAGCAACAAGTCTTTTAACTAATTCACTTTTAACACCAGCAGTAGAAAGATTTTTAGCTTTCAACAATTCTTTCAATTGAGCAACAGTTTGAGCTGAATAATCGGACATTTTCAATTTAATACTTTTGAAAGAAAATTGATTAAAATATTTCAATAGAATTGAATTTAATTAAAAGTAATTGAAATATTTAAAATATTTAGTTTATTAGTAATATTTTGTCGAGAAAAATTCTAATCGGTAGCTTCACACTGCCTTCAATTGTTTACTTTTTCGTTATTCAAGTTTCATTCCAATTTTCATTATCTTCAAGTTCACTCAGTATCTTTAGCTTCAGTTTCTCAACACGTAATAAAAATTACCGAAGCATTTTTCCTTCATAACGCGTGAGCGGCACGTGATGAACATTTTTTTTAAAAAACCATTTTTAACTCCGCCACGAGTTTCCGTAGGCCATTTTTGAACAGGACAAGAAAAATTATAGGCTAGGACACGATCTTATGCTACCAATAATAGTTATTGCAGAAAGTCACCTATAATTACATTCTGATCAAAAATTTCCAATTTTGAAAAAGACTATTAGATTGTGGCGCAGTTAGGTGGTTGGAATAAGTGCGTGACAACTAATTTTCTCCGAAACGCACTTTTTTTTCTAGTGAGATGGTTATGTGCTGGTTTCTGCATGCATGTATTTGGCTGTTGCTAAATTTTATGCGTGTATAAATATAAAGTTTCAACGGACCAATTCCGAATAGCTTGGCTTATCCAAATTTATCTCAATTGAAATGTACGGATCCAAATACCACAACTCTCTGTTACTCGGACATAATAAATATCTACTACTGTTTATATCATCACTGTTTCCACTGTTTTATTTTTATCAATGTTATGGATACAAAAATTAATGAGAAAGAATATCAAACTTTTTAATCATTTGCCCTTTTAATGTTAAAGTCCCTTTTATTTTGTTTTTTTCGCTTCCTATTCGACGATTGAATGATTCCAGCATCGACCGTCAATCAAATCAGCTTCATTTGCTGCTTGATAAGCAGTTATCCTAAAATATAATTCCAAAAACCTTAAACTAACATCATATTTGAAAGTTACATTTGAAAAGTTATTTGTTGAAAGTTAATAAATTGTAACTACTCTTTATCAAAAATTCCTACAGCACACTCGAACACTAAACGTAAACTCTTGAAAAAATAAATCCCGGAAAAACAGGAAACTACTTTTAGAATTCCTGGTTAGAAGGGAAGTGCAGTATAGTGCATCGACCTGGCTGCAATTGGTCAAGTTCAGAGTTTCGGTTAATTTGGTTTTTTCAATGTTTGAAATTATGGTTCGCTTGGACAAATCTTTGGTTGGATCAAAGTGGTACTTGATTTCAGAGGTTTTTGGCTCGGGTTTGAGACGCTATAAAAGAATTGATTTGCAATAAAAAATAGATACTCATTTTCGTAAGTTTAAGATAAATTGTAATTGAGCTAAGCATGTAATTTATTGCAATATCAGTAATATTTCCTCTGTTTCTACCACATATGCTTTTGCGAAGCTTGTCAATGATTTCATCAAACTTCATTACCATTGGAATATTAAATTAAAATTCCTTTGATTAAAACGATCTTGAATCATCAGGATTTTCATCATTTTTTTTTAAATAATAAGTAATATTTTACATAATTTACGATTTCTCGCAGCCAGAATCGGTATCAAATATTGAAACAGCACCAGAATCAGCAAAAGCAGTCACAAAATAATATAATTCTTTGATTATCCTTTCTCTCGGATAATATTTATATTCTCTTCAAGGATTGAATTTATTGTGAATTTCTTTTTTTTCTTGTCCTTTCGTTTGTACCTTAAAATCAATATCAAAATTCTTTGTTAATCTGTTTTAAAAAATAATTCAATTTAAAACTGTTTCAAAGAAATCACTTCACATACAAATACTAATTTTTTGTCTCTGATTCAGTGATTCCTTTTAAGATTACAAATGCAACTTATGAAAAAAAAAATATTAAAAAACAGAGTAAGATTTTACAATAAATCTATTTGAAAAATTTATATAAACCCTATGAAATCAAAATCATGCTCAACACCCTTGATATCAATGTAAAATTCTTCAATAGAGTAATATTATTTCTAAAGATGTTATATGTTTTATGTTTAACGTTACCTCAACTCAGTAATTATCTCAATTATTTCAGTTTTCAAGTCATTAATCTGGCATCTTTTATACAGAAAATATCTGGAATTATAAAAATATTTATAACTTAATGGTGATTCGTAAGATATGTTAGAAAAAAACTATCTTTCTTTACCATTATCAAAAAACTTAACTTAACATAGATTCACCTAACTTAGCTATTCATTATTTTTTACTGTATAAAACCTTTTTTCCTCTCGCTCTCGTGAATACTTTTTTATATTAAGATGCTTTCCCCTTCCTGCTGCTACCAGTAATATCTAATATATTCCTGAATTCAACATGTAAAAACGCAGACACTTGACAACTCTAGATATAAATATTTTTTAACTGATTTGTTATCAATAATTATTGTAAACTGCTTTGATAGTTTAAAGCTTTAAAATTAGCGATTTTGACAAAAATTCAAACCACCTTATTTATAATATTTAAAATATCTAAAATATTTAAAATTTTGTTACATTTTATCTGTATATAAGTTTCATTTAACTTCTTTTTTAGATGCCCACTAGTTTTGAAAATTATTAATTTAGCATAAAGTTATAAAAATTATTCTTATTGTAGAGATCTTACATATTGTAAAATTAATTTGTTTTTTCTGAAAAATTTACTAAACATTTTCAAATTTTATAAACTAAGAATATTTAAAATCCCTTTAGCACCTTTTTGTTTATATTTCAGTGTATTTCTGTGCAGTCTAAACATTATAAATATAAACTAATTATTTTATTACTTGTGATATTATTACTAATACCCAAAGAAAAACTTATAATAATAATTATTGAAATAGTTAGTAAGAGTAATATTAATAAAAGGTATAAATTTTTAATATGCTTATGTTCATAATTAATGTTGTAAAGCAAACCCTTTTGTAATACTGGATTTGAACTTGATTCTGGATCTGGTTTATTATTTAATTCTTTAAAGTTCAACTTGAAAAAAAAGTTCAATTAATACATAATTAGTAAATATTCATATTCTCGTTCATTTTTTGATAAAAATCACTTATGTTTTTTCCTTTTCTTTTATACCTGCCAATATGTACAATATGTAGCTATTTGAACGTTAACCTTACGAAAATTTTTAGTTCAACCTTTATTTAAATATTTCCCTTTTCCATTTTACATTTTTTTTGGTTCATCAGGTTTCTTTATTTTATTTTATTTTAGTTTTTTCTGATTTTCAATTTCAACTTCAGTATTATTAATTTTCCTTTTGTTTTCATTATTATTTTTTGGTTTTGGTTTTGTTTTTGTTTTTGTTTTTGTTTTAGCTTGACTTATAGAAAATGTCAGCCAATTTGACTTATTTATTAATCATTAGCACATAAATAGTTGACCTTTATCCTTTTACCATATACATTAATCCTAAATTAATTACAACCTATCAAAAATATACCAAATAAATCTTTCAATTAGTAATAATCTAGCCTCAATCAAATCTTATTAATTTATTAGTAAATTGAACAACAAATATACTACTTTCAACTAACTTTAAAATCAATTGGTCTGAAAAAGCTTTTTTTTTCTAATTACCTTTTAATACAAGAAACATATATCAATTTCAATTTCAATTATAACCCCTTTCACATTCTTTTAATTTCATTATTAAGTTCTAATATCTGTCAATTCATTATTCTTCATAAAACAGTTGTCAATTTTATTTTATTAATAGTTTAAATCTTTCACAAAAAAAGAAAATTGTGAGATTATTTTCATTGATTCAATAATGTCAGCATCCAATCAATCAAATATAAAACAAATTTCAAATAATGAATCCATTAATATCTTATATTCCATTAAGATTGATAATTTACCCAAGGATACAACTTGGAAAACTATTCAAGAGCTCTTAATTTCAATTATCAATAAAAAATATTTGGGATATATTAATTTAGACCAACTGAGAAATCATTGTATTATTAATATCAGTGATTATAGTTCTGCCTTGAAATGTATTAATTCATTGAATAATACCAAATTCAATGGAAATACCATTAGATTATATTTTTGGAACCCCAACAATAACTTCAAATCAAATTCTAATATAAACATCAATTCAAACTTCAATCCCAATTTCAATCTCAATCCTAATTTCAATTTAAATACCAGTTCAAAGCTCAATTCTAATATTAATATGAAGATGAATGAGAAAGCAAATACAAATATTATAAACAAATCTCGCTCTTTTCAAAATATTAATTATCTGTCTCATAATCATTATCCATCATCGCTTCCTTTTAAACCAATAAACTCCATTAAAGATTCAAAGCAAAACCTTAAGAATAGTAAAAATAGAGAAACCATTAATGAAATTTCAAACTCTTTTTCGACTATGACATTGAAAGATCAAATTAAAGAAAAAAAGCTGAATTTTGATAAAAAGATCAGTGGTGGAAAAGAAAAAGAGAAAAATGATTCTTTACCCAGTAAAAATTCTAATGAAAATAAAAAAGATCATCTGAATATTCCAGTAAGTTTGCCAATTGTACCAGATTATAATTCAAATAATAAGCAGTTCAAAGATTCTTCAAATAATTCGAAAAATTTGCTTCCATCCCAAGCTCATCAACATAATCAAAACTTAAGTCATCAACCTGTTTCTGGATTTTTTGTGCCACAAAACCCACATCAAATTCCTATGAGTTCATATATAAACCTATTGATTCCACCATTTCAAGTACCTTTCTATCATAATCCAAATCAAACTCAATCTCCAGGTTCAAATATCAACTCGAATATACCCATTCAGCCTCTAAATAAACAAATTCCAATGCCAATTCCATACACTCAATTTTCTAATAATTATCCAAATCAATTTCCTCACCAGATGCCTCATCAATTTCCTAATCAGTTTTCCAATCAGTTTTCCAATCAGTTTTCCAATCAGTTTGGTGGAAATTTTTCAGCATCTTTTCAAAATCAATTTTCCAACCAGCATTTAAATCAATTCTCTAATAATCAATATCATAATCAATTCCTTAGGCCTTATAATAGTCAGTATCCATTACCAAATTTCTCAAATCAAACAGAGGATAATAGTTACTCTTCTTTTATTCCTAATAAGTCGTTTGATTTAAATTCCAATGCTAATAAACCTTTAACAGACATTGGTAATTCAAAGGCGAATACTAACAAAAAAAATTTGCAATACTCACCTTCAAATTTCGAAGATATAATAAATATAGATATGAATAATGATAAAAATAATAGTATTAGTAATGCAATCAGCAGTGGTGGGAGTATTAATACCAAGAATAATAATAACAAAAGTAACAATAGCACCTCTATCAATAATAGTAATTCTAAAAAGAATTATAATAGAAATGTTTCTGAGTATTATGACTCAATTTTCAGTGAAAACAGATACAATCCCAAACAAATCTTTTTTGGTAATATACCATACACTACAAAAAGTAATGAACTCAAAATCTTACTTGAAAATGAAGGATTTGAGCATTTCAGCATTGAAATACCATATGCCAATGGTGCCAGTAGAGGATTTGCTATAATTGATGTTGCAAGTGAAGAAGACGCAAAAAGATTGATTGAAAAGTTCAATGATACAAATTTTCAGAGAAGAAAGGTAACCGTTCGATATGACATGTACCCCAATCTATCCTATAATTGTAGACAATTAAACAATTTAGGAAATACTTTTAACACTAACACGAGTGATATTTTCAATAACAAACTAGTTGTTGATGTGAATGTTTTGGCAAAAGGTAGTGGAGGAAGAAATTTAGGAGAAAATGAAGAAAATAATGATATGTTACATCATTTGATTGAAGTCGAGACCCCACTTGTATCAGATTTTGATCCTAAACAATTATCTAGAAAAGATTCAAAAGCTGGAATTGTCGATGAAAAAGAGGTTGAGAAAGCAAGAAATCTTGTGAATGCAATTCATAAAAAAGTCAAGGGTAAAGTCAAAAGATCTTGAAATGTCGTCGACTATTGTTCTCCATTATGGATGATGTTTTAAAAAAATGAGTTTTTCAATATTGTATTTTACATAGATATATTACTTTTTGTCCTTTTTGTTATTTTGCTCTTTTGTTCTTTTGTTCTTTTTAATTTCTTTTTCAACTTTGATTATAACTATTATTACAGTTATCAAAACATCACTCAGAAAGGAACAACCATTTATGAAATAAAATTTAACTTTTTTTTTAAAAAAAAGCGTATGAAAATAAATATATTGAGAAAATATAAAGAGTATATAAAAACTATATAGTAAATAAAAGATAAAGATATGAGAGAAAACAAATTTGATTTAAAGGAAAATGCAAGCTATCAAAACAGTAATTATTATTGAGTTTAATAAAAAAGAGATACCTTGAATAATATGAATAGCATTATTTGAAAAATCTTGACTTGAAGAATTTGAATTGTTTGTAGTTGAGGAAGACAAGGAAGAGGAATAGGAAGAGGAAGAGGAAGAATTTTTATTATTGTTGTTGTTGTTATTAAGTTTATCAAAATTTGGAGAAATATTTTTTTCAAATAAATAATTTTTAATATTATTTGAATTAAAAAAATCTGGATTTTGTTTAACTTGTTTTAAATTTTCTTTTTCAATTAACATTTTATTTTCAAATAATTCTTTTTCCTTAATTTCATCATATTCATCATCGGAAGATAAAGTTTTTGAATTTTGATTTGAATCTCGATCTTGATCTTGATCTAAAGGACCTCTTTCAAATTGAGAAAATTCAAGATTATTATATTGAGATGAATAAAATTCATTATCATCATTAAAGATTTTGAATTGATTAATATTAATTTCATTTTCATTATTATTATCATTATTGTTTTGATTTTCGTTTGTATCCATATCTAAAGTTGATTTTTTAATATCATAATTGAATTTCAAATTTTTTAATTCTTGTAAAAAAACAATAGTATTATTATTATCTTGATTAAAATTATCTTGATTATAATTAATATTTTTTGAAATTGGAAATGAATTTAAAATATATGGATTTTGATTACAATTTGATCTTAAAATTTCATATGTATTTAAATTATAATTAATTTCATTACAATAATTAAATAAACATTCAGAAATTAAAGCACCAATATAATAACATTTACAATTTAAATTTGAATTTGAACAAATTCTATATGATTTTTTTATACTATTTTCACAAATTTTAAAATCTTCATATTTATCAAATTGATTTTTATTACAAATTGATAAAGAATTTAAGAAAAAATCATTTTTTTCAATTGGTAATAATTTAAAAGGTTCATTTTTAATTTGAATTGAATTTTTTTTATTTTTTAAATCAAATAAAGATTTATTTCTTGGTAATGAATAAATTAAATTGAATTGAAAATAAAATAAAAGAATTTTAAATATCCAAAACATTTTTTGAATTATTTAATAAATATTTAATCATATACTGTATATATTTATATTTATATTTATATTTATATTTATATTTATATTTATATTTATATTTATATTTATAATTATATTTAAGTTTATAAAAAGGTAATGTCAATTGAATTGAATAAATGAATAATGACAATAGAAACAAAGCAAAACAAAAAATATCCATTTTTTATCATAATTAATGAAAATAGTTTATATTATTAATGAATATTTTAATATTTGTTGAATAAAAAAAGTATATTTTATATGAAAACAACACAAAACCAAAGAAAGTTGTATAAAATAAACAAAGAAAGAAATGAATGATATTTATAACAACTGGTGAGAGAATCGAACCGACCGAGGTACTTTAGTTATAAAATGATAAATTCATAAAACCTTTGCGGCTTGATATAAATCTAAGGGAATTGGACCAATGTAAGCTAAATTTCCAAAACCACCAATGAAGTAAATTGACTGAACATTGAAATTGACCCAGAAGCCAGAATGAGCAGATTTTGAATTGGAAGGTAACCAAAGCTTGGAATCTGGATGTCTTTTAGTGAAACAATGTTCAATGTTTGAGATGTCAGTTAAATTATTGATCTTTTCATCATTGTCAAGTAAAGAGATTGAACATTTTAAAATAAGTCTTGGAGAACCTGCAGTCGAAGAAGGTATACTTCCTGGATATTTTGGATTGACAATATCGAATAATTGATGATCACCAGTTCTAATGGATACAGATAATAATGAATTATTTTTATTACTATTTCCATTAATATTTTTCCAAAGAGAAGATATATTTAACATTATCATTTGTAAATTACCATCATTTAAACAATCTGAATAATATTCAGTATATGAAAGTGGATAATTATCAATAGCATCAATAACATTAATATTTAATAAGGATTCTCTTTTGATTAAAGTTCTTGCAATAGAAGCAGCTTTATATACATCATATGGACCATTCTCATTATTAATATTATCAATATTATTAAGTGGGTTATTGTTTAAAGGTAAATAAGATAAAAAAGATTGAAGAATAGGTTGAGATAATATTACATTGAACTGTAAAATTGAAAAAATTAGGAATGATGTTATTGTAGTTGAAAGCATTTTTAGTCTCAATTATAAATTTGCATACAAGATTATTTTACTAACAAGAAATATACGTATCATTGGATGATTATGATTAGATCTCAGAAGGATATGATCATCCTTATATATTCAATATCCATTCTATCTAATATGATATATTCAATGTTCAATCATATCTAATCTATCTAATCTATTCCTCTTCTCTTCTGTTAACAAATCTAACAATATCACCTCATTTCTTAGACAAACAAACAAACAACCAGTTTTATTATGGGGTGTCATACAAATGTTGTCTGCCCTCGGAACTGGTCTGCTCCTTCGGTTATAGCCTTCGGTTTGCCCTCGACCTTCTCGACACTTTCGGGCGCTGCTGAGAAGGTTCCCTTCAGGTGTAGGATTCTGAGCACGCCACTGGAGCTGGTCGAAACATAAGTGGCTACCGAGTTTTAGTGGCGTGTGGCGTGTGGCAAATGGGTTTTTGATCATGGATCTGTGGAGAAAGATGCGAAGTGTGTTTCGAATAGTGTGGCGGTGCAGGTGCATGCCTCGATTGCGATAGGCAATAACAAGAGAGCTCTGCGGAAACCGGCAACGTGAAACGCGACGCGAAAGATGCGAAACGTGAGGTCCGAAGAACGAGGTGTGAGGATAGTGGTGGCTGGTTGTGGCTGGTGCAGCGTAACACGAATGGGCAACAATAAAAGTATGGGCAACAAAGGCAATAAAGGCAAGATAAAAGATATGCATACAGTCGAGATAAAGATACAAGATACAAGATAAAGAGATATGATACAAGTTATGATACAAGAGATAATATAAAATACAAGATAATTCCTATAACATCAAAGTTAGTTAATAAATAATATATTGATATACTACTTATAAACATAATAAATAAACACAATCAATCAATTACCTCTATTCATTTATTGATTTATTTGTTTAGTTGTTTATTTCTATGCTTCTTTCTTTAAATCAATCAATCAATCAATCAACTAATCAATCAGTTATTCAATCTTAGTACTATAATATGCCTTCAGGTTATGATAAAACAAGAATCTTTAAATCAATATCAACTCCTCAAAAAGGTACTTTTATAAAAAATTCAACCACTTTAAAAAATTTATATAATAAAGCTTTATCAAATAATAATTCATTCCCTAAAAATATTAATATAGATCAACAGCGTCAACAACAACTTTTACAGAAAAAAAGTAATAGTAATAGTAATAATCATAATGATTTAGAAAATAAACATAAAAATAATTATGATTATGATTACGAAGATGATTATGATAATAATAATGATAATAATAGCGATAATGAAAATCTCAAAGACAAATATAAAGACAATGACAATGACAATGACCAAGATGATGAAATTGAAGATATAATCACAAATATTAACATCAATGGTGAAATTCAATTAGATCCTAATGATAATAAAAATAAAAATATCATCAAAAATAAAATTTTGAATAATAAAAAAAATTCATTACCAAACTTCAATTCAATCATCAATTTACAATCAAATTCAAATCCAATTATTCAATTCGGTCAAAATTCTGAAATATTTTTAGCTTATAATAATTATATAGAAATTTGGGATTGGTTTAAAAATCCAAATGATATACAACAAAATAATTTATCCAATTCTAAAAATTCAAAAATTAATGGAGGTACTTTATATTTAATTGCTTCAAAATTCATATCTCCATTAGATACTAATATCAATACTAACAATAATAATAATAATAATAATAATAAGTTAAGGAAAAAAAATAAAAATAAAAATAAAAACTTAAATTATAAAATTGTTTCAATAACTCCAATTCAATCAATTAATTCAATTCATTTTTATTCTTTTATTTTATCAATTCTATTCGATAATGAATATTACATTCAATTCCATACAATTAATTTGAAATCAAATAATTCAAAATTAAATTTAAACTTCTCAAAAAATTTAATTTTACCTCCAATTTCTTCTGGTAATGGACCTTATAAATTTTATACTCAATTTAATTCAAACTTTATATTAATTTCTTCAATTGAAGGTTATATTTCAATTTTTAAAAAAAATTTTAATTTAAATAAACTTAATTCTAAAACTAATTCAATTAATTCAAATTATTTCATTGAAAATTTATTGCCAACCCCAATTAATATTAATTTATATTGTAAAAAAAAGAAAAAATTAAATAAAAACTCAATTTCAAATTCAGATCCTCTAATCTCAATCTCTGGTAGATGGTTAGCTTATGTTCCTAATTTTTATGATGATAATGATGATGATTTTGATCTTAATGATGATATAATCGATAATATAAATAACAATAATAATAATATCAATGATAACTATAATGGTGATAATGATAATGATTATAATTTTATTATTAAAAATAATAATAATAATTTATCTATTGATAATAATTCTTCAAGAAGTCGCCATTCTTCTTTCAATAGAAGAAAATCCTTATCTTCTTCTTTGAAAAATGATGAATTTTCTGAAAACTTTATTGAAAAAACTTCTCCATTTATTTTAAATCAATTAAAATCTTTTCAACCAATTTCCAAAAATTTAACTCAATTAAATTTACCAAATCCAGCTCCTTTAATGAATAGATTAATGAATAATTTGTCTTCTGTTGCAATTGATGGATTTTTTAAAATTTCAAATTTTAGTTCAAATAAACTAAAATCTTATTTAAATGATTTTGATGTAAACAATAATAACTTGGCCAACAAAAATAAAAATAAAAATGATGAAGAGTATATTAATATTACTACTAATGCAACTGCAATAACTTCTGATAATAAAACAAATAATTTAATGAATTTGAAAGAATTTATCACAACTTTTATACCTGATATTATTAAAAAAAATAATGATAAATTAATATCTCATACTTATAAAAAATCAGACTGTATAATAATTTTAGATTTAATATCCGGTTCAATCTTATCAATTTTCAAACCTTCTGGTGGTATATCTTATTTATCTTTATCTCCTTATAATTCTCATTTAATTACTGTAAATAAAAGAGGTGATAATATATATATTTGGGATTTAACAAAAATGTGTAATGAAATTTCATTAATTGCAGAATTTAATAGAGGTAAGGTTTCAAATTCAATTGATGATATTTTATGGTCATCAAATGATCCTTCAATTGGGGTTGTTACAAATAAATCTGGTTCTGTTCATTGGTTTACTTCTAATTTAATTAATGATTTCACTGATAATAATATTAAATATTCAAATAATAATAATAGTTGGGTTTTATCTGGAATTGGTAGTTCAAAAATTTGTCTTGGCCCAAGAATTGCTGAACTTCCCCTGATTTTAAACTCAAATAATTTTGATAATGATTATAATACTGACTTTGATAGTAATATTGAAAATAATGATACTTATGATAATGATGATAATAATTCTGCCGATCATAGCTATGAACAAGAAAAAAGTTGTATATTATCATATAATAAATATGAAAATTCAATTTATATTATTTCTCCTATAGATGGAAGAATAAATTGGAAATATGATTTACCTTTGGATCCAATTAATGAATCATTACTTCCAGATTATTTAACAAATATAAACGATGACAATATCAAAGAAAATATTAAAAGTGATGATAATAATATTGAGGATGAAGAAGTTACTGATAATGTTAATACGAATAATGATGAAGAAAAAGTTAAAAAAAATCTTGAAGATGACAGTTATGATTTAATTGATCCATTATCAGAAATTGAATTAGAAACTTGTTTTCCATTTTCTCCAATTCAAAATAATAGAAAAGTTCAAATTGGATATTTCAATTTTGATAGAAATAGTAAATATATTGATTCTTTAACATCAAAAGATTTTAATAATAGTTTATTTTCGATGACGGAACCTTTAGATACAGAGACTGGATTATTTGATTTCAATGTTATTAATGAAGATAAAAAAAATGAAGAAAATGGAATTGAAACTAAAGAATTTTCAGATCCAGAAATGTTTAGAAAAAATTATGAAATATTCGGTAATGGATTTACTGTTGATATTCTTAAATTTGGTAGAGGTTCTGGAGTTCCAGTTTTTGCTGATAAAAATGGAAATATAAATAAAGGAAATAAAAAGAAACATCAAGTTTCAGAATTGTCTAATACTAAAAATGGGCAACATAATAAAAATAATGATGATATATATAATGTAGATTTAAATGATGAAGAAAAAGATAATAGTGATGATAATGAGGGTCAAGGCATTGAAAGCATTCGTAGAGCAATGGAGAGTGTTTTAATCTTTGATCATGATGATGAATAATAAATTTTTTTTTTGAATACAGAAACTTTTTTTTATATATTTTTTTAAATTTTTTTTTAAATTTTTTTTAATTCTTTTAATTTTTTTAATTTCTATATTACTGCTAAATTAATTAAATATTTTGGATAAGTTTTTCTTCTTCGATATTTCTTTCTTTTTTTTTTCAAGTACTTTGTTATTACATTTTTAAAATTTAGTTATTCAGTTCTTGGTTTAGTGTTTTTAGTGTTCACATCTGTTTACATATAAAATAAAAAAAGATAGTAAGATAAGATAATTGTGAGATTAGACTTATTGTGAATAGCTGAAAGTGGCTCTGTTCAAATTAAAGTGGAAAAAGGGCAAAATGACACGATAAGATAATTGAATTGATAATTAAAACAATCCTAGTTTCATTGGAATGATGAAGGCACACCAGGGTAAATTTCTACATCTCAGTTCTGAAATCTTTTTATTATGAAATTGGCAATTCTCTTCAATGAATAAAGATTTTGTTAATGCAATTACTGGCAACTCGTTCTCTGATTATCAGCTAAAACCCAATTCTTTTAGGATTGGCACCTTTTTCACATTTCCCAAAACACCTTTTTTTTTTTATTTCTCAGAAACGTCGTAAAAATCGTGTCACAAACCAAAAAAGTTCCTTTCCGGAAGAGAGAGCTGCATACGTCCCGAAAACCGCGACGCCTGAACACTCTTAATTCAAGTGCATCAGGGTCTTTGTCCAAAAATAGTTCCGTTTGATCAGGGAAAATAGCCTTCCAGCCTTGACTATTTTCCGTTTATTGTTTATAACAGCATAATTAAAAATATTTATTTGAAAAATAATGGAAAATAGGTGAAAATATTTGAATATATCTGAAATAACTGAAAATGTTTGAATCTAGTCGAATTCGATATTTTATTAAGGTTATTGGATTCTAGAAAAATGTGGCTCTAATATTATGAAACGTTTTATGCACCGTAGATTTAATGATAGTATTGTTTGTGCTGATAAATATTCTAGAAAATAGGCTTAGAGCTTTTTAGGTGAAAATATGAGAAAAATATAAAAGGAACTTTATACCTTCTTTTTTAACCTTTTTTACTTTCAATGATTTTTAAATTACATTCAAAAGTTACCAGTATATAACTCAAAGTCTAATTTTAAATAATGTCAGACCTAAAAACAACTAGTTCTTCAACTGATGTTTCTGTTAATGGAGGTCTTTCTTTGCAAGATTTAAACCCTCGTAATTTTGAAGATCTTGAGAATGAAAAAACAATTAATAATGAAAGTAATGCTTTGGAGAGAAAATATACTTTAGAAAGTATATATGGTAAAAATCCAGATCTAGCTTCTGTAGAACTTACCAGAGAAAGAACAAGACAGACTATTAGAAGTGTTATATCCCATAGAACTTCAAAGGCTATCAATTAAGATGAAGAATCTTCAACTAAATTAGATAGTGATGGAAAAAGTTCAACTGGAGAAGAAGAAGATGAAGATAGTGATGATGAAGCCAAATTAAACAATATGAATGAAGAAAATGTTGGTGATAATTCTCATTTAGATGTTAAAAAAGATGGTGTAGAATTTAAGAAACTTGATCCTGAATTAATAACTTGGGAAGGAGATGATGATCCTGAATTTCCAAGAAATTGGCTAAGAGCTAAGAAAATTAGAACAATTGTTCTAATTTCTGCATATACTTTTGTTTCTCCAATTGCTTCATCAATGATTTCTCCAGGTATTGAAGATATTGCAATTGATTTTAATATAACAAGTTCAACTGTTAGTGCTTTAATTATCTCAATATTTATATTGGCTTGGGCTTTTGCACCTTTAATACTTTCTCCATTTTCAGAAATGTATGGTAGAAAAATTATTTTAAATCTGGGTATTTGGGTAATGTTTTTCTTTAATTTAGGTTGTGCTTTATCTCAAAATACAACTCAATTACTTGTTTGTAGATTATTTGCAGGTGCTGGTGGTGCAGCTCCATTAACTATTGGTGCTGGTGTTTTAGGAGATTTATTTAATGATAAGGATCGTAATTTTTGGACTTCAATTTATGGATTAGGTCCAACTTTAGGTCCTGCTATTGGTCCTGTAATTGCTGGTTTTGTGGTTGAAAAACTTAAATGGAGATGGGTATTTTGGATTCAATTAATTATTAATGGTGTTGTTGCAATTCTGGTACCTTTATTTATAAAGAATCTTATACTCCAACATTATTAAGAAAAAAAGCTGCAAAATTAAGAAAGGAAACTGGAAATCAAAATTTAATTACAATTTATGATATTGCTGATGGGGAAACTGTATTTGGTAAATTTTATGTTAACATTTCTAGACCATTGAAACTATTATTTACTCATCCAATGGTTTTTGGTTTAGGCTCATTTATGGCAGTTTTATATGGTTTATTATATATTTTGGTTACAACATTTCCTCAGGTTTATGGATCAAATTATGGTTTTAATACTGGAATTCAAGGTTTAATGTATATTCCATTAGGTATTGGATATATTGCTGGAATAATAATTTGGACAAAAATTATTGACAATGGTTATAATAAAAATTGTGCATTGAATAATGGTGTTGGCAAACCTGAATTTAGACTACAATATCTTTATTTATCTGGAATTATAGCACCTGCAGCTTTATTAGTATTTGGTTGGACAGCAGATAAAAAAGTTCATTGGATTGTACCAGCAATTTCCTCGGCATTTTTTACATTTGCAATTATTGGTATGTTTCAATGTATTCAAAATTATTTAATTGATATGAGTCCAAGATTTGCAGCTTCATCATTAGCTGCTTTTAGATCCTTATTTGGATTTGGATTTCCATTATTTGCACCAATTATGTTCGATGATATCGGATATGGCTGGGGTTGTACTATTTTTTCATTTATTGGATTTGCATTAGGTATTCCATTCCCTTTATATGTTTATAAAAATGGTGAAAAATTAAGAGATTGGGCAAATAAAAGAATGGCTAAAGAAAAAGCCATCAGAGATGCTAGAAATATGGCTCGACTAGAAAAACTAAGTGAATTGAAATCATCTCAATCTAAGAAATAAGAAAAAGATTTATCTCCGATTTCTTTTCAACTTTTTTTCTTTTTACTGACAGATCAACTAATCGTTGATATGTTATTTAACTTCATTCTGATGATATGCATTTGAAATGATTATTAATTAATGCATTCAAACAACTTTTTCCTTTTAACTTTATTCTTCAAAAGATTTATAATAAGTTCAATTACATTTTCCAAATTAATTTAAATAATTTTCCTTTTATATTTTTTTCAACTCCATTCCTGTTTACAATATTTTTATTGCATTCATTTTATCAATTTTCTTTAATCTTTTATTTTTGATTGTATCAATATTTTCAAATTTTTTTTTTCATTTATTGATTATAGACGCTTTAAGCTTTATAATATGGTTTTCAAAAGTTAAAGTCGTACTATAATATATAGTATTATTTTCTTCTCTTCGTAAGTGAATTTATTTCAATATTAGAACCTCGACTAGGAAAGCATGTTCAATATAAACAAACTGACTACAATGCGAAAGACCTCGGGAATAATTTTAATCAAAGTAAAATAGTTACTAGATTATGCAGGGAACTTTAATCAAAAGTTTACTGGCAAGTGAAAATTTAAATCTCAAAGTCGGAAAGTCGGAAAGAAATTGATGTACTCACGTGCTAATTTTAAAGCTATTTACCACTTTTAAACTGTATGTTTCAATGTGACATTAGGCGACTGGCTGGATATTGGTGATTCGTCATTTTTTGTTGAACTTTGTAAACTACGGTAGAGCTTCGTCTTGGAGTCCCTCTGCGCTGGGTTTGGATAATTCCATGAATCATCCTGAATCATCCACAAAGATCCTGATTTATCCAAAATCAATAACCCACAGCAGTGGATTTTTTGACAGGAGAGTCATCTAGAGAATCATCTGCGACTACTTGGGAGAATTTCGGAACAGATGCAGAAAAAAGAGGTGGGGCGGCTCTGAATCATCCATAGTCACCCGGCAAAATTAGAAGTGAGTCAAAACTTGTCCCAGCATGCAGTCATTTAAGTGTTGGGACGAGAAATTCCTTTTGGGCGGGCAGACTTACTAATTATTTGAAGTGTGAATCAAAGTCAGATTTATACTGTTCAAATCCATAGTCAAATCCATAATCGGATCTCAATTTACCTATGGCCAACAGAAAAGCGGAGGAAATGGAGTCATTAGGATTCAACTTACTGAAACGTCCGATTCCTAGTCTTGATTGTGACTAAGAAACATATTTGATGTATTTGAAGTCTCTGATATTTAATACCTTGACTAACCGCCAGATGAGATTTTACTAAAAATTGGGCAATAAGTTTGAATAATTTCATCTTAGTATTTTCATTTCTTTTTAGATTTTCTGATATTGTTTTAATATTTTTTAGTTTATTTTGATAGCATAACATATCATATCTAATCAGATCAAATAACAGTATAATCAAAACTAAAGTGCTGGGGGTAACAAAATAATCAAACGCCTTTTTAAATGAATAGAAAAATAATCATAATTTTTACTTAAATTTCAATCTCAAAATGAACAATCTTAATAATCCTAACATAAGTTTTTCATCAATCAATCAATCTACTTCTTTGCCATTAACATCCTCTTCCAATTCAACTTCTTCATCTTCAACTTCAAATAATTCTACAGGAGTAACTAAGAAAATAAGAGATAAGTTGAACTTCAATGATGATAGATCTTGGAAAAAATTTTCTGCAAGACGATTAGAGCTAATAGACGCTCTAGATTTATCTTCAAAAAAAGCAAGTGAACAAGATGAAGAAATTAGCAAAGTTGCAAATACTTTAAGAATTGAATTTAATTATAATGAATCTCATCTAAATGATTTCGATAAATTAGTAAGGGCTGCAATTCAATCAGTTAGAAGAAATAGAAAAAGAAGTTCAAAAAATAAGAGAAAATTATCTTTTTCTTTTGATGATCAATTCAATATCAATACTCATTTCAATACTCTTAATAATAATGAAATCATAAATAATATACATAATGAAATTCACAGTAATATTCATAATAATATTCATAATGGCATCCATCATAATATTCAGAATAATATTCATAATGATATTCCACCTGATAACCATAATAATAACAATAATAATAATAGTAATAATAATAATAATAATATCGATGAAAATATTAATGTACATATAAACCGAAACATTTGTAATAATATTAATAAAAATATCCATGAAAACATACATGAAAATTTCCATGAGCATATTAATGAAAATATATCTGAAAATAATTTCATTTTATTAGAAGGTGATGATAACTCAAAATTCAAAAAATTCAAATCTATTCCCTATAACAATGATAATAATAATAGTAACAACAATCAGCGTCGTCATAAGCATAGGCATCGACTGAAAAATATTACCAAGTCTTTCTTAAGTTTGAATCCAACTTATGGTAATGACTCAATTTTAAATAATAATGATCACATCAATTCTAATTTCAATAACAACCTAAATTCCAACCTAAATCCTAATTTAAATACCAATTCAAATCCGAATTTAAATCCCAACCTAAATAATAATTTAAGTAATAATCTAAATAATAGTCATTCAAATGATTTTTTATTGAATAGTCCCATAAATCCTTTACTTTTAGCTAATATTCCCAATACTATTAATACTAATTTCAATCACTTTAATAATATTAATAGCGTTAATAATTTCGATCAGAATCTAGGTTCAAAATTCCTAACCATTAATAATCAAAATGAAATTGAAAAACCAAAATATTATAACTTTAACTATAGTAATAATAATAATAATAACAATAATAATAATATCAGTAGTATCAATAATAACAATGGTAATAACTTAAACAGCAACTTATTAAATCCAAACTCAATTTCGAATTTGAATCTAAATATTTTGAATGAATTCACAAAAATTACTGATTTATCGTCTTCAAATGATTATTTTGATACTTCAACTAATGAAAAGGATAATAATAATAATCACAATACCACTATTACTACTACCACCACTACTAATAGTAATAATAATAGTAATGATAATAGTAATGATGATGATGATGAAAATGATATTAGCAGTAATACGATACATAGTAACAATAATAATTACAATAAAAGAAAGAAATTATCAGATAATGATAAATCAAACCTTACGATTTCCTCAATAATTAATCCCGATTTAAATAATCCAATAATTACAACTAAAATTAAATCTCAAGTTAAAACTACCAAAACCAGAACTATAAATAATACTAATAATATCACCAACAATAATGATGATCGTAATGAAATTCAAGATCAAGATATTAATCAAAGTAAAAGTAGAAAAGGTAATCAGTTAAATAATGAAATCAAAACAACAAGTACAACAAAAATTACAACAATTTCAGCTACCAATCAAGTCAATCATATTAACCATTTCAATTCATTGAATCATATAAATCCTATAAATCAAATAAGTCAAATGAATCATATCAATAACATAAATAATGTTCAAAAAAATAAATCAGAAATTAAATTACCTTCAATTTCTTCTTTAGAAATCGCTGGGAAAATATCTTTAACTGCTACTATGGCACAAACTCAATTATTAACTTTATTTCAAAAATCAAAAACTTTAAATGAATGTGTAAGAAATTTTAATAAAAATGATTTAGATATAGATAATTCAAGTTTGAATGAAAATGAAAATTTAAAATTTATTGGAAAATTTATAATTCCAATAATTATTTCAATTGTTATTGAAAAAAATTTTATCAATATCAAATTATCATCAATTGAATATATTAGGTTAAAATTAACAAATGATTTTAATTTATCCAAAATTTTAAAAACATTAGATAAATCTCCAGATATTCAATTATTAGAAGATAAAATTGCAGCAAATTCATTATATCTAATGATTGGTTCAAGTATAAAAGATTTTGGATTTGATTCAATCTTAAAACCCTTGAGTGAAATATTTCATGAAATTTTAATTAGGGATTTTCCATTAATTTCAAATAATATGACTTCTAGAGGCTATTCTCATAATAATAACAATCATACTAACAATAACGGTATTAATATCAGTAATTATTATAGTAATTTTGATGATAAGAATGGTAATAGTAATAGGAATAATAGTGGTAGAAGTCGTATTAGTGAGATTATGAAAAGAAATGAATCTAATTCAAGCAATCATAATAATAATAGTAATAATGAACAAAATAAAGAAATAACAAGTTTAGCAACAACATTAAGTACATTAAAAAGACCAGATAGTAAAATTGTTAGTATAAGATTTGATGATAAAATTATTTATTTTAGTTTTCAAGGAAATAATTCAGTACCTCCTACATATTTAGAATTAATTAATAATGGAACAAGTGCATTTAATATACCAGTGAATGATGATAAAAATCGAGTTATAATGATAAAAGATTTGCAAGATAAAGATTTCAAAGAAGATTGTAAAAAGGTTAGATATTTAAAAGATGATTATGATATTGTTAAAATATTTGAAAGAAGAGATGAAATTGAATTAGAATTAATTATATTTGATAGTAATAAAAATATTGGTGATTTCAATAATAGTGATGATAATAATAAGGAAGAAGATGTAAATATGGAACAAAGTGAATGCAGCGAAAGTAACAAAAATAATAATTTTAATGGTATGAATAGTAATAGTAATAGTCATATATATGGTAATATTAGTAATAATATTAGTAATGATATTGAAAGAAAGAACCCATATACAAGTATAAGTGAATTACATTCATTTAATAGATATGATAGATATGATTATAATATGGAAGAAATTCCAAATCAAAGTATAAATGATAATATATATATTCAAAGTATGAAAAATAAAAGAAATATGGGAAATATAAATAATATGAATAATTTAGGGAATTTAGGAAATATTGGAAATGGGTTTATATATGGGGAAAAGGATAGAAATAGAAGATATGTTAGACCACATTTTCAACCATTATTATAATTGAACATTGGATATTAGCAAGCAAAAAACCAGAAGAAACCAAAAAAAAAAAAAAATAAGAAAATTTAAACAATTGATGTGAGTGGATATGATTATTAGATTAGGAATAGTTTTTGATCATTAAGGAAGTGAGAGACATTTAGCAGAATATATACATAATGGGATTCATAATATGGTATATAATAGGATATAGCAGGATATATTAATTCATTAATCGTGATAGCATTAATTATTCTTAATTATTGATTATTAATTATTAATTATTAATTATTAATTATTAATTATTAATTATTAATTATTAATTATAAATCTGGAAGAATATATCTATGAGCAGCTATTGTTTGATAATGAACATTGGAAAACACACATAAAATGAAGAAAGCTATAATTAAAAATAAATAAGTCATTTTAAATGTATAATAATAAATTAAGATTTATTTGAGTGTATTAAAGGTATATGATTATAAGATGTATTCTTTTAAGATGTTTGATTTTTAAAGAATTTTTATAAAATCTATTTTTATTGTGATATATATATGATTATGCTTGTAAATAGTTTTCCTTATTGAAAAAGATGAAAAGATGAAAAAAAAAAAAAAAAAGATAATAAAATCATATGAAATAGATGAAAAAGAGCTATATTTATATGGTCAAATTATTTTCAAAAAACAAAGGTCGAAAAATGATATATCTTTGATTCATTTTTATTTAGGTACCCAAAAACCTAGGATACAAACTGAGATCATGAATGATTGAAACATTTTAGAGGGAAAAAAGGTAAATTTCAAAGGGTGATTAAATTCAAAATGCTAGTTTAGATAGGATGATGATTTTTGAATGACATGATATCTATCAGTGCTAAGAGTAACAGTATCTTAGATTTGAGATAATAAAATAATTAGGTCAAATAAAAAGGAAAACTTATTCTAGAAAAGCTTGTTTTACAGAAAAAGTTTAAAATCTAAAAAATAACCGGTTAAAGAAAACTGTTTTACAAGCAACAGTAGAAACAGAATAGAAATAGAATTAAAAAATGAGCTTTTATTAAAATACTCAATCATTGTAAACAGATTTGCAGGATTCTTTCTTTTTTTTTGCCCTTGTTTTGACCTTGTTTTGTTCTTGTTCTGTGTTCAGCCAACCTAAAAGGGTTGCAGACTGAATCCAGGACGGCGCGTCCCATATACTTTTCTGCCCTGCTTCTTGAGTCCTGCTGTCCCGGCTGGCCCAAAGTAGCCCAGAAAAACCAAGAAAGTCCCGGTTCTGCCGGTCAGCCCCTGCCTCAGACCTCGGGCCCGCAGATGAAGCGTGACTTAGTCGGAATGCACGGAAACAGAAGGAAACACAACAGAAAAAACCGCGGAAACCCAGTGGTTATGTGTCCCTGGTCCAAGTCAGCTGATATTACATAATTACAAAAAAGTAAAATACTCACGTGTTTGATCATCTGACCTCTCTTGCTGAATCTTTTTGCGTTCCAGCAGCAAATTTTCGCTGCAGCTGAAGCTCGCGAGCGAGTACTTTCACTGTTACCGTTACCACCACCGCGGACAGAGTGTGAAACCGGTATTCAGTTTATACTCTTTTCAAACAACACTCACTTTTCTATATTCTTTTTTTTTCAAAAAATATTTTTAGTATTTTCAATTCAAATCTCAATTCAAATCTCAATCTCAATATCTATTCGAATAATATTGAATAATCTCTATATCTAAATCTATCATTATTTTATATTAATTATCTTTCCTAAAAGCAATATTCTCATTAATTCATCAAGTCATCACTTAATTATCTCATTAATTCATTAACTCTTTAACTCATTATTTCGTTAATTCATTATTTTCAAATTAGTTCATTAATCTTTCATTCTAATCAATTAATTCTTCATTGACTCTATTAAAAAATTCTAACTTTACAATGTCTCAAAATTCTTCAAATTCTTCAACTCCAACTGCAAAACTATCTTTTGGACCAACTTGGTATGTATCTATCTCTCACTTTATTCAAATTTTAGTATTTTTTTTTTCATTCAAACACAATTTTACTAACTTATCTTTTTTATTTATCTTTCTTTAAATTAGGATGCATCCAAGATCAACAAGCAATTTGAATAACAATCAAAATAATCAAAACCAAAATCAAAATAGCCCAAACCAAAATCAAAATCAAAATCAAAATCAAAATTCTCCTAGTAATAAATTTAAACCAAGTAAACTTCAACAATCTACTCAAATTGATATTAGTTTGTTATTACCAAATAAAAATTCAAAAAAATTAAAATATGAAATAAATGATTTATTTAAAATTTATAATGATTTAAAAAAAAATAATAAATTATCTTTAATTAATTCAAATTCTAACTCTCCTTTAAATTTAGATTATATTGAAAATAATAAAGCAAATAATTCTCCATTACATTATCAATTTTTAAATTTATCAAATGATTTAAATTTGAAGCTTTCAAATGATAATTATTATTTAAATGGTATTCTAAATAATCCAACAATTAATATTCATCCAACTGATAATGATAATGATAATGAAAAAGATAAAGATAAAGATATAGATACTTCAAAATCAAAGTCAAAATCTTTTGATAAAAATGATTCAAATGATACTCATCAAAATATCCAAAAGAATGAATCCGATCAATCTAATTCTATCCCGTCTACTACAGATCAAGATTCAAATTCAAATTCAAATTCAAATTCAAATTCAAATTCCAATTCAAATCCAAAAAATAAGCATAGTTTATCAATTAAAGTTTCAAATTCTTCTTTAAATTCAAATCAATCTCAAAATCAAAAATCCCTATCAACTCCTCTGAATAACAACAACTCTTTAAAAACTCCACAATCTTCAAATCATAAATCAAGATTAAATACTCCAAGATCTGCTCGTTTTTCAAAATCTCCAAATGGTAAAAATAAAAACAATTTAACTTTAGATACAAATCAAATTGAAAAAAGATTCGATGATTTAAAATTCAATGATCCTGATAATACTCCATGGACTGCTTCTTTTGCTAAATCTCCAACAACTCCGGCTTTATTATCTGCAAATATTTTATCAAATTTAAATTCTTTATTATCCCCAAGAGACAATGATTCATTTAATAACAATAATAACAAAAGTAATGACATTACTTCTCCACCTTTGAATTCAATCAATTCAAATAATCAATCTTCAACTCCAATTTTATCTTCAAATTCAAATATAAAAACAACTTCTTTACTATTAGATTCAAATAATAATCAAACTTCTTTAAATACTCCAAATACCGCAACTTCTACTCAAGATAATTTTACTTCAATTGCTTTAAATACTTTAACTGCAGATTCGAATAAGAATCTAAAATTAAAAAATAAAATTAAAAATAAAATTAACTTAAATTTAAATTTAAACAATTCTTTATCAAATAGTTTATCTAATTCAATAAATTATAATAATTCTTTAAATTCTCCACTTATTGATAATAATCAATCTCAATCCCAATCTCAATCTCAAACTCAAACTGATCAATCTCAGCAAAATAATAATAATAATAATCCTTTGGATTTCTTAAGATCACCGTTAAATTCTTCAATTAATGCTTATCCTAATTCAATGGATAATATCAATGATTCTCCTCATCTATCTAATCAATCTTCTTTGCAACATTTATCTCATACTCCAACTCCTCCAATTCAAAATACTCAAATTCTTTTACAACCAAATCAAATTAAATGGTATTATCTTGATCCTTCAAATCAAGAACAAGGTCCATTTGATGGTAATATGATGAATACTTGGTATAAAGCAAATTACTTGAGTCAAGATTTAAGAGTTAGAACTTCTCAAGAATCTAATTTTAGGACCTTAAATGATTTTTGTTTACAAATTAATAATTTTAATGAACCTTTCTTAGTACCCTTACCTCAAATTCAATCAAATCAACCTCAAATTCCACCTCCACCTCATCTTCAAATTCATATTCAACCTAATCAAAACCAAAATAATCAAAATCAAAATCAAATGCAAATGCAAATGCAAAATCAAATGCAAAATCAAAATCAATATTATAATAATTCTTTGAATAATAACCAACAAATGAATAATTCCTTCACAGGTACAGGTCAACCTGTAACAAGTTGGTTAACATCTTCAATTCCAACTTTTCATCAAACTTTAACTCCAATTGCTCAAAGTTGGAATGTTGCTTCTCTAACAAATGCTTCTCAAGCAACAACTAGAGATTTCATTTCTAATACTACAATCAATAATATTCCTTCATCTTCAAGAAATCAATCTCAATTTTTTTCAAATAATAATATCATTGATAATAGCGATTCTAGATCTCTTTCAAATACTCCTTCATCATTACATGCTTCATTATCTTCATTAACAAATATTCATTCTCAATTACAACAAAGAAATTCTCCAATTCCTTCAAATATACAAAATATTAGTATTGGTACTGCTAATACTACTGCCAATAATAATAATAATAATAATATAGAAACAGAGCATATTTTAAATCAAATTCATAATGTTATAAATGATGATGATTATGCTATTTCAGGTTTAGCAAGTCAACCAAGTCTTAATTCTTTAACTCAAGATGAATTAATAAATGGTGGATTCGATCAGCCACCTACTGCTGTTAAAATTGAAAGGTCCAGTTCAACTTCTTCATCTCAAGCTGTTCATGATTTATTAAGAAATCTTGGTTCGAAGAATCAGATCGATACTCAACCATCTATTCAGCCAGATATTAAGCCAGCAGAAGTCAAAGTAGCAAAAGACACTAAAGATGTTTCAAAAGAACCAAAACCTGAAATTGTCACTGATTCTATAACCACTACTGTTACAACAGCTGAAATCAAAACTCCAGAACAATCATTACCTGTTGAAACTAAACCAAAATTAGCTCCTTGGGCTGCAGTCACAAAACCAGCTAAAGTTCCTCCAAAATCCTTGAAAGAAATCCAAGAAATTGAGGCTGCTAAAAAGCAAAAGGAATTGAAAGAACAGGAAAAAGAAATTGAATCCAAAAATAAACAATTTGTTCAGCAGATAATTGCAGAGGAAGCCTCTTCTAAAAAGGCTGCAAAATCGGCTCCAATTGGATGGAATGTAACATCCTCATCTGCTCCAGTTAAGAAAACGTTAGCTGATATTCAAAGAGAAGAAGCCGCTGCAGCAAAAGCTAAGGCTATTTCAACTCTTGTAAGTTCAAAAGCTTCTGCTAAAAAAGCATCTTTTGCATCTGCTATTTCTTCATCAACTCCTTCTAAATGGACAGTTGTTAATTCAAATAAAAAATCAGTTACTTCCAAACCTCCTCCTACTAAAATTACTAATAGTAGTCAATCTAAACCTAACACTCCTGATGTTCTTAGAGCTGTTTCTGCTGCACCGGTAAAAGTGCAAGCACTTGGAAATCAAGTAAATTCTTCTAGATTAAAAAGAGACTTTTTATCTTGGTGTAGATCTGAATTGCATGATTTAAATAAAAACGTTAAAAAGGATGATTTATTGAAAATTTTCTTTACTTTGCCTGCTGATAATTCCTCAAGGGATTTAATTAGTGATTCTATTTATTCATCTTCTATGACTCTCAATGGAAGAAGATTCGCTGAGGAATTTATTAAGAGAAGAAAAAACGTTGAAAAGGTATCAAATATTATAGTTGATTGGGATGAAGCTTTGAGAGCAGATCCTGATTCAAAGGATGATGACTCAGAATGGACAACCTCTAAAAGCTCTAAGAGAAAGAATAGACGTTAATTTATGTTAAAACTTTCTTCTTTCCTTTCTTTTTTCATTCTCTAATATTAGTTTATATACCTACATTTAATATCATTTCAGTATTGTAACACTTTAAAATATATCTATTCATGATTTTAAAAAAAAAATGCGCTTTTTAAAAGTTATCTCAAAAATCGATAACCATTATCGAATAAAATATTATGCTTCACTTATATTTGTAAAATTAATTAAAATCAAAAGAAACTTTTTTAGTGAAACTTAATTAAAAAAAAAATGCAAATCAAAACTTTTCTAAAGATAAAAACATGATAGGAAATTAATTTTATTAACTGTAGGTTGAAAATAAGCAAAGATAATAGAAGAAAATGAACAGAAATAAAGATTTTAGTTAAATTAAGTTACAAAAAAATAAGAGTTTTGATAAAAACAACTCTAGAAAAGAAAAAAAAATGAAACACAAAAAAGTATATGCATTTTTTGAAATGAAAATGAAAGAAAATAAGATATATGAAATAAGAGAAATATGAAATATGAAATATAAAATATGCAATATGCAATATGTGATATAAGATATAAAATATGATATACTGGATATGAAATACTAAACTAATGTATTGTTGATCTAAACCTTTGACTTTTTGGAGGAACTAGCTATATCGTTCGTTTCACCAAGATCAATATTCATTATTTGCATAATAATGCCTATTAAAATAATTATAATTATTATCATTACGAAACAGTTCTGGAGGATTACTATTGTTGTTGTTGTTGTTATAATTCACTTTCCTTGGATTATAGCGAGTTTTGTTATAGTTATTTCTATTCGAGTTGTTATTAAAAGAACCATTACTATTGCTATTATTATTATTATTATTGATTGAATTACTATTATTGTTACTACTATTATAACTATTATTATTATTGTTATTGTTATAGTTATTATTATTATTGCTATAATTACTATTATTATTGCTATTATTATTACTATAATTATTATTATTGTTATAATGATTTTGATTTTGATTATTATTTTTATTGAAAGAGTTATTATTACTATAAGTTTGTTTGGAGTTACTTCTGTTATGGGTTGCACCAATTTGACATGACCAACCAGGTATATCAGACCCTGATTGATATAATTCTCTTTCATCATAATATATATTTTCAAAACCTAAAGTATCTTCTAGCCAAGGATGGTTTATCATTGCACCAGCATCTACTCTTTTATCAGGATTTAAGGCTAACATTGGTAATAAAAAATCTGAAATTTGGGAGGCTTCATTTTTTGAAAATTTATACTTTTCAACGAGAACATTTTTTAAATTCCAAAATTTTAGCTGATTATTTGAATAATTGAAATTAATTAATCTATAATTATGTAAATTAAAAAATTTTATTGAATTTTTACAATTTTCTACTAATTGTATTAGATCATTATCTTTAAAAGGGTTTTTCAACGATAATAATTCAATAATTTGAGCTAAATGATCTTGGTCTTTATTAAAATAAGGTAAATTTTCAGAAGGATCAAATAAATAATCACCAGTTAATAATTCGAATATTAAACAAGCCAAAGACCAAATATCAGTTGAACAACCATAATTTCCAGCCATTATAACTTCTGGAGCTCTATATTCTCTTGTTTGAATATCGTTTGTGTAATGTTTATGAGTCCAACAGGCATTACCAAGATCAGCTATTTTTATATTTATTATTTTATCAGAATAGTTTTGATAAACATGATTATTACTACTGGATATTATATTATTCGAACTTTCAAATTGATTGATATTAGATTTAGATTGATCTAAAATTAAATTAATATTCTTAGTTAGATTATCAAAAGAAGGTATTGGATTTGAAGGTAAAATCTGATAGGCAGAATTATATTTATTTTGATTATTTTGGTTATTATTATTATTATTATTGCTATTGAATAATAATTTTTGTAATAAAGAATTATTTTGATTAATTTTTTGATTATTTGAAATTTTGATAAATAAATTTAATTTTAAATTATTGAATTTATAAGTATCAAATAATAAAAATAAATTAATAATTTTATTCAAATGATCATTTGAGAATTGAAAAAGTATATTTTCAGGTTTAAGGTCAGTATGAATTATACCACAATATCTATGTAAATAATCTAAAGAATATAATAATTGTTTTGTAATTTGTTTAACTAAAGGAACAGGTAAACCATTATTTTTATAAAATTTAATTAAAGATAATAAATTTTCTCCAAGTACTTCAAATACCATAACTATATGATTTTTAATTTTAAAATTATTTAATAATTTTATAATTTTGTCAGAACCTAAATGATTTGAAGAATTTTTTGAAACATTTAAAATTGAGTTTAATAAAGAAATTTCATCAATTGCAGTTTCATAATAATGATTATTTGATTTAACAATTTTTATTGCAACATAATTTAAATTTTTTAAATCTTTTGCTAACCAAACAGTTGCAAAATGTCCCCAACCTAATTTTTTAATAATTTTATATTTATCAATTAAAATATCATTAATTTTAATTCTTAAATAACCTCCCAGATTTTCTTGTTTACTTTTTTTATTATTATTATTTTTATTAAAGTATGCATGAGTTTGATTATTTTGATTATTTTGATTATTTTGATTATTTCCATTTTTTTGATTATAATTTAAATTATTATTTGTATCATTATTATTATTATCAGTAAATAAAGGATAATCAGATATATCTTCTTCATCTTTTAAGTTTGTTAAAGATTTTAGAACTGATTGAGAAATGTTGTGATCCAATAACTGAATATCTAATTCATTATTATTGTTGTTATTATTATTGTTATTATTATTATGACTAATTTTGTTATTTTTTATATAATTTGATTTTATTTCATCTTTGATTTTAGATAATTTATCCAATAGTATATTATTTTGATTATTTAATTTTGTGAATAACTCATCTTCATCTTTATAATTGTTCTTATTTGAAATCTGATTTATGCTTATGTTTCCATTTATATTTTGATTTGTATTTCGGTTTGAGTCATTTAAACTTATATCTTCATTTGTGAATTTTATACTGTTATTTCCTTGAGGACTCATATTGGTTCAATTCAAGAAAAAAATACCTTTTATTAATCAATAACTTCTAGTTGCTGATTTATCATAAATTATAAAGTGAAAAATATAGATAGCGAAAGAGAAATAGTGAAAAGATTGAAAAATTTCTTGGAATAAAGAAGAATATAAATAACTGAAGTTAAATTATATGGAAGGGAGTGTTTTAGTTTGAATAATATTCTAGAGTCAACAACATATATACAGTATATCAACAAGATTTTCAGTGATTCATTTCCTTGTTTTCCTTTTTAATCTTCACAGGGAGTGGTAATTAAAAGCTCTTTAGATTTAGATTATTCAGATTCTTCAAACTAAATAATATATAAAATATAAACTATTCAAATCTACAATACAAATTATTTATTTATTTATTTATCTATTTATCAATCAAAATAATAAGAAACAATCTCTCTTTTTCCCGTAAAAACTGCCCGTTTCAATTTCTCACTTCAAACTCACGCTGCATGCGCTGTTACGTAAGCAGCGTACAATATGCATTGCCAAATTAATAATGCAGATGTGTACCTGTAAATGCACAAACCCCTAAATAGAGGTTTGAGCCAGTTGCATGGGTTCAATGCAAGGTTATTTTGGTTGTTGTATGCTTTGCATTCAAATGCATTGTGGCCATTTTCATGGGAGACGTACAAATCTGTGTATTATACAGGCTCATGCATGAGCTGTTTTTCAGTATTTCCTTTGGTTGAAGAAAGTAGCGAAAGTAAAGTTAGCAGAGAGTGAAATTAATGAAATATGTCCAGATAAATATTATTTATTGAAACATAAACAAATATTACATTGTTTAATTGATTTATCAAAAAAACAGATATATATAACTCTTATCCACAAGCTTTAATCAATATGCTTAAGGCATTGCTTAGGATCCCAAATAATGTTGTGTCTATAAGGACTCCATCTTCTGTTTATTTCAAACAACTTTATAGGTTAAATAATAATCTTATATTCAATTCAAACAGACATTTTTCATCTACAATAATTAGAAAATATGATACCCCAGAATCCATAACTGTTGATGATGTGACATATAAGACTGATGAATGGACAAATGTTCCACCTTCAATACTAAAATTACTCGGTAAAAATTTACATTTGAATAAAAATCATCCATTAGGCATCTTAAATAATTTAGTTAAATCAACTTTTAAAGATATGGGTTATACACATTATGATAATTTTAAACCAATTGTTTCAAAATTTGAAAATTTCGATGTTTTAGGTTTTCCAATTGATCATCCAGGTAGAAGTAAATCTGATACTTATTATATTAATCAAAATTTTCTTTTAAGAACTCATACTTCTGCTCATGAATATTATTGTTTTAAGAATTGTGAAAGTCCAGGTTATTTTATAACGG
The DNA here is from genome assembly GCA_001600695.1 of Ascoidea asiatica. Classification (NCBI taxonomy): domain Eukaryota; kingdom Fungi; phylum Ascomycota; class Saccharomycetes; order Ascoideales; family Ascoideaceae; genus Ascoidea; species Ascoidea asiatica. The sequence goes on along the minus strand of BCKQ01000001.1, from coordinate 1,138,397 downwards.
CTGATGTTTATAGAAGAGATGAAATTGATAAAACTCATTATCCTGCTTTTCATCAATTAGAAGGTGCAAGAATTTGGGATAAAGATGATATAAATTTTAAATCTAAAATCTTAGAAGATATTTCAAATATACCAAAATTAAATATTAATGTACAAGATACAAAAGATTCTTTTAATGATAAATCAAATCCTAAACAAAATTATATGAATCCAGAAGAAGTTAAATTAGTTTCAACTCATTTAAAAAGAACAATTGAATTATTAGTTAATGAAGTTTTTAAACTTGGTAATCTAAATAATAATAATAATAATAATAATAATAATAATAGTAATAATAACAATGAAGAGCCATTAAAAATTAGATGGGTTGAAGCTTATTTTCCATGGACTGCTCCAAGTTGGGAAATTGAAGTTTGGTGGAAAGGTGAATGGTTAGAATGTTGTGGATGTGGTTTAGTTCAACAACAAGTTTTATTAAATTCTGGTAAATCTAAAAATACAATAGGTTGGGCTTTTGGTATAGGTTTAGATAGAATTGCAATGCTTTTATTTGGTATTCCAGATATAAGATTATTTTGGACTGAAGATAAAAGATTTTTAAATCAATTTTTAAATTTTAATCAATCAAAAAAAATTACTCAATTTAAACCTTTTTCAAAATTTCCAATAGCTTATAGAGATTTATCTTTTTTTATCAATGATTCTTTAAAATTTAATGATAATGATTTATTTGAAATTATTAGAGAAAGTTCAACAAATGGTGAAGATTTAATTGAAAGTGTAACTTGTATTGATACTTTTAAAAATAAAAAAACTCAAAAATTAAGTAAATGTTTTAGAATTAATTTTCAATCAATGTCAAGAACTTTAACAAATGATGAAATAAATAATATTTTTGAAACTATAAAATCAACTTTAATTAAAAATTTTGATATATCAATAAGATAAATATACATATATATATATATAAAAGAACTTGTAAATAAAAGAATCATTAAACTGAAGTTGTAAGAACATTATTACATAAATCATTCAATTTTTTACAATTTTCATTCTCTTTATTTACATCATTTAGTTTAATAAAATTTATAATAGAGCCACAAAGAAATAATAAATTATCTTTTATAAATTTATTTATAACATCTCTTTCATTATTATTTTTAATTTCCTTTTCATAATTTTTTGAATTAAAATATAATTTATAACAATAAGTTATTAAATTTATTAAATTTAAATTCAAGTTTGAATTTAAATCCAAAATTAAATATTTTATTAATTCAAATTTATTAAAAACAAATAAATTTGATAATGTTCTAATTTTTAAAATAATGAAATTTATTGGAATAATGTTACCTTGATTAATATCACTAATATCATTATTAAATTCAATTAAAATACAATTCACTAACATTTTAATATTCTTAAATTCATCTATTTCATTATTATTACTATTGGTAGTATTATTGATTAAAAAATTGAAATAATTTGATAAATATTCGTTAATTTTATAAAAGTCATTGATTTGATTGATTTCAATTGTTTCAATATTATTTTTAATTTTTAAGTTATTATTAATTGAATTATTTTTTGGGTAATTATAAAAAATTGAATTAGTTAAGAATTTTAAAATTTTAAAATCTTTATCTAAATTAATTTTAAAATTATTTAATAAATTATTTAAAAAATTCAAAATTTGATTGAAATTAATTTTTAAAAGAAACTCTAATTTGAATTTGAAATTTTTTAAAATTAATGAAATTAAATTTTCATTATTATTAGTAAAAGTTTTATCAATAATATTTGCGATATTTTGATCATCTTTTGAATTGAAACTTGTTAATTGTTTAAATAAATGAAATAAACTTTCACAATAAAATGGTTTATTTAATAATTGATTAAAGATTGAATTATTATTGAGATTATTGAAAATTAGTTGAAAGATATTTTGATTAATTATTAAATTTTTTTTAATTTCAAAATTTGAAATTGAATTTGTAATAATTAAAAAATGAATGGAAATTAACATTGCATTAGAATTATTACTAGAATCCTCAGTTGATAATTGATTAATAGAATAAATTGAATCTGATGAATTATCATACTTTAAATCACTTGAAATTAAACCAATTGATTCATATAATTTATTATTAATTAAATCAATTAAAATTAATTTATTATTTTCCTTCTGGTCATCATTTTCATATTCTAATGAATTATTTTCATTATAATCATCAGTAATTTTATTTAAAAAATCAATTGAATTTTGATTATTATTTGAAAATTTAACTAATTGAATAAAACTATAAATTATTGTTTCTTCATTATTGTTATATGTAGATGAATTTTTTAAATCTAAATTTAGACAAATTAAAGGTATTATTTCAAATAAATTTTTTAAGATATTAAAAGATTGTTCAAAATATTGGAAATCTGAGATATTTTTATAATTTTTATTGATGAAAATTGGTATGAATTTAATTAAAGAAAATAATATTTGTAATTTTGATTGTGATTGAGAATCTGAATTGAATTTGAAATTTAATTTATTATTTCTTACTAATGGAGAGAAAATTTGAGATATAATTTCTAATTCTTGATCGAAATAATCCAAATCTAAATCGAGTTCTGAATCTGAATCAGAGATTGAAATTGAGGTTTTCGTTTGAGTATCAATTGAATTGATTAAAGATAATAGAATACTATTATCATTAGTATCACTTTTGGAATCAGATTTAATAAATTTAGGTAAAAGTGAATTCAATAAGAAATTGGTATCATTTGAGTATAAAATATTTTGAAATAATATGAACAATCTTGATTTAATATGAATATCATTTTCTTTATTTAATTGAATTGATTTTGAAGATTTTTTATTGATTATTAATATGAAAGAAGAAGTTAAAGAATTATTAGATAGAATAGATGATCTATTTTGATCATTATCCACAACAAAATTTACAAAAACTCTTAGGATTTGCATTATGAGATTAAAAACACTTGGATCATAGAAATCAGTTGCATATAAGTTAGTTAACTTGATGAAATCAGAGTATATTATTGATTCTATTTGAGATTTAATTTCATCATTTGATCTGTTCTCTGATGTTCTTAATTTTACAGCCAATGAATCCAAACTGGAAAGATAAGTTTGAATTGAATCATTGATGAGATTTCCACTCGAATTGAAAAGGGAAGTTATCATGCTCATCTCTCAGATTAATTACAGTCTTAATAGCAACTCCAACAAACAAGCAATAATTGATTGTTTCAATAAATACATCAATAAATACATCAATAAATACAATAAATATAATAAATACATCACTGGCACCTTTATTTACTTCTTCTTTCTTTCTTTCATTCTTTTCGCTTGTCCTCGCATTCTCGCCACGCCAGATCAGGGACATAAATGATATATGTCAGGGATTTGTGTCCTACACTCCATCCATAACTTCTGTGGCTGTTTGTGGCTGTTTGTGGCTTTGTTATTTCTGTGACATAACGCTTGTTCCTGCACCGTCTGTTACTTTGACGCCGGTGATTGTAACGGTGCCAGTTAAAGTTTCCGGTAAATATTTTGTGTTTGTTTTTATTTCTGTTTCTTTCACTTTATTCACTTTTATTTACTTTTATTTACACCAGAATTTGTAAGAAGATATAAAATATTTCAAAGAAACTAAGCTATCTGAGCACTTTCACTACTCACTGCCTGCACTGCAATATCAAGCTTTGAGTCTGAATGAAGTTATTCATAAGTATATTTTTGGCGTCAATGCTTCTCATTATCCTTTGTTTCGTAACAGGTCGTAAGTTCTGTAGGTTTGAATTTGATTACTTTGTAACTAACTAGAATTTTAATCCTATCTTTAATTCAAATCAATTTATCGCTAGGGAGAATTACACTGAAATAATGATTTTCAAGTCATAAATAAATAAAAAAGAAATAAACATGATTGATAACCGAGATAGCAAGAGCGACTTTTTATTTGTCATTTCAATATTCTCATAAAATTACAATATGCTGATACTTGAGATATTAATTTTTTCTGGTAAATTTTTGGTAATCTTTTATTTTCTCGTTTTTAGAATCATTATAAATTAGAATCAATTTCTCGTTTATTTCAAATAATTAATTTTAGCTTTTTTTCTCTTTTTTTGAAATATCAATTTCCTTAATAAAAAGTATTTTACTAAAAAAATATTTAGTTTTTATACTTATAAATTCATTCTTTGAATAAATACATTCGATTTTAATTTAATTTAATTAAATCGATACTAGTCACTCCTTTTTAAACAAAATCTTCAATTCTCAATTTCATTACAAATTTACAATTCAATATAAATTTTGTAAAAACATAAAATTTAATAATTAATAATTAATAACTCAACAGATAAAAATAAAAATTAATCAAAAAATCATTTAAAATGAAATTCAATTCTTTATTAGTAGCTGGTACAGCTTATGCTTCTGTTATTTTAGCTCATAAAAGTGGTCATCAACATCATGCTCATTCAAAATCTACAAAAACAACTTTAGCTGCAATTACATCTGCAATTGAAGAAAATTATTCATCTTATTCATTTAAAGTTGATGTATCAACTGTTAATTCAACCACTGTTCTTTCAGGTCCATCTTCTGAATTTGCTGCTGCTGGTTTTTCTTCAGCTGCTCCATCTGCTCCTGCTTTTAATGCTGGTGGGTTTTCATTAGGTTCTAATTTTACATCTGGTAATTCATTTAAACCTGGTAATTTCTCTTCACCTTCAAAAGTTGCCAACTTATCTATTGCTTCTAGTGCACCTATTGTTGATACTTATACTTCAAGTATTGAACTTGAAGTTGCTGATTTTACTTCAAGTTCTTCATTAGCATTGGCAAGTTCTACTCAAATTGAACTTTATTCTTCATCAACTGTTGCAACTGCTTCATCTAATTCAAATTCAACTTCAATTACTACTAGAGCTTTATTATTCCCAACTAATACAAATCCAGGTTATATTCCAATGACTTCAACTGAAAGAATTTTTACTTATGATAAAACTAAATCTCAAATTAGTTGTTATAATACTGAAGTTTTAATTCAAAGAGATGAAATCTCAACTACAAATGCAACTGAAAATATTAAATTAGTTGCAAGTAATGATTTAACAACTTATCAACCATATTATTTAGCTGCAACTTGGTTAGCATTTTATAGAAATTCTTCTTTTACTTTCACTGGTAAAGGTTACTTTTATATGAGATGGGAAGTTGAATGGTGGTCAGCTGAAACTGAAAATGGCTGGTTTATGTCTGCTCCAAGTATTGAATTAACTGAAGGTACAACTTTTATTCATGTTATGGATGGTGGTAATTGGAATACAACTCGTTATAATAGATTTAATATTACAAGTAATGTTACTGATGCTGGTTGGTGTGATCAATGTTATCTTAATGCTTCAACTGATGCAACAATTGTTGATTTCGGTTATACTGATAAATATTATTATCTTGATGGTACAATTAAAATCACTAATAACGAATATACTAATGGTGGTAGAGGTTATAACTTAGGTGTTACTCCAGCTTTGTATTCTGAAATTGATGCTTATAGAGCAATTAATGGTTCTTTAGCTTATGATTTTTAATTTAGTTTATTAATTTAATTATCAACTTTTAATTATTAAATTCTATTTTTCTTATGATTTTTTTTTCCCTTATATACTTCATTTATAGGAATTAAAAAATATTAAATAAATTTATTTCATTAACCAATTTAATCTTTTATTTTTTTTTTTTTTTTTTACATTATGATAAAAATCAGTAGAATTATATAATAGTTTTATTTTTTGAAAAAAAATATTGATTTTAGTGGAAAAATGTTATAGTATAGTATTAAAAGGATTAAATATATATGCATAAGAAGAATGAAAAAAAGAAAAAAGATAATTATGAATTCTTTGTAAATTTTATATTATTAGTATAATCAATTATTTCATTAATTAAAGACAGATTTGAACTAAAAAACTTCATAATTAAATCATGAGATAAATTTGAATTGAAAGTATAATTATGATTTAAAATATTTGAATTTACTAAATTTCTAGTTAAGTTGAATTTATTATTAATAATATTAATTGGTAATTTATAAAGAAATTCTAATAAAAATCCTAATGGAGATATTTGAAATTGTAAAAATCTAATTTGATTATAATATAATAAGGAATTTGAAGAAGAATTAATAACTTTCCATTGATTTAAGTCTGAAATTGAAGAAATTTTATTAATTTTATAAATATTTATAATATTTTTATAATTTAAAGATTTAAATTGTAATAATTGTAATAAGGAATGAAAAGAATTAATTTTATATAATAAAGCAAAATTTTTAAATTTTTTTGAAATTGAATTAAAAGCTATGAAAAATAAGTCAATATGAGATAAATTTGAGTTTATATTACAAAGTAACTTTTTATTATAAAGTAAGATAAAATCATGTAATTTTTGAATCCAATTTGAAAAATTATTTAAATTATCTAATTTGGGTATATAATTTGAATATTCAATATATGGTATATTTAAAATTTTTGAACCATAAGTTAAATTATTGAATGGTAAAGGATCGTTATAAAGAATATTATAAAGATAAGATTTATGATAAAAATTAATTTTAAAATGTTTATTATTTTTATTGTTATCAGTATTAAAAGAATAAGGAATTAAATCTGGAATTAAATCTGGAATTAAACCTGGAATTTCATTATGAATTTCATTTTGATTATCATTATCAATATCAAAAGTATTTGAGATTGAATAAATTGAAGGAAAAGAATTTAAAGATTGAATATAAATTGGCATTTTTTTAGTTAAAGAATGGGAAGAATTTGAAAAAGAAAGAATATTATCATTATTAATATTATTTTTATTAGTTGCAATATGATAATAATTTAAATCTTCGTAATAATAAACTAAATTGAATATTAAATAATCATTATTTGATTCATTTCTAGAATTATTATTTACGTTATTTGAGTTACTTAAAGTATTTGCAGAATATAAATTTGCATTTGATAAAGAATAAGATCTTTTTGGAAGTAAAGATTTCTGAGGTTTAATATCATTATGGATGTTTTTATTATTACTATTACTCATATTATTTGTATTATTTATATTATTTATATTAAAATTTAAAAGTTTTGAGTTAAATTGATGACTTTGATTCATGCTGAAAGAAGTAGTAAGATTAGTTGAAGAGGAACGAGTTAAATTTGGAATAAATAACTTTGAATCTTCATTTTTATTTATTTTATTATTATCTAAATTAATAATTGGTTTTTCATTGGAAATATTTAAGTTTGTTAAGTTAGAGTTTTTATTGGGATTAAAATTATAAAAATAATTATAACTTTGATTTGAATTTGAATTTGAATTTGAGATTGAATTAGATTCAGAATCAGATTCAATATTTTGAATGAATTTTTTTGTATTATTATTTGAGAATTTTATTGGATCATTGATGTTTAAATTCAATCTTGAATCTAATTCATCAGAAGAATCAGTGAATTGAGTTGTTGAAGAAAAAGATTCAGCCGAATAACTTCTGATCATTTGATAATATATAATATATGGTACAGATTGGGATAAGTAAAGGAAGAACTGCTGTATAAAGATAAGAAATAAAGTAAGAGTAGAAAATAAAAAGACTCCTTTAAAATTTGAAGGGATATTTATATACTTTATACAGATAAATAATAAATAGTGGTTGGAATAAAGATTGGAATTGAGATTGGACGTAAGTAATATTATCTATTTTAGTCTATAAATCAAGAGAGGATGACTAGGTTAAAGAGGCTAATCAGGCTAAATAAGATGAAATCAAATGAAATGAATGTGTAAATTAAGCATATTCATATATTTGAGTATTTAAATAATTATTGGCTCTCAAATTCTGATGATGAAGAAAATTAGAAAAAGAAAGGAATTTGGAAATTAAAGCATATCAAGAATTACTGCAAGTTCTACTGCAAGTATATTTACAAGTGGTATCGATACCAAAGATAATCAAGTCACTTCTAAGACATTTTCCCTCTTCAATTCCATCATTTTTAACATTTTTACCATTTTCTTTCTTCATTTTCTTCGAGGTTTTCACCTTTACCAAAATTTCACTTGAAAAAGTCAACGAAAAAGTCACCGAGAGAAAAAAAGTAACAAAAAGTGAAAAAGAAAACAAACAAAGAAAAAAACAAAAAACAAACATAAGTAAACGAAAGAGCATCGAACCAGCAGAAACGCACGCTTATGTCAGCAGACCCCCAGGATTGGTCTCCAGCTATTTAGAGGCAAGTTAATGTGATAATAGTCAGGGATCTTTATAACTACAGACGGAAACATTAACCTACTGCACCCAAGCAGATGGTAACATCCATATATCTGGTGGCCATATCTATGGATCTACATAGAAGTACGTCAGTGTCTGTTCTTCTGCATAAGTTTATCCGGAGAGCACCCTTCCTTCTGGTCTTCTATTTGTCACATGCACACCCACACTGCTGGTTCTGGCCATGGATACCTGCCTGGTTTCACTCTTCGCGTTGACGAATCTCAGAAAACTCCAAAATCTAAATCAAAACAATGAAAAAAAAGTAAAAACTGAAGACAATCTGAACAAAAGACACTGAAGAATAGTTTTATTCAAAGGTTTTTTATTTTTAAAACTACCACTAAAAATATCATCTTTTATCAATTATCATTCTTTGATATTTTGTTTTTTTTTGGATTATTCATTTTACATTTTGTTGTTCTGTTGCTCTATTGTTTTCTTGTTTTAAAGTAAAGAAAACTGTTGACAGTTGACAGTTAACCTAATTTCAATATTTCAATATCTAAAAAATATCATTTTTCTTTATTATTCAATTCAAAAAGTATCTAAAAACAGCCAGCCATTTTCTAACCTCAATTTTCAATTTCTTAATTCAATTCAAAAACTGTATTTATTTTAAAAAAAAATATTAATTCTCATTCATTTAGAAACTGCATTGTATTATTCATTATTTATTTATTTATCTCTCTCATTCATTCACTCAATCGCTTAATCACTCATTCATTCAATTAATTAACTAATCATTCTTTTCATTCTTTTTTATTTCATTATACTATTTCTTTAAAATAATCTTTTAATAAAAATCATTCTTTATTTATATTCATCCAAAATGTCTTCAACATCTTCAAGATTCACTGATGATATAATTTCAAATTCAAATTCAAATTCAAATCAAAAAAACTCAAATTCAAACTTAAATCTTGACCTTGATCTAGAAAAATCTCCTTTAGATAATAATAAAATAATAAATTATAAATCAAATTCAATATCAACAAATAATAATGATAACTTTAAATATAAATTTAAAAATAATAAATATAGTAAATTTCCATTAATAAATAAATTAAATAAATTAAAAAAATTATTAAATTTATTAATCTCAAATGATTATTTTAAAAAATTTTCAAATTTCTTAAATTGGACATTATTATTCCTAATTCCTTTATCAACTTTATATTATTATCTTTTAATTAATAATAATATACCTGATAATTATAATATCACTTTATACATAAATAATAATGATAACAATAATATTAACAATAATATTATTAATAATAACAATAACAATAATAATAATCTAATATCTTCAATATCAAATTTCAATAAAAAACTACATATTCAGATTTTATCTAAATTCCCAATTCTAGATTTTAATAATGAAATCGAAAACCTAATACTCAATAACAATAATAATGGTATTGATAGTAATAATAACAAAATAGATCAATCTGAAAATAATCAATTTTATACTCCAAATTTTAATATAAAATTAACTGATATAAATGGTAAAGTATCCGATAATAATTTAAATGTAGAATTTTATGATTTAAAAGATTATCAATCAACTTCTCAAGGTTGGAATAATTATGAAAGAGTTTTATTTTGTGTACCTTTAAGAGATGCTGCAAATCATTTACCAATGTTTTTTAGTCATATGGTAAATTTAACTTATCCACATCATTTAATTGATTTGGCTTTTTTAATTTCTGATACAACTGATTCAACAATCAAAGATCTTAAAAATCATTTATATTTAATTCAAAATTCTCCAAAAAAATTTTTACATTTTGGTAGAATTAATATTTATGAAAAAGATTTTGGTCAATCAATTGGTCAATCTTTTTCTGATAGACATGGTTTTCAAGCTCAAGGTCCAAGAAGAAAATTAATGGCAATTGCAAGAAATTGGTTATTAATAACTGCTTTAAAACCTGATCATTCTTGGGTTTATTGGAGAGATGCTGATGTTGAAACTGTACCTCCAACAATTATTGAAGATTTAATGCATCATAATAAAGATGTTATTGTACCAAATGTTTGGAGACCTTTACCTGATTGGTTAGGTTATGAACAACCATATGATTTAAATTCTTGGCAAGAAAGTGAAGCAGGTATTGATTTAGCTGCTTCTTTAGATGAAGATGATGTAATTGTTGAAGGTTATTCTGAATATGCAACTTGGAGACCTCATCTAGCTTATTTAAGAGATCCAAATGGTAATCCAGAAGTTGAAATTGAATTAGATGGTATTGGAGGTGTTTCAATTTTAGCAAAAGCAAATGTATTTAAAAGTGGTGGAATGTTTCCTGCTTTTAGTTTCAAAAAACATGCAGAAACTGAAGCATTTGGAAAATTATCAAAAACTTTAGGTTTTAATGTTTATGGTTTACCACATTATACAATTTGGCATATTTATGAACCAAGTAAAGATGATATTAGACATATGGAATGGATGGCAAAGGAAGAAATTCGTAAAAAAGAAGAAGCAAAATTCAAAGTAATTTATGATAAACAATGGCAAAATGCTTTTGAAAGTGTTGAAAAAGATTGGAATCATGAAAAATTTGATGTTTTTAAAAATACAATCTTAAATAGACATAAAGATATTAATGTTGATTGGAGTGAAGTTGATGAAGTTTTAAAATTAGTTGATAAAAATGATGGTGAAATTGATTTTGATGATCAAGATGATATTAATAAAAATTTATTAAATTATCAAATTGATTTTAAAAAAGAAAAAGATTATGAAAAAAAATTATTTAAAAAATTAAGTAATAAAGTTGAATATGGTGATAATCCATTAGAATTTGTATTTGATGATTGGGAAGGTTCAAATCAAAATAAAAATAAAATCTTGAAATTCATTAAATTTCATCCTAATGAAATTGAAGTTCCAGAGAGTGAAGTTGAAATAGATGAAGAAACTGAAGATTCAAATAATGATGAAAATAAAAATGGTGAAAATAATAATAATGATGATGAAAACACTAGTAGTGAAGAATATAATGATATAGCAAATTATCAAATGGATTTTTCAAAAGAAGAAAAAGATACAATAGATTCTGTGATTGATAATAAAATTGAAGAATTAATTAATGACGAGGATAATTTATATATCGAAGCATTACAACCAAATCAACATATGATGAAAGAACAAAAGAAAAAATTAGAAAGTTTAAAAAGTAAAAGTTATGAAGAAAAATTAAATGAATTAAATAAACTTTTAAAAGGTAATATTAATAATAATAAAATTAAAATCAAAGAAAAAAAACAAAGTGGAACTTTAAAACAAACTAAACCATATCTTAATGGTATGGATAAATATAAATCTGCAATTTTTGAAAATGATCCAGAAGAGAATAAAGTAGAAGATTTGAATAAATTAGAGGAAAATTTAATTGGCAATGAAAAAGTAGATAACAATAATGATATTTCAAAAGATGAAAAGAAAATAGAAAAACCAAAAGAGTTAAAAGAAACATTAAAAGATGAAATTCGTAAACAAGATGCATTATTATTAAAAGAATTAAAAGATGAAGGAGAAGATATAAGTGAATTTGAAGATAGTAATCGAAAATTGAAATCCATTAAAAATGATGATTTGAATAAAAAATTAGATGAACTAGTACCTGCAGAAGATTTAATTCACAAAAGTGATATAGATATTAGTCTTAACAATATCAATAATAATAATAATAATGAGAATGATCCATTGATATCTAAAGAAGAAGAATTATTCAAAAGTACAAATAAAGATATTGTTAAAGATGGTTCTAAAGATATACTTAAGGATCAAAAAAATAGCGATAAAGATAAAAATAAAGATAATATTGAAATTGAATATGTTTATGAGGATGTTGATGAAGATGGAAATAAAATTATAGATTCAAATGAAAAATCAGATAACTTACAAGATTTTCAAAATTCACAAAATTCACAAATGAATGGAATTGCAGCTAATGATGTTGCACCAAATGATGATAGTAATATAAAAGAAGATAATGGGATTGGAATTGGAAAAAAGAAAAAAAATGGAATTCAAGCAGATAAAGATACATTTGGTACAGATTTATTCAAAAATAATTTAAATAATTTGAATAATTTAGATATAAAAAAAGATTTGAAACCTGAAGTTCATATAAAAGATAATGTTTAATAATAGATATTATATTAGAATTTATCAATGATAATACAGAAATACAGTATATAGAAAAAAAATATATAGAAAAATAAAATAGAAATTAGAAATTAGAAAATAATTTGAAATGAAGAGTATGTGCAGAAATGAAAACCAAAAAAAAAAAAAGTGCATAGATAATAACATTCATTTTTTTTAAGCAAATGCTACTTTTTTCTTTTTAATTTGAGATACTGAAGTTGATTCTTTTTTAGATTGATTAGAATCTTTGTCATTTTGTTCATCTTTAATCTTTTGTCTATTATTTTGTCTTCTTAATTTTCTTGCAAGATTTGCACTTTTCTTTAATTCTGATTTTTTATCAATTAATTTTGAATCTTTTTCAGAAGTTTTTCTTTCCAATTCTCTAGTTTTTAAATCTCTTATATCTTGTAATCTTTTTGCTTTTTCTAATTTTGATTCATTAATTATATCATTTTTCATTGAGATTGATTTGATAATTTTATTTAAAGTTAAAGCATCATTATCTTTTATAAATTTTTTATTTTTCTTTTTACCAGTTTTACCAATTTTACTTGCAGATACTAAAGAAGTATTTAACTTTGGTAATTTTAAAGTCTTTTCATCAATTATAATTTTTGCATTTCTTGATTTTCTACCTTTTATTTTATTTTTTCCATATAATTTTATCAAATTAGTTTCTTTCTTCAATTTTGATTTAGAAAATCTCTGTCTTTTATCATTCTCACTTGTATTTTTTAAATTTAAATCAGGTCTAGAAAGTGATAGTAAATTACTGGCACTTGAATCACTTTTAACATCAGACTGTATAGAACGAGTTCTATCAGTGCTTCTTTCCTGTCTTTTTCTTGAACCCTTTTGAGCCATTGCTGTAATACGATGAATCTGGTAAGAACTTAAATATACTTTAGTTTTTGATTACTCTCACAAAAGACAAAAAAATATTTTATCTTTCAAACTTTTCAATCTTTTGCAAGCCAAAAAAGCAAATGAAAATAATTTCTCATAAAATTTAAAAATGAAAATGAAAAAAATAAATTTATTTTCCGCATTTCCGCACCACGGAAAACTTACTACTGAATTACCCGGAAACTGAAACTTCCGCGGTTCCGAAATGAAAAAAAATAAAATGAAGAAAGAGAATAAAAAAAGAGAGTAACAAAAGATCGAATATATTATTCTAGATTATATATTCATGTCTATAACTTATATATATGAGAATGCCTAATTTAATGCTTATATATTGAATAACTTATCGAGAAGCTTATTCTTTAAAACCATAACCTACTTTATTAACATTTCTAAATAACATAACTCCATTATCACCATCAACAAATTGACATTGTCTTGCACATTTCCATAAACTTTTCCACATATTTTCACCTTCATATTTATAATGTTCTCCCATAACATCTTTAATTGCTTTTGTTGCTTCTCTTGCATTATAAAAAGGTATTTTACTAACATAATGATGTAAAACATGAGTTTCAATAATATCATGAAATATATGTTGTCCAATAAAACCAAAATCTCTATCAATTGTTGAAGCTGCTCCAATTGCAAAATTCCAAATATTATTATTATATTTTGCTAATTTTGGATCTGTATGTTGTAAAAATGTTACAAATACTAACCAATGATTAACAAAACACCATGGTATAAAAAAATTAACCATAAAATTAAACATACCAAATTTAAAAATTTTAAAATAAATTAAATATAAAATTGTTGTATTTAAAATCATACCTAAATCACTTAAAAATATATATTTAATTTCATTTTTAGAAAAAATTGCAGAAAATGGATTATAATGACTTAATAATAATTTATGATACCATTTTTTAATATTTGAAGTTTTTTCATTTTCTGAATTTGGAAAATAATGTTTATAATTCTGTCCAGTTGCATTTGTAAATAAATATAATTGTAATCCACCTAATTGTTGTCCTAATAATGCCATAAAAGTATATAAAGGAGTATCTTCACAAATTTCTTTTAATTTTGAAGAATTATTTGATTTTAAAAATTCTTCTTTATTTGGTGGTACAAATACCATATCTTGTTGCATATTACCATTTTTTTGATGATGTCTTGCATGAGAAAATTTCCAACTAAAAAAAGGTACATATAAATATGAATGAATTATCCAACCAACAATATCATTAATTATATAATAATCAGAAAATGCATTATGACCACATTCATGAGCTAAAATCCATAAACCAAATTTAAATAAACCAAGAGTATAAGAATATAAACCCCAAGAAAAAAATCTTAAAATTTTATAATTTTCAGGTATATAATTTATAAATTTATAATTAAATAAATAACCAATTGTTAATATTATAAAAATATCTCTAAATACATAATAAAAAGATTTAATTAAAGATCTTTTGAAACAATGTTTTGGAATAACATTTAAAATTTCATTTAAAGTAAAATCAGGAATTTTAAATTTATTACCATCTGCATCAATAAATTCTTTATCTATTAAATCTTTTGAAGTTAAATCATTTGAATTTTGAATAATTGTTGTAGACATTTTGATTTAAGAATATATGAATAAAAAAATATAAGAAAATACTATAAATATTATAAGAGAATATTCTTATTTATATATATGTATAAGTATATGTATGAAAGGAAAAGAAAAAAGAAAGTGAAAGAGAAAGTGAAAGTAAAATGAAAATAGGAAAATGAAAATAAAAAAAGTAAAAAAGTAAAAAAAAGTGAAAAAAGTATGGATGTTTGAATCTTTTTATAATAAATTAGTATAAAGAAAAGTAAACGATGAAAAAAAGAAATAAAAACAGTTGAATTTAATAAGAAATCACTAAGAAAAGAAAAAAAGAAAAGATCGTACTATTTTGAAAGAGAAATGCAAAATTTCCTCTCACAGATTCAATTTACATTCAAATTTACTTTCAAATTATTTATAATTAAATTTTACGAGGATTTAACACCGAATAGAATTCTCAAACTCGATAATTTCATAATATGGCTATATCAAAGTTCAAGTATTGAAATTGAAAGATTTAATTTCTTTTGATAGTTTCGAGAGTTTATTGACTCCTGGAAGTTTCCAATGAAGAAAAATTTAGGTAAAAAGTGCCTAAATTTTTAATCGAATGAAATTAAAAGTAAATTATCTGACGATTGATAAAGTTCACTTAATACGAATATAGTTTTTAATTTCTTCTTCAATTTATCAAACTATGATTAGCATTTGATTTTGACTTCATTAATAAACAAAAGAAAGTGATTGGAAATGAAAAAATCGTAAAAAAAAAAAAAACTTTACTCAACAATTTCAAATGAATTAATGAAATGAACGAATTGTGATTATCAATAATATTACTGAAAATGGGTCAAAAACTAATAATCTCGAAAAAAGTACACATTTTGTAAACACACTTAAGAATATGGTAACGTTGTCATCTTTTTGGTGATATTCTCACTAGCTCAGTAATATATTTAAAGCAAAGATTGTCAAAGGAGCCTAAAAACATGAAAACGAGACTTGGCTTTATTTCAGAGACTGTGCTGTTTATTTTGTATTTTGCTATGCTTTTTACTTTTTACATTATTTATTTCATTCAATTTCATTTATTTCTTCCTTAGGCCTTTTATTTACTTTTCTTTCTCAAGGATAAATTTGTTTCTTCTGTTTCCGGCCACTTTTTCACTGATGTTTTTTTCGAGTTTCTACAGCAAAAGGAGAAAAACACTGAAAAACCTGAAATTTTCATAAAAAAGAACGGGACAAAAAGAAAGGCAGCGAAAGACGCTCGCTGATTGGTGGACAAGCGCAGCCAGGCTGAGAGCAGTCCCCAGACCAAAAAACACAGTGGGTGCAGCGTCGTCTGGCGTGTCTCAGTTCAAAAATTACCAAACAATACAGGGCTGTAGACCCATCGCGGTACGAGATCCGAGATGTGCAACTAACAGCCGCTCTGCCGTACGAGAGACTATAAATAAAGCCCTTGTTCCAGGGCTCTACATTACTGTTATGGGTCAATGTATTTTGAAGTACAAACATGTAGATAAATGCTGTCCCACCGTTTTGGCTTTTAAGGTTTTTTAATATCCAATTCCGGTTTATTTTTGAACACGGAAATTTAATCCATATACTTATCCGCTTACAAACTACCCGGATATACTCGGATATTTCACTTTGGACTGTTTTTTGTAAACAGAAGAAGAAGAAGAAGAAGAAGAAGAAACAAAAAAAGAAGATGCAAAAGAAGAAGTGGCAGAAATAGAATAAACAAAGGTAAATCATCAAAAAGAAGTCAAAAGAGAACTTGGAGTAACAGACCAATAATACAATATAATCAATAATCATCAGTTCAAGAAAATTTATTAAAATGCCAAAGCTTCCTTCCAAACCTGCTACTAAAACGCAGGCTAATCATGTTCCCAATGCTCCTTCTCATTCTTATCCAAACAACAATAGATATTCAAATTCTACTTATAATCAAAGGCAAAATACAAATAATTCAAATCAAAATCAAAGATTTCATAATGTAAATAGATCCTTCAACTCAAATGCTTCCAATAACTCAAATATATCTAATAGCACTTCTAATAATTCAAATACCAATTCACATACCACTTCTAATTCTAATACTAATACTAATACTAATACTAATACTAATAGCAATAACAATAACAACACCAATACTGATACCAATACCAATACAAAGGAGCCGAATAATATAAATTCAAAATCAATTTCTAAAAATCTAGTGGCTCAAAATTCAAGACCTATAAGTTCTTCAACTTCAATCTCGAATTCCAATGACAAAGATCTAATTTTTGATAAAAATAAAGATAATTCAGCAATACCAAGTAAACTAAATTCAAAAGATTCTACCACTTCACTTAAATCTTTTGATTTATCCTTTGATGAAGATATTCATCTTACTAAAAATTTAGAAATTTTAGATCAATCATATAATCAATCAATTGATTTAATAGATAATATGATAAATATAATACAATCAAAGAATTCAAAAATTGATGAATTAACTAAATCTCAACTAATTAAAAAAAATAAAAATTTATCTTTAACTTTTTTAAAATTATCTAATAATTTAAATAATTTATCAAATTTTAATAATAATATAATTTTAAAAATTAATAATTTATCTTTTGATTTAATACCAAATTTAAATTTAAAATTAAATTCAAATTTAAATAAAACTTTAGATCCTGAAATTTATAAAAATAATTTATTTGAAATTAATAAAATTCAACCTTTACAACAACAATCTAATATTTTATTAAATGATATTCAATCTATACAAAATATACCTTCAATTAATGATATTCCCTCTGAATATAAAGAATTAAAACCCCAAGCTGAAGAAAATGATATTGAAATGAAAGATGTTAATTCAACTTCAATAGATAGTAATATATCATCTTCATCTATACTTGATATAAAATCTGATTCAAAAATAGACAATAACGAAATTGAAATTGAGTCTAATTCTCAGTCTGAACCTGATTCCAATATTCATACTCAAATCACTGATAAAACTGAAATTAAAACTGAAATTGAAAATGAAATTGAAAATGAAATCAAAAAAGAAAATATAGAAACAACTACTCCTGATAATGATCAAAATATGACTGAAATAAAACCAAAATTAGAAGAATTGAATCAAAATCCTCCATCTATATTGAAAAATGAAAAAATTCAAGATACTATAATTTCAAATAAATCTAAAAATGATACAAAATCAAATAAAACAAATTTTGCTAGTTTACTTAATCTTTCAAAATCAAAAAATGAATCTTATTTTAGAATTTTAAAAAATCATCAAAAAGAAAAAATAAAATATGCAACTTTAAATGATGCTTTATCAAAAGAAAAAATTCAATTAACAAGAGAAAATGAAAAATGGTTCGAAAGAAATAATAAATTAACACATTTCTTAAATAATGATTTACAAAGGTTAGCTATTGAAATCAATAAAATTAAAAGAGAAATTTAATTTTTATTATTATTATTATTTATTAACTTTTCATTTTTGTATAACATAAATATTAAAAAAAAAAATAAAAATAAAAATAAAACTATTTTACATAACTTTTGAAACTTTTTATTGTTTTTATTGTTTTTATTGTTTTTGTTTTTTCATTGTTTTTATTAAGGACTTAGTTTCATTACTGAAATTCATTTGTTGAAAAATCCAAATATTTGAAAAACTCTTCAAAGCCAAAACTATTTGAATCTAATTGAAATTGCTGAGGATGATAATTGAATTTCGATAATGAATTCTCAATCAATTGATTTGAAAGAGATGCATTTTCTTCTAAAGTACTATTTATCAATTGAATATTTTTTTCATTCATTGTCATCTCATTAGGACGTGTCAGATCAGATTTTCCATTTGCATTTATAATTTCAGTTGTATTGGAATTTAAATTTCCATTTCCATTTCCATTTCCTTGAGCCTTATTTTGTTGAGAATTTAAAACATTTTGTTGATCCATTTTTTTAGATAAAATTAATGAAACAGAGTATGAAGTTAATCTCATATCTGTTACAATAGAAGTTGGTTCTTTATTCTCATCATTTTCATCACTATCTTCTCTGATCTCAGATAATTGTTGAAAACCACCTTGATTTATATGATTATACTTATCCATCTTGATTCTTTTATGAGAAAATTTAATATTTAAACCTCTTAAAAATGTTGATAATTTATAATATTTAGAACAAGATTCCCAATATTTTCCTAAATCTTTTAAAATAATACTAAGGTTGGAAATTACTGAAATTAAATCATCCTTTGATTTTTCTTTTAATGAAGTACTATTACCTTCATTTAATATTATATCAACAAATAAAACTCTTATACAAACCCAAACAACAAAACCAAAATTTGGTCCAAAATCTTCAAAGGTATCATTCATTGGAAAGAAATTTTTAACGGAATTAAAACACATTTTTTCAAGATTAATTGCATTTAATATACTAATTTCTCTTGAAGAAATCATTTTTTTGAAAAAATCACTTTCCAGATGTGGATAACCTAAAGCAGAATGTAATTTGATTACAACTAAATGATATACAGCATTTGTGAAAATGTCATACATATTCATTGGACTTTCAGATATCCAAACAACATTATCTAACCAATTTTGAAAATAAGAAGATAAAGAATTTTTCCAAGACAATATTTTTTTTTCGATATTATTGAATTGATTATACCAATTTTCAACTTCAAATTCATTATTTATATCGAAAGTAGTCCTTAAAAATGAGTGAACGTCACCTAAAATTTTTATTATTTGAATATAATAAGTAAATGAATCATATTTATTAATTGTTATATCATTGTCAAATAATGATATAACTGGAGATGTACTTAGCCAGATAGATTCTTTTACAGGCAATGAGCATGTTATTTCATTCTCAGGCAATTTCAAAGGATAAGAAGAAGCACAGGCAGATAATTTATCAAGAATATAAACACCCCAAAAACATCTTCTTCTATTTTCATCTTCTAACCAGCTTTTAGGTTTTTCTAACAAATTGAATGGTTTGGCTGAGTTTGATAATTTCTGGCTATTACTTGAAGAGACTGAAGATGGCGAGGTTTGATTTAAATTTGGATTATTATTTGTACTTGGATTGGACATACTTGTTGATATTGAATGAGGAGAATATAGTAATAAAGAAGAATTATCTTTGATTAAATTTAAATGAATTGCACCTGAACAAGACATTGAAATAAAAGATACAGTTTCTTGATCATGTGAAGATCCTAAAGAATCATAAGACAATAATAAAATAGATTGTAATTCATCCAAATTTTGAACGCAATAACAGTTTAAAATAATTTTATCTTTACAATATTTATAATATCTTTTTAAATCAGTCAATGACATTTGATTATTGAATAATAAATATTTTAAAGTAACTAAAGTAATTGCATAAACAATAATTGGAGTATTTTTTTTATCATAATTTGAATAAATTTTATTAATTGTATTTTGAGGATGTAAAATGGGGAAAATTGGATGAATTTTTTTGAAATATATATCAATTAGTTGATTAACTTGATTTGTTGAAGGTAATCCATCTGCAAAGGGATATAATTTAGTAATTGAAGTGGAACTTATTGGATTACTAATTTTTTGATTTTTTATTTGAATATCATTTGAAATGTTGTTTGAAATATTATTTGACATACTATTTTGCATATTAGTAGGTATATTATTTGGTATATTATTTGGGATAATAATTGGAATATTATTTGAGATATTGTCTTGACTATTAGCTATTGGTGTATTTGGAATTGGATGATTGGAAATAGGATTAATCATACTATTATTTATAGGAGAATTCAGAGGATTAATAGGGACTGAATTTGAAATAAGTCTTTTGTCAATTGAGTTGTTGTTATTGGGATTGTTGTTATTATTATTATTATTATTATTGACAATTAAATTGTTATTATTACTATATGGGTTTAAAAGTAAAGGTAATGATGAAGAACTATTTAAAGCCTTATTCTGAATTAAAATTTGATTTTGATTTTCAATTTGATTTAAATTGGAATTTTGATTTAAATTTCCAGTTTGATTACCAATAGAATTTAAATTTCCAATAGGAGTTGGTTCAATTTTTGGAACAACATTTTTTGTATTATTTATTAAATTTTGATTTGAATTTAGATTTTGATTTTGATTTGATTTAATGATTGATTCTAAATAGATAATTCTATTATTTAAAGAATCCAACTTTGATGAAACATTTGAATTTAATATTGTATTTTCAAGATGTAATAATCTATCATTGAATTCTTTACCATACCCTTGTTTTAGACCAGGCTTTCTTCTTATACTATAATTACAAACTAAATTATTTTTTTTACAATATTCACAAAGTGGTTTATCTTGAGAACATTTGACTTTTCTTTGTTTGCAAATGTCACAACTTTTCGATATTCTTGGATTTTCAATATTACTATTAATGTTATTGTTATTTTCATTATTTTCATCATTATTAGCTGCATTGTTATTACTACTATTATTATTATTATTATTATTATTATTATTATTATTATTATTATTATTATTATTATTATTATTATTATTATTATTATTATTATTATTATTATTA
>BCKQ01000001.1:1042425-1116631 GCA_001600695.1 Ascoidea asiatica | reverse complement strand
TATTATTATTATTATTATTATTATTATTATTATTATTATTATTATTATTATTATTATTATTATTATTATTATTATTATTATTATTATTATTATTAGACCCTATATTTGAGACGTCGAGATTATTAAGATCAAGATTATTAGTTCTAGTAGAATTTCCATTTTTATTTTTGTTATTGTTGGAGCTATTATTTATATTGTTATTACTTTTGATGTTACTATTGCTACGTATATTTTTGTGATTTATTGTATTTTTATTCACTTGGTTTATAGAATTTATAGAATTAAGAGTATTACTGGTTATTTTTGAATTGTTAGAATTGATTGAATTTATGGAATTTGAATTATTTGAATAATTTACTTTATTAAGTTGATTCACTTTATGTAATGGAATTAAAGGATTTATATTTGTAGAAATATTAGAACTAGAAGATGGAAATGAGGAACCATTATTTAGTTTAATTTTTTTATCTATTGGAGAATTTAGAATAGCCATTAAAAGTAGAATTAGAAATAAGTCTTAAAAGGATATTTATGGATATTAATGGATATTATTGAATATTAAATGGATAGATAATAAAGAAAAGAAATTAATAGAATTAATAAATTAGTGGTAAAGAAATAAAGAAAAGTCGATGATTTAATAATATCGCGAAATTATCGAGTTTTTATTATAAAATTAGAATGTATGGAATAATATTAGAACACAAATGAAGAAGTAAAATTTAAAAGGAATATCTTTTAGAATTGTAAGATAATATGATATAATAATATTATTTAAATGGATATTGAATGGATATATAATAAAATATAATTAAGCATAATAATTGTAAGGAATAATATTAATGTATTTAATTGAAAAGTGAACACTTTTTCTTCATAAAGTTTACATAAATTCAGTTTAAATTGTGACGGAAATGAAATAAATAATAAAGAATAAAGTTATAGAATAAGTAATAGGATTGAAAGAAGCAGATTTTAATAATAAATTCAATTTTTGCTTTCAATTTAATTAATTAGTTAATCATTTAATTATTTACAATTATTTACAATACAGAGAAATAAAAGGAGAGTTACTAAAGTTAGTAAATTTCTTGTAAAAAGTTTTGAATAATACACTCAAAAAATTAAAGTGGGATTTTTTTTAAGTCATAAAATGACACTCCTCAATTCGCTGATGAATATCAAAACAAAGATTACTATTATAACAGTATAGATGTTAGTTGAATATTATTTGAACTTAGCTGAATATGAAAAGTTTAAAGTACAGGTAAATTTGTGAATATTCTGTAGAGAATAAATCACTGACTTCATAAACTCAAGTATCAAGATGTTTTCAGTTTCAATTTTCTAACTGGTTTTAAGTGCCAGTATGAAGATGAATTAAACTAAATTTTTTTTCTTTTATTGTTTTAATTACTGGTGCTTAGCTTTCATATAAAAAGAAATAAGAATCAGATCATTATTTTGGCCTTCAAGTTTCTAGAGCCTACTATAAAGCTCATATTTCTAGAAGAAGCTGGTTATACAGTCTACACCCTAAAATTATGACTATGAGTCTATCTTTTATTATGGCTTTGATTATGAGAATAGTAGGTCTACTCACTATTTTCTCCATATTTGCTCCATGTTCCTTTAATATTCCTTTAATATTCCTTTAAATTTTCCTTAAATGATAAAAAAGCTTAGGTAGTATTTCCTAATAAGAATTCTATTATCCAGGAAAAAGGTGAAATATTAAGGGGAAAAAAAAGACTAAATGCCTGTGCTTGTTTGCTTGTTCACTCGCCTGGTAGTAACCCAGCCATAAAAACAATAAATCTGGGGGCGGTAATTACTTGGTGTGGAGTCGAAATTGTAATTAAAGCCAGAACAAAGCAGGAAACCGTTGGTGTAATTTGCATTGTTTTGCTATGTTTCCTGTTTGATAAATTAATTAATTAATTAATTAATCAATTAATCAATTAATCATCAATTATTAATTATAAATTCGAATTAATCAATAAATTAATTAATCAATCGATTTACAAATTACACCAGGTGCTCTTCAGATAGGTGACCAGGCAACTGAAATTTCTTAAATCCTGGGCCAATTATGTTCTTAATTACCCCGGATTTTAGTTTTGTGCGGATATTCGGGTCACACTTTATCATCAGCCACTCCTCTTTTCACGCTTACGCAGTTTCCTTCTGCTGTTCTATGTTTTTGTCTGTTATCCTCTGCTCTTCTCAGTTTAGCTTTGTTTTGCTTTTGGGTTCTCCTCTTAGCCGGCACACGAAACCTTACTGACGCAACTTGCTAGCATCATAAAGTATCTCCCCACAATGTGTTTAATCCCTTTTTGCGCGAATTTTGCGCTCTAAGTTTTATCATTCTATTTCTTTGAATTATTATTGTGGTTTTACTGTGTGAAGGGTTTCTATATCCGCCAGTGAAGAAGTGGTCCCGTTACCCCAGAGTGAAACCAAGAGAGAACCTCCAGCCAAAGAGGTTTTGGTTTCCAACACCGGCGGACTATTGAAGAGATATCTCCGATCACCAGAGGCCTGGGTGGGAGCTGAGTTGGCTGGCCTTTTGCTGGCTCTCATTGGTCTCTCGGTCCTTCAATCGCCCGCTGACCACCAGGAGATTCCTTCTGCCTACTTTTCTTGTCAACTCAGATGACTCAGCAAACAAAAATATGCTACGTAAGCCACGTGACTTTAATGCTGCTGGCAGTTCTCTTTTTGAATAGTTTCCGATCACAGCTTCAGTTTCTCACTAGTTTCTTTTGACAATTTAACCGGAGACGTTGTGATTATGTCAGCGACTGTCTCCATACTTTTGAGCTTCAATTAATCCATCAATCAATTAATTCATACCTTTTTTAATTATTTCCACAATCTCCAAACTTCTCGCTGGATAATTACGCCTATTTCTCCAGATTTTTCAATCTTAGACCCATCAATTCTTTATTCGATTCAAAATGAAATAATAAATTCTCACATACTAAAAACATATTCAAAAAATCTCTATTTACTTATGTACTATTTCATTATCTTTATTTCTATTGAAATCATCATGTAAGCTTCATTAAAATAAAATTGGTTATATAAGAAACTTATTCTCTTTTTTTTATTTAAACTTACTTATATATATTTGTCTAACTACTGTATTTATTATTTTTTTACCATTTAATATCAGTTCATTTTATTTCATCTCATCTCATCTCATCTTGTTTTATTTATTTTATTTCATATTAAATAAATAAATAAACTATAAATATATTATAGAAATGTCTTTTGTTCCACCTCCAGAAGGAATTTATACTCCAGTTCCAACTTTTTTTAAAAAAGATAATAAAACTATAGATTTTGAAACTTCAATTAAACATGCTAAATATCTTCAATCAAATGGTATTAAAGGTATGTTATTAATGGGTTCAACCGGTGAAGGTGTTCATTTATCAAGAGATGAAAGATTTCAATTAATTAAATCAATTTCTTCTTTAAATTTACCAAATTTTGTAATTCTTGGTGGTATTGTTCAAAATTCTTTTGATGAAGCTTTATTAGAAATTATTTCAATTAAAAATGCTGGTGCAACTTATGCTGTAGTTTTACCTTCAAGTTATTATGGTCAAGGTATAACTCAAAAATCTTTAATAAATTATTATACAAAATTAGCTGATCAATCTCCATTACCAATAATGGTTTATATGTATCCTGGTGTTTCAAATAATATTAGAATTGAACCTGATACTGTTGTTGAATTATCAAAACATCCAAAAATTGTTGGTTGTAAAGTAAGTTATGGTGATGTTTCTGATCATTTAATGATATCTTTATCTCCAAAATTAGATAAAAATTTTAATCTATATACTGGTTTAGGTCAAATTCTTTTACCTGTTTTATCAATTGGTGGTAAAGGTACTGTTGATGCTTTAAGTGGTGCTTTCCCAAAAATTTATGTGAAATTATTTAATGAATTCAAAAAAGGTAATTATGAAGCTTGTAAAAAACTTCAATTTATTATCACAAAAGGTGAAGAATCTGTTGTTAAATTTGGTGTAATTGGTATTAAAAAAAATATTTTCTTACAAGGTTTCGGTGAAAATTATCTTGGTAGATCTCCTTTAGATTCAGATTTGAATATTGATGCTTGGAATGCTTTATCTGAAAATTATCAAACAATTTTAGAATATGAAAAATCTTTATAAGCAAGATTATTTATTCCTTTTTTATACTTACCTTTTCAATATTTCCTATTTTTTTTGCTACTTTATTTAATTAATTTATAGACAAACATTACATTTCTAACATAAATCAATTCAACTTTATGAACTTGATATAAAACATAAACGAATTTTCAATGAATTTTTCAATCAATCTATTTATGCAGATAAAATTTTGTAGTTTATTTATATATTAACTATTAACATTCTTGAAAAACTAAACAAATAGAACTATACTATACTATACTTTTGATATAATTAGAGACCAATCTATAATATTTTGAAAAAAAAAAAGGAATTAATAAAAATGGAAATTGAAAAATGTTAAAAAGAATAATATAATGCAATTAAAATAGGAAAAAATTCATGAACTCTATATAAAAAGTAAAAAAGCCAAAAAAAAATCACAAGCTTCGAAAAAAAATTCAATAAAAATAAAAATGATTTGATTTGAAATTATAATTTTGAATATAATACAAATTAATGAAATGAAATAAAAATAAAAAAAATAAAAAATTGGTTTAGTTTAAATAATATGTTTTCAAACCAATAAATCAAAATAAAAGAACAATAGAACAAAAAGTAATTTAAATTGGAATGTGCTTTACTAAAATCTTTTTTAATTGAGGTCTCTTTATAGGCTTGGAAAGAAAATCATCCATTCCCAAATCTTTACATTTTTGAACATTACTTTCATCAGTAAATGCTGTTAAAGCTACAATGCTATCTTTAAATCCTAATTTTCTAATTTCTTGAGTTGCTTGAAGTCCATCCATATTAGGCATTTGAATATCCATGAATATTAACTTAGGTAAATCTCTAGAATCTATTAGTCTTTTAACAGCCTTTACCGCTTCAAGTCCATCACAAGCAATTTCAATATTGCTAACTCCTTCTAATGCCAAAAAACGAATGATAACCTGTTGATTAACCAGATTATCTTCAGCAATTAAAATTTTAGCTCCTTTCTCAATTAACAAAACTTCCTTTTCTTTTTCTTTTTCCTTTTCTCTTATTCTTCGCTTAGCTCTAACTATAGGCTTTACTCTGGGTTTTACCTTGAGCTTATCATTTCCCTTATCTGATTCATTTTGAATGCCATTGCTTTTCAAAGTTCCATTTATATTCAAAACTCCATTACTATTTGAGATTTCATTACCATTTATAATTCCATTTCCATTCAGGGGGTCATTTCCATTGGTGGTATCCTTTCTATTCAATTTTGTAAAGTCAGAACCAGATTTTTCTAAAGCAGAATCTTGATCCTCTTTTGATTTTTTACTATTAGGTGATTCTCTAATTGTTTTTTTTTCTGAAACCCTGAAATTTCCAACAGACGATGTAGGAGTTGCAGATTTAACCGGTGTATTACCATTAATTGGACTTAAAAAGTATGGATTACTTGAAATACTATCAGGAGTTCCCTCCAATTTTAAAATGGTATTAGAATGTGCCGTTCCCGTAGAACTACCAGTAAAAAGAACTGGATTATTATTGAAATATGATGGGTCGAGCTTAAGATTATCATGGTTTCTTTTCTTTTTCCTCCTTGTTGAGCTTAGTGAATCAGCAATAAAGTCACTTTCATTATCTCCTTTAAGTGAAAACTGATTATTTTCATTCAAAATATCCAAATTCTTTATGGAGGTTCTTAAACTAGCTTTTCTTGAAACAGAAACGGAATGAGAATCTTGGTTACATGAGCTGTTACAATCTCTTAATTCGCTTAATTTGTTAAACTCATTAAAGCTTATACCTCTTGACTTTTTTTGAAGTGAGCGAATATCGACATATGTTAGAGCTTGATGATATATTCTTTGATCTTTTTCATTTTCAAATCGCAAAATTCTATTCTGGAATAAAGGAATTCTTAAACTAAACTTTGATCCTTGACCAAGTTCACTTTTTAAGGACAAAGTACCATGAAGCAATTCTGCATATTGCTTCGAAATAGCCAATCCTAAACCAGTTCCACCCACTGCCCTAGAAAGAGTTTGATCACCTTGAGTAAAGGGTTCAAATATTGTCTTTTGTAGCTCAGGCGAAATTCCTGGACCCGTATCCGAAACACTAAATTCAAAAACCCATCTTTTTGGCCTACGCAACTGCAATTCTATCACATCTGAGTTTTCTTTTAGATCATTTTCACTTATTGGTTCATCATCACTAAAATCTACTCCTTGTTTAATATCACCAATGACATTTAAAGTTTCTTTAACTATGGCTGAACTATCTTCCGATGAGATAGAAGATGGATATGGAGTTATAAAGGATGTAGACAATGAGTCTCCTTCGCTATTTTGTTTAGTATTGTTCTCAGAAGATTCAGGATTATAAAGTTCAGAATGTTCTGGAATTGCAAATTCAGGCTTTACAAGCACCGCATTTTTAACAGTTTTATCGTACTCGCCAATGAATTTAACTTCTACAACAATTTCACCTTTATCCGGAGTAAATTTGATGGCATTTGATACTAAATTCATAAGAATTTGAATAATTTTTTTGTCATCGGAAAAGAAAATAAAATCTCTCAAATTAAACCATCTTTTTATATACTCAGGACTAACTTCTTTTGGAGAATTTGAAAGAAACTCTTCGTCATTTACCACAAACGAAAGATTTACTTTATGCCCTCTATCACTAGCATTCTGATAAAAAACTGTTTGCACTAGTCTACACAAGGAAAAAATTGTGAAGTGCTTAGATTCTAGTTTGGCTTTCTTGAGATTTGTTTTTGAAAATGTTAGAAGTTGATTGAGCAAATGATATAAAAGCTCGCTGCAATCGTTTAGTCTTTGTAAATAATCTAAAGAATTAGTGGACCGAACTTTAACATCAGTAGAAAACTTCTTGAAAAGTGAAATACAATCTTCAATAGCTTCTAACTTGAAACTATCAAAAGTTTCTCCAAGGGTATATTCAAGATCATCAGCATCTATATTATTTTCTTTCATAAAACCTTTTTCTTCTTCCATTGCAAGATTACATAGTCCCAATATTCCATTTAATGGAGTTCTAATTTCATGAGAAATATTAGCCATAAAAACCGTCTTTGCTTCATTGGCCATTTCTGCTTGCACCTTTGCAAACTCAAGTTCTTTCGTCCTGTCTTTAACCTTTTCTTCTAAACTGCCATATTGCGACTCAATAAGATCTATCATTTTACGAAATCTCTCACCTAATTCTGTTAATTCATCTTCAACTTTGAAAGGCTTAATTAAACAAAGAAAAGTGTTAGGTCTTTTTTCGGGTTTTTGATTTCGATCATGCTCGGCAATACTGTGACCAGAACCTAAAATTTCCATGGCTGTAGAAATAGTACGATTCATATTTGAAGGAGTGCCTATCTCATTTTCATCATCAATATCAATGGAATATATTGATTTGAGTTGATTTATTGATTGACCAGTCGTAGGTGAACTCTGAACTTTATCATCATTTAGAGATTCTCCAATGAGAGTAAGATCTTTATTAGCATCAAAAGTTGGGTTTGAACTAAGGCGTTTTGGAACTTGAATTGATTTATTAGAAATAATATCTCTTGAAGAAATATGTCTATGAAAATGAAGGTTAACTTCCTTATTATTTGATTCTTCCTTTTTAGAATTCAAACGATTATCATGTTTCAAAATATTCTTATCATTAAATTTTTTGAAAATTTTATGCTTTCTAGATTTTTTTGAGGAATTAAAGGTTAGTATATTATTAATCCTTCTCGATTTTTTTTTAATTTTTGATTTTTGAAAATTATTTTCCTTTTCATTAGAATTAGCATTATTAACTATATCTCGATTATTATTTGAATTTATTGATTGATTATTTTCAGGACAATCTTCTGCAACCATTGTAAGAACAGAAGATTTTCTATCTATAACTCTCACGTTAGTATTTTCATTATTTTTACTTTTAGCTAAAGTGAAACTTTCAGTTAATAATTTCAAATTCACAATTGGTCTAACAGCATAATGAGCTAAAGGATAAGTTACAAGACAAGTCAAAATAGCTACTCCAATAACAGTACCTACAATAATTTTAGTTAACTTATGACTTGGAGCCATAAATACACTACTTTTTTGTTCAACTAAAACAATCCAATCAACCATTTCACTTGAGATTTTGGAATATCCGACAACATAATTATCACCATCTGGAGTATTCAATTTTGTTGAAGAACCAGACTTATTATAGAATATATAGTTTGCTAAACTTGAATATTGTTCAACAGAATAATTTATTGATAATAATGAAGAATTTCTTGTATCTTCTTCCGGGGGAAAAACATATTTTATGAAGTTAATATTAATATTATTAGTAAATGTTACAGTGCTTAAAGCTGAGGTAGAGCTTGTGGTAGAAGTAGATGATGAAGTTGAACTAGAAGAAGATAATGAAGAAGAACTGGAACTGGAAGATAATGTGGAAGAGGAAGTTGAACTTAAAGAGCTTGATGGATATTTTGATGAAGATTTTAAGGAGGACTTTGATGAAGATTTTGATGAAGAGCTTGAAGAACTAGAAGTGGATACAAATGAGCTTTTATCTCTTTCAATTAAGTTTGGATAATCAATTTTTTTTTTATTGAAATTTTTAGAATTAGATGAAGTTTTTTTTAATGAATGGTAATTCTTTTTTAAAAAAGTTGAAATTAAATTCAGGATTTGATTATTAGATTCATTAATATCCTTTGAAGATCTTTTTAACAAAACTGTATTATTAGTTGGAGTTGAAACATTTTTTAGGTCTACATCTTTTGCACCAAAAGAATTTGAATTTTCCGAATTAGATACAGTTGAATTGGAAGTTCCAGTTCCAGTTGAGGAAACAGTTGAAGTTTTTGAATTTTTTGAGTTTGTGGTGGAGGATGAATCAGAATCATTTGAATCATCTGTAGATGTAGATTTTGTTTTTGAGCCAGATTTAGTTGTAGATAACGAAGACGATAATGAGGAAGAAATCAATGAAGATGATGACGAAGAGGATTCAGAGGATGATGAAGAAGTAGAAGACAACAACGAGGAAGAAGATATAGACGATGTTGATTCAATAATTGAATATTGAAAATTTGGAAAACCATTACTTTCATTTAAATTTGAATTATAACCCGCAGAATAAACCAGCATTTGACCAGCTTCTAAAATTGAAGTATCATTAACAATATTTCTCAAAGATTCTGCATTTATACAAACAGTTAAATAACCTGATAAATTTGGAGATTTTATTAATACTGAAACATTAGTATAAATTGGTAAAGTAAAAGACATTATAAATCTATTTGATTTATCATCTAATATAGGACCAGAAATTAAAGCAGAAGATACCATTATTGAGGGTAAAGATGTTATATTTTGATTTAAAGGGTATAATTGATTTAAAGCTGAAGAAGAGTAAGCGTCTATTACAGTTTCATTTGAGTTTGAATTTAAATTTGAGTCTGAATCTGAATTTGAACTTGAGGCAGTAGGTGAAGCAGTTGAAGAACTTGAAGAAGAACTTGATGAAGATAATGTATTATCATCATCATTTGATGACTGGAGAGAAGTAATTACAATATCAGAAGAATTATTTGAAACTTGAGAAATTAAATCAAAAGAAAGATCATATAATTTTGCTTGAATATAAGTATCAGAAGAATCTATAAATTTTTGAAGATAATCAATAGTTGATTCAATTGTTGAAGAATCTGATAAATTACCATTAGTTGCTTTATAATTAGCTAAAGTTAATTGGACGGAGTCATTATTTGTTATCCATAATAATTGATAATAACTTAAAGATAAACTTTGTTCAATCTGAGAAGCCTTTAATTGAGCAATCACTTCTAGTCTTTGCCTTCTTGAAGTTAATAAATTTGAAGAAAAATAATAACCTGTTATTAAAGCTAATATCAATAAAGAGAATAGCGTTACAATACAACATAAGATTATAACTTGAACTTCAATTGAAAGTTTTACTTTATATTGTCGTAACTTTAATTTGAACCTCATTTTTAATTAAATGAAACAATAATACTTTTTTAGAACAGTTGATAGAATAATAAAGCTTTTAGCTTCTATTAAAAAAAAAGAGACATCCAATATAAAGAATGAAATTTTCAATTGAATAAAAAAAATAATATCTTGATTAGTCGATGAATTTTGTGAATGATGTAAGAATATAAATGTATAGAAATTTTGGAATTTTGAAGTGAGAATTAAAATATGAATGGTTAAAGGGAATAATAATTCTAATGGAAAAATTACTCTCTATTAATTCTATGATATAGCTTATGATTATAATAATACAAATAGTGATAAGATTTGGGGATTTATATGACCAAGAAGTGAAAATATACTATAATTTCTGATTAATATCTTTACTGGAAAAGGATTAGCAGCAAAAGAAAATATCAATAAACAACTGAAATCAATAAGAGAAGATTGAAAGCCACTACAAACTGATAATGGAGTGGTAATAGAAACAGTAAATAACTTCCAAACAGTCAATAACATATAAAAAAAGGTAATAATTATTCAATGTTACTTGAATAATTCAATATATTATCAAGATTATCAATAATATCAATAATATCAGCACTATGAATATTACCAATAATAATACACCACTCCGCTTCTCTGCCGTGGTAGCAAATTGAATTATCCTCCGGAAAGCCAAACAGATCTTACGTAATCCGCCGCATGTTCACATGACATTTAGCTTACTGCCGCTTTTGTTAGTAGCTTCCATGTTTGCTTTCTATTGCCTAATAATGCTGTTTTAAAGTATCATTTTGCATTCCGGGATTCTCCGATCATAAATTAGCCGAGGATGTGACGGAAGCACAGAGTCCACACGGAACGGGATAAAAAATTAAAACTGAGTTAAACTAGATCCAGAGCAGTGGGTCAAAGATAAAAACTAAATTTTCATTCTTGAGACCAACATTTTGGGACTGAGTTTATTTGAGGTTTGTGGCCATAAAGCACGTGCGCTTACTTCCGAGGGTGCTACGTTTTATAATAGCGTTTTAGTCTCAGAATAGGTAATTATTATTCAATATAACGTTGAACGATAATGATTGATTTTAGACGTTTAAACCATTAAACAGTAAATCTATTGACATTGTAATAAATATAATAGAATATTATAATAATATAATCATTTATAATCATATTATTTGATTCAATCATGTATATTTGATTTATTTCATTGGCTCCATTTCAATTTGATATATATTTGTCAATATTCGACTTTTTTATTCTGCTCTACCTCCTTATAATTTTGAGATCTTTACTTCCAATTTTGGTTAAAATAATGCCCTTTAAGATTTATGAATATAATTCAATCTAAATTCAAAATTTCAATATATTATTATACATAAAATAATATAAATATATCTATAACAACTATAAAATAAAATAATATAATATAAAATATTCAAAAAATGAAGGTAAATATTTTGAAAAATTTAAATTCCGGTTATAAAAAACTATCTTCACTTGATCTATCTAATAATAATAAAAATACAAGAAATAATAACAGAAATACTAATAATAATAATAATAAAAGTAAAAATTATCTATCCCCAAGAAGATTATTCTTTCAGATAATTCTATTACAATCCCTATATTATATAACTGCAACAATACTTTTTTATTTATTTCTTTGTTTAATTGCAGGATATGAATTTACTTTTAATTGGGTGTTTTCTTGGGAACTTATAAGTATAACAAATGTCTTAGGTTTTACTTTATCCATACTTTGGCTTTTAGATACCTTATTATCTGTCTTATTAATGGCTTTAATCATAGGTAGATCTAAACTTGCTTGGGATTTTGCTTTGACTTTACATCTCATAAATTTAATTGTAGTTTGGCTTTATTCTTCTCAATTTCCAAAAAATTTATCTTGGTGGTTCCTACAATTTTTCTCAATTATAATTCTAGTAAGTTTAGGTACTTTAACTTTACAATGGAAAGAATTAAGAGATTCTTTTTTTGATGGTATGATAGATCAAGAATTAGGTATAGTTCAGCCTAACTCACAATCTATCTCTCAATCAAATTCTCAATCTAATTCTCAATCACAATCCCAGTCCCAGTCCCAGTCCCAGTCCCAGTCCCACTCGCATTCAAGTAATCAAAATAATCAGAATAATAATAGTAATAATAAAGTAATAAATAATAACACAAATAATATTCCGTTGAAAGACTTCTCATAAATGTCAAAATGATTTCAAGTTAGTATCAAATTCAAAATAATTACAAACTTTCATAATTCAAAGTAAATCATTTTTTTTTCATAATCTATTTACATTTACAAAATTTATTGTTTAATTTTTTTAGAACGAATATCTCACTAATATCTATTACTTTTTATTTAATTATATTTACTCATTACAACCGGATAACTATAATCACATAACAAAAAATAAACAATAATTAGATAATAGATACTAAATAGTAGATAACGAGTAATAAGTAATAAACAAAATGTGTAAATAAAATAACGTCAATTGTACCAAAGTAATATTTCTTCTTAACTAAAAGTTATCTTGAATTAATTAATAGTAATGATAATAATAATGATAATAATAATAATAAATAATAATAACAGTAATAATAATAATAATAATAATAATAGTAATAATAATAATAATAATAATAATAATAATAGTAATAATAATAATAATAATAATAATAATAATAATAGGAATAAGAATAAAGAACAAAATAAAATCTTCTAAAAACAAAAACAAAAACAAAAAATGATATCCAAGAAGAAAAAAGAAACTAATACCCTAATATTTAATTCAGCTATTCATATTATATAGGTAAATATAAAATAAGCACCATAATCCATATTACAGCATTAAAAAGAGTAATATAAACAATATAAACTTATATATAAAACTTAATTTGAATTTAATTTAGAAAAATGTGAGAGAAATTTCAAAGAATAAAAAAAAAGATTTAAAAACGAAAAAACAAATAAACTAAAAAACGAAAAAACGAAAAAACGAAAGCCAAAAAAAAAAATATTCAAAAACTAAACGAAAGTTTGAAATAATATATAAAATTTGAAATGATATTTGAAAAAAAAATTTCCAATGAAAAGAATGATCGATTGATTTCGAAATTTAATTTAATAAATTCAGTTTTATATCTTGAGTTAAACTCAAAATTAACTCTTCTAAAGAAAAAAAAATCAACAAAAACGAAATAAAATAATGACAACAATAATGACAACAATAAAAGCAGTAAAATAGAATAATATATAACAAAAATTAAATCAATAAGTAATCAAAATAAAAACGTTTGACTAACTGATTAATAAAATTTGATAAGTTGGTATCTAAAACTTGTTCATATGTAAATCTAACTCATGATTAGAGTTATTAGAACATGAAAATCGATAAATGAAATAACTGAATACAATTCATTTCAAATATCATTTTTATTTTTTTTTTTTAAAAAAAAGGACAAAAAACTCAATATTTCATATCTCATCATATTTTATCGTCATCATCATCGTCATCGTCATCATCAACTGTAACAATTAATTTAAGTTTAGGATCCAGTTCAATAGCATTTAACAAAAGTTCATCATTTGTTATTTCTAGTTCAGGATTATTTTTAACAAATAATTTGATTTGTTCAACTTCATAATCGACCCTTTTAGAAATTTTTATTTTTAGTTCCAAAAATGAAATAGTAATTGGGACCATTAATGCAAATATATCATCTTCAAAAAAGCACTTGATTTTAGTTTGCTGAATGTTCTCTTTGATTGTTGTACTTGTAGATATTGAATTTGAATTTAAGTTTAGATTTGAAGAAGAAGTTAATAATGTTGAATTAGTTACTGTTACATCACTGTAATTATTGGCATTATGAGTATTATGAGAAATGTTATTATTATTATGAACAGAAGGTGAAATATCATTTGAACTTAAAGACAAATCTTTCATATTGTTTGAAATTGTATTATTATCATTATCAAAATCATTTGCACTAGTAGCATCTGTTGATAATGATTCTTTAGTATCTGAAGAACGATTTGAGGTTGAGTTTGAAGAATATGATTGTATAAATTGTTCAGTGGTATATTCTTTATCATTTTCTTGAGATAATTCAAACAAACTTAAAACTAGAGAAGATTTAGAGATATGATCGGGTAATCTAATCAAATCATTCAAATATTTTTCAAGGCCATTAAGTCTTTTATTTGCAACAGTTTCACTAACATAAACAACTGGACCCGGTATAAAAGGTAAAATTCTATTTTTTTTATCGTATTCACCAGCTTCAGTTACAAAAGTTTGCAATAAAATTTTTTGAAAATTGAAAAAATCTTTGTAACATCTCCATAAAGATCTTACAGTATCATTTGATAATTTACAAATTACATTATACCAATATTCATCATTCATAAGATATATTCTTTCAATTGAAACAGCTAAAACTTCATATGAAAATTCTTGCTGCTCTTTGATTTCTTCTAAGTGATAATTGTTTGTAGTTTGGGAAAATTCATTAGGTTCAAATCCTGAAGAAATGGCACTTTGAGGAATAATTGAATTTTGTGGAAAGTTATTTGAGATATAAGGATTTATAGAAAGTGGATCACCACTAGAAGGATAAAGTTGAGGTTGAGATTGAGGTGGAATTTGAGATTGGCCTTGAGCTTGAGCTTGAGCCAGAGTTTGAGCTGCAATTACAGGATCTGGATTTACTAAAATACTACTAGCTTGATATTGAGCATTTAAAAGTTTCCATTCTTGAACAGTTGGTAAATTATTTTTAGTAATTTCTTCTTTGATATCCATTGAACTTTCTTTACCAGATATAATATTAATTATTCTGACATAAGAAACAGGAACTAAACCTGGACCACCTAAGCAATCAATTGGTTTTGCAATAAACCATTCAAATTGATGATGAGCGCATAACAGTAAAGATTCCCCAGCTTTAACATTTAATTCATCATCTTTTTCAGCTACAAAATCATATAATACTACACCATATAAAGTTGCTGCTTTTATTGAAGGACTTATAATTTGATTTGGAGTATTAATATTTGAATTTGAAATTAATAAATTATCCATATTATTATTTGAATTACTATTATTACTATTTCTATTCGAAGAATTTGAAGTTGAAATTAAAGGTTGATCACCGTTTTTAAAAGAATTTGGTAAAGAATTAGTATTATTTTTTAAATTTAATTTTGAATTTGGTGAAGTACTTAAATTCAAATTTGAGGTTGTATTCGAAGATGAAATTGTACTTGGTCTTGTTCTTGTGAAAGTTTTAAAATAGGAAACAGGTACTTTACCTTTAGTATTTGTTATTGGATTATAAGCATCAAACCAATCATTATCATTTTCATTATTTAAAACATAGAAAAAATCATCTTTTTTAAATTTTAATTCACCTTGACCAGTTGGATTATAATCATATAAGGCTTTTATTACTTTTTTTGGAGTTAATTCACCGTTTGT
Organism: Ascoidea asiatica; assembly: GCA_001600695.1. NCBI lineage: Eukaryota > Fungi > Ascomycota > Saccharomycetes > Ascoideales > Ascoideaceae > Ascoidea > Ascoidea asiatica. Next base: position 1,100,941 of record BCKQ01000001.1, on the reverse strand, counting down.
AGAATGAAATATGGAATTATCATTATCATTGATATTATTAAAATTATCATGATCATCAAGATTTAAATTTGAATTTGTATTTACATTTAAAGTTGGAGTTGATTTTTGAGTTGAAGAATTTGAATTATTTGAAGATTGTAATAATTGTTGAGTAAAAGATGCCGAAGAATTAGTTCTTGTATGAGAAGTAATTGGAGATTGATGATTATTTATATTTGAAGAAGAACGTTTTTCATGCTTTAATGACCTTCTAAGACCTTTAATCATATTTGATAAAAGTTACAATGATGAGGATATGTAGTAGAAGTGGAAGAAGATCAAAATAAATATATATTTATTTTCGATTGGGTATTATATGGAATTATTATATATATTATGGTTAATTTTAAATTAAAATAATTTGAATATGTTAATGAGAATACTTGAAATTCATATAATTTAATATTTTAATTTATATTTGCAATTTTAATTATTTGTTATATATTTGAAATGATACGATATGATATATGAAATAATATATGATTTTGATTTGATAATAATAATGTTATAGGAATATACAAATATAAATATAGTAATATTATGATAGTATTATTGATATTATGGTAGAAAATAATATATCAACTTTTTGTGAATTAATGATGAAATAAATGAGAATAAAATAAAAGTAATCTTGTGGTTGATTGATTTTACACCTATTGATTATTAACTATTTGAATCTTTTTTTTTTTTAGTTATTTTTTTAATTACTGTAGAAAAAATAGAGGAAATTTGTAGTGAATTTTAAAAAATTATGAAATAGTATTATGAAATACTGCTTGTGGTATTAGGAAATATTATTTGAAAATGATATTTGGAAATAATATTAGGAAATATAATTATCTAATAATTATAATTATTAGGCAAAAAAAGAAAGAGAGAAAGGAGGTATTATTGAAAAAAGACGTTAAAGAGCGAGACAGTAAATCACCTTCACAATATCGAAAAGAACTAAAGAATAAGATAATGAAAAGAAATCAAAAATAAAAGATTGAAAAGAGATCAAAAATGCGATAGATATTTTAAATTTAAGAATTCAGTTTCGTCTAAACCCTCAGAATGAAACTGAATGATTTCTAAAAAGCTTTCTAAAATGTTTTTCAAATAGTTTTCCAAGAAGTTTTTCAACAGGTTTTTCAACAGGTTTTCCAAAAGATTTTCCAAAAGATTTTCCAAAAGATTTTTTCAATGAGCTTTCTTTTGATTTAAGATAAACCTGGTTTCAAGATTTAAAAAAGATGTTTCTATTTAAAAAGATTTTCCTAGTAAGTTTAAAACAATTTAAAAATTCACACTTAATTCATCACAGTCAATTCATACTTAATTAACAGCTAATTCAACAGTTGATTCAAAATTCAGAATTCAGAATTTATTCACAAATATTCACAAAACTATTCACAATCACTTTGGAAAGAAGCCCTGAGTAGAATTCGGGCTTGATTTTGGTGGGAGTTTGGGAGACTGGTGGGTTTGGTGGGTCTGGAAGGGTTATAGGTGTGGGTGCACAGGCAGATAGCGCTGCGGTAAAGCAGAACAGACACGCAAAGACCCACAGATCCAGGACAGGCAGAGATGCTCCTAGGGCAGGCGTGATACACAAAGCTAAAGGAAACATCCCAGGTAACACCCAGAACAGCTCGTTGTATTAATCCATAGTTAACCATAGTTAACCCTTTGTTTCAATACAAAGTGCTGTAGATCGGCCACTGTGCGACCTAGATCAAGTTACAGCCAGCAGGCTAGCCCTTTCCCGTGACACAGATTCTGGGAGGAGAGAACACATGGGGAGGGCCTAAGCGACTCCTTTATGCTATTTGCCTGAGCCAAGTCTTCGGGATCCCAATCCACAATAACCAAATTCAAAATCAATTAAGAAAAACACGTAAAAAGTAAAAAGAAATCAAGTTGGAGCATCGCCGTCAACGTGAAAAATGAAAAGTGAAAAACAAAAAGTGCTGCAGCAGACTTTATTCTGGCCAATCATAGAGCGTATTTCCACCGCGGATTTTTAATTTCCGCGAATTATAGGTGCCCCACGGCCCAAGAATAACAAAAACTGCCTGGCTGCACAGCGCGTCCAGAAAATGGGACGATATCGGCAAAGTGCAGGATACGAATTTATTCACTGTCTGAAAAAATATGCTTTCAGCCGGGTAACCTTTTATCTTTGAATCTTTCGTATACTGGCTGAGTTTCTGTCCTGCGAGAATCTTATTTTGTGTTTCTTTCAGTCTCACCAGAGTTACTGTTTGCTATGTTTGTCCAATCAATTTTCCTATTCTGTCCTAAATTGTATTTCTCTGAGTTATTCTTTTTCCATACACAAAAAGTTGGGTGTATCGTAATTATTCTTCTGTCATTTAATAATTAATAAGTTCTCACTACATGCTCATTATCTAGAGTCAGATTTCATACCTCCACTTTCAATTGGTTTTAATTGGCTTTTGGAGAGTTTATTATTTCTGAAAACAACAATAATTGGTATTTTACAATTCCAAGCTGTGAAATACCATTGTTGTCGAGAAAAAAGTCAAAGTTCAGTCAATCAAATTTATATTTTGTTTATTGTCAAAATCCCTATTTGCATTGGGAAAAAAACCTGATTCAAACCAGTTTCTGATCTACATTATCGATCCATTGTTAAATGTCTACCTTTTGGTTCACTTGTTTTTCACAATCTATTGTTCAAAAACTTGTTCTTGACTCAATTCTTCAATTCAAAGTCAATAATTGCCTAAATTATTCTTTTATCCTTTTCTTCAAATTAAAAGTACCATGTTCACAATCCCTTTACATGGCTTACACTGTATATTGTAATCCCTTTTTGGAGCGTCCCACAAGCTAAAGCATTGCACTTTTTGAAAATTTACCTTCAAAAGTGGGTCGGTATTTAAAATACATAGAAGTACATAATCCTGGAGAGGTTTAAAAGAACCAAGATATTGGTCTCCGAATATTATTCCCAAAAAGTCTAAATTATTATTAATTACATCAATGTCTTTGATTTAATTGTAATTTATTTATAATATATTTGATAATAATATTTAAAATAATTATTAAATAATCATCCAATTTTTTATTATCATTATTATTATTATTATTATTAAAACCCAGTTTCTTTATAATACTCTTCAATAACCGATTTAGGTTTACTGTATTTACTAATTGGCTTATATTCAATTTCATCAAATTTAAATCCTTTTGGCCCTCCAATACTTAATGCCTTTTCACTATCTGTCCATTTATTACTAGGTGCAATTCCGAGAACAAAAACTAATAATCCGTATCTATAATCTGGCGTTCCAACTGCTTCTCCAGTATCGGCATCAATAACTGAAATTAAATCTGGAACTGAACAAATTATTTCTTTATTTGTACCATCAAAATCTTCTAATTCACAATATATATTTTCATTTTTAAATGGAATTCTCAATTTTTTTTTATTTCCTTTAATACCTTCAATTTCTTCAATTATAACTTCTCCATAACTATGTCCTTTGATTAATTTTCTTTCAACTCCAATAATTTTACCTGAAAATATTAATTTTCCATTATTATTAACTGATTCTAAAATTCTTTCTCCAATCTTATCAATCTCACTTTTTTGTCTAGCTATTAAAACTCCTCTACCAATTCTCCAAGCTAATGAAATTGATCTATGAATACTTTTCAAATCCATTTCTTCACTTTTCATTGGAGGATTCATTACTCCGGCTGTTGCTCCAAATTCTGACAATGATGCTCTCATAGTTAATTCTAATAATAAATCACTTTTAGATTCCGCAAATATTATAGTATTCCCATTTCCATTACTCATAACTGTTGGTGCATAAAAACATGTTCCTTCTTCTTGATAAACAACTGGTAATGTTTGCCAATGTGTTGGATATGCTCTACCCATAAAATCACAATCAACTATAGGTACATTCAACTGTGATGAACATCCTAATTCAAATCCTGTTAATCCATTGGATCCTCCAATTTCTAGTGGAAATACTAAATCCATACTTCCTCCATGAAACCTTGACATATATTCATGGCAAACTAATAATTCATCACCTTTTAATTGTTCATGAGAAACTGTAGGTGATCCTGCATATCCAACTGAAATTATACTAGCTTTACCTTTCGTATATTTATAAATATTTTCAACATCAATAATTTTTATAATATCTCCATTTCTTAGCAAATTTCTAATATGTAAATATGAAGAATATGGATTTCCTCCTCCACCCGATCCTAGAATATAACAACCTATTGAAATAAATTCTAAATCTAATTCACTTAATAGCCATTCTTTTTCACTATTAATTATCGGCTTATATATGGAGTAGTCAATTTCTTTAGTTTCTTCTGAAATTTTTTCATCTTTAAAACTAGAATCTTTGATAACTGATATTTTGGAAGAATTTGAATCTATTTTCTTCTTATTAGATTTATAATTTGATTTGAAAATTTCTTTCATTTTTGAATAATCAACATCTCCAACCATTTTAACTAAAAATTGATATGTATTATCAACATATGGAATTGGTTCATAAGAAAGATCAACTAAAATTATTGTATCTTCTTTAGCTCCTTTTGAAATTGCTTTATCTAAAGCCTCTTTTTTCAATTTTTCCACCACTTCTTCTTTTGTTTCTCCTCCAGGAGGTAAAAATTTTATAAGATGAACATTTGATGATATTTTTCCAATTGCAGCACCAATTGCATTTGCAACATTAAAAAACGGAGGTCTAATAACCTTTGAAGCTCCTTCTAATTCATTTGGAACAATGAAGGAACCTCCACCAACAAGTAAAACAGGTAAATCTTCAGCTGAAGTCCTCATTCTATCTATTACTTTTTCAAGTTTTAATTTAATATCAGTTTTAAATTTATTCTTAATAGAATCTGAAAATTTATTTAATACAAGTGATGGATTTCCAAGTTGATAAATATCATTATTTGCATCTTCATCTAAACCAATTGAAATTGTTAAATCAGAAGCAGTTATTTTATTACCGCCAAACACAATTGCCTTTTTTATAACTTCATTGCCCACCGAATCAGGTCCAACGGTTAATGAACCAGCTTTAGAATCATCAAATCTTACAATAGATCCACCACCTAAACCAATACTTTCAACATGAGGCATTGAAAAATTCATTCTTACCCCACCAACAATGGAATATGAAGAAGATCGACGAGGAAAACCTGAGGGTAATAAAAGTCCAACATCAGTTGTAGTTCCACCAACATCAACAACCATAACAGAGTTTCCGTAAATTGATTTATCATTTGAACATAAAAAAGAAGCACCTCTCATTGAATTTGTAGCTCCGGAAGAGAATGTTTTAATTGGTGATTTTAAAGCTTCTGAAGTTGAAATTACACTTCCATCATTTTGAGTAAGCATAACTGGACAATTTAGGCCAATTTTCATTATTGAAGTTTCAAAAGAATAAATAACTTTCTCAGCAAATCTAACAATCGAAGCATTTAAAATTGTTGCATTTTCTCTTTCTAAATAACCGATACCAGAAACTGTATGCGACATAACTATTTTTGAGTCTGGAATTTCTCTTAAAATTATATCATGGACAATTAATTCATGATCAGGACTCATAGGAGCAAAAACACTATTAATGGCAATTGTTTTAATATTTAAATCTTTAATTTTTTGACAATGAAAAATTATTTCATTTTCATTTATTTTTTTAATTTCATTACCATCAACATGATAGCCACCATTAATATAACCAATATAACCATTTAATATATTTTTTAAACCCTTTGGAAAATCAGAAAATGGAGGAATATTTCTTGAATATGGACCACATAATCTTAAAACTGCAACTTTTTCTAATCTTGCTCTATCTTGTTCAATTACTGAATTTATGAAATGAGTTGTTCCAATTGTAACAGCGGAAATTTGAGATTTTTTAACATCTTTAACTTGATCCAATAAACTTGAAATTGCGGATTGAATACCATCAGAAACATCTGGAGTTGTATTAGACTTATGCCAAGCTAGAATTCCTCTTGTTTGTTCATTATCAAATCCAGAAGGGTCTAAAAGAACAGAATCTGTATTCGTTCCTCCTACATCAACACCAATTAATAATTTCTTTTCTGTCTTTTCCATTTCTTTTCAATTTTCCTTTTTTTAATTTATTTATATATATAATATTCTCTAAAGATTTAGATATTAAAGGAATAATATTGAAATGAAGTGTTGTTTCCTAAATAAATTTGAATCAGGAGATTATTTCAAAAGACTAAAAAAAGTATTATTTATATGAATATATACAGTATGTTAAAAGTAAAAGATTTATTTTTTCTTTAAATTACAAGTTGCTTCAGCTTCCACTCCACTTGCCTTTAAAAACGAAGTTCAAAAAGTTCAAAAAAAAGTAAATTTATTCTAATTTTTATGCATCGATGCAAATAATCAATTTTGATCTTTCCTCTTTACTCTCTCAACAACAATTAGAGTTATCATTATGAAGGATTGGCTTTTTGCTTTGTTTCTTACTTCCTGTATAACCTTAGACTAAAGCTTCTCTATAAGATACTTGATTGATTCATGATTCAGTTGTAAGTGTGAGTGGATTCAAAATAAACTGATATTCGTATCTCTTTAGACTTAGTATATTCACATCTATCGATATCCATCTATGCAAAATTGTGTTGTTGATTGTCAGCGACTTGGGAGTTTTGTTCTCCTCCACCACGCCCACCACGTCTGTGCCCACCAGCAAAACCTCTGTTTCATAAGGTTTGAAGCCGATGTCGAAGTAAAAAAAGAAGAGTTAAAAAGAGAGTAAAGATAACTGGAGATAAAATAAAATAGCGTTACTGATAATAATAATAATAATAATTATTATTAAGGAAAATATTAAGAATAATGTTAATAGGTTGGTAATTACTCTTCAATGAAAACGAGATCAAATCAACTTTTTTTGAGGTCCTCATCTCAGGATTTTAATAATAAGTGAATTTAATGGTGTCATTATTTTCATTCTCATTTGGTTGTAGAGCTTTTAGTTCTTTCAGTGCAGTATTTAATAAACAATATAAAATAAAAAAGTAATTAGATTAATTACTATTTTATATATTTACCTGAAAATAGGCTCTGTTTCTGGTGGAGTAAACTCAGGAGATATATTATTCGGGTGATTTGATTGTTAATTATCGTTTTCTGAAGAACCTTTCCTATTTGACTTTTGTTAAACACATTTAATGGTTCGATATATATTTTTTCTTTTTAATTTGCTTACACCTCTGTTCTAGTTTTATTTATTGTTTATCTATTACATAAAGTTATATTTTTAGAATTACATTAAAAATTTTCTATATATAACTAACCACAAAAACTGTTTTTTTTGTTGGCTTTCTTTCAATTTCATAATAACCGATAATCAAATAATCAGATAAATTATTAATTCAATATAAATAACATAAATAAAGATGGCACTAAATGAAGGGTATAGTCAAAAGTTTCACGTTCCAGTGATTGATTTTCAACCATTTTTAGATGGTGAAGAAGAAGGAAAAATAAACACTGGTAAAGAAATGGTTAGAGTTATGAAAGAAGTTGGATTCATGTATATTATTAATCATGGAATTCCAAAAGATAAAAGTGATTTAATGTTTCAATGGAGTGCAAAATTTTTCGAATTAGATGAAAGTCAAAAAAAAAAATGTTCACATCCTAAAAATGGCGCTCATCATAGAGGTTGGTCAGGTATAGGTAAAGAAAAAGTTGTACAAATGGTTTTTGATAAGGAGCAAATTCAAGATTTAAGAAAAGTTCCCGATGTTAAAGAAAGTTTTGATTCTGGAAATGAAAATAATACAAAATATGTCAATATTTGGCCTGATGAAAAAGATATTCCTGGTTTTAAGCAATTTTGTACTGAATATTTCAAAATATCTAATAATGTATCTAAACATTTTTTAAGAGCAATTGCTCTAGGGCTAAATTTAGATGAAGAATTTTTCATTCCCTATCATTCAGATTCAGATAATCAATTAAGATTATTACATTATCCTCCAACAGATGAAAAAGATCTAAAAAAAGGAAAAGCAGAAAGAATTGCTGCTCACACTGACTTTGGAACTTTAACGATGCTATTACAAGATTCATGTGAAGGATTACAAGTTGAAGAGCCATATAAGCAAGGATCTTTCGTTTCGGCGCCATATATCCCAGGATCATTGGTTGTTAATACTGGAGATTTTTTAATGAGGTGGTCAAATGATATGTTGAAATCAACTTTACACAGAGTAACAGCACCACCAATTGATTCAGAAACTGGAGTTTCCAGAACTCGTTATTCAATTCCTTTTTTTGTTTCTGCAAACAAAGAAGTTACAGTTGATTGTCTTCCAGGAACATTTTCAGAAGCAAATCCTAAGAAATATGAACCTATTAACGCTAAAGACTACCTTGACATGAGATTAAATGCTACTTATTAATCCATAAAGACGTCTATTCAAATTTATCATATTAAATACAAGCTATAAAGAAAAAATAAGAATATAAAAAATAAAGTACAGTATTAATAAAAGCAGTTTTGTAGCTATTGATTGTAGTTTATGCGGATATATTTCCAGAAGAGGAACTTGGGTCGATCACCTAAACGAAGCATATTAACCCCGCAATCGATTATATAAGTCTACTGCTGCTTACTGCTGTGGGCGGATAAGCTTTTAACTGTTGACGGCAGAAAAGCAACCAATCAGCCAACCCGCCGGTCCAGGGTTGCAGGGCCTGGCAACGGTCTGTTTCTGTGGTCGACTCTGACTTCCGAACGATAAAGCACTTGAGAAACTTTTCAGATCTCTCTGGCTCAGGCTAAAGCATCCGATATTATTATTATTGTTTATCATTAGCTTGTATTGCACCAATCATTTGTTTCACTTCTAAAGTTTCGAACTGGATCTTAAAGTACTGACTGACTCATAAAGTATTTCAAATCAAAAAATGATCAATTGAAATAATTCATGCTTTATATATTAAATATATTTTCACTCATTCGTATATATTTTTGTCTATTTTACTTTATTTTAATTTTTTGTAATTTTTAAAACTTTTCAACATCTGAAAAATCATCTCTCGTTAATTTACTAGTGAAATTACTAAAGAATATTCCACTTAAATATACTTCAAAATGGAAATCGACTGGACACAATATTTATCAAAACAGGCAAAGGGTCGTAAAGTATGTATTTTATTCTAAAATTTTTAAATTTTCACAATATCATCTTTTAGTTTACTATAAGTTCAATGAAACTAATAAAATTTTACTATTTAAATTGCAAATTTTAGCCATCCGCACTTAAAATGATGCATCCTCGTCTTAAGACTCCAGGAATTGTATCTTTAGGTGGTGGTTTACCACATCCTTCTGTCTTTCCATGTGCTGAAATTAAATATAAATATCCAACTGTTGAATCTGATTTCACTGAGTTCAAAACTGCAACTTTAGGTGAAGATCCAAATTCTTCTTTGTACGAAGCTTTACAATATGGTCCAGCACTCGGTTCATCTTATTTAAGTAAATGGACTTTTGATAATACAAAATTAATTCATAATCCTCCTTATAAAGGTTGGAATTCTGTAATTTCTGCAGGTTCAACTCAATCTTTAGATGCAGTTCTTAGAACTATCACTGATCCTGGAGATACTATTTTATTAGAAGAGCAAACCTATCCAACTGCAATGGAAACTTTAAGACCTTTAGGTTTGAAAGTTGTTGCAGTTTCTTTAGATCTAGGTGGAATTATAAATAAAGATTTGGATGACCAATTAAATAATTGGTCAACCTTATATAAAGATTTAAAAAAACCCAAAGCTATTTATATGATGCCAACTGGTCAAAATCCAACTGGTTCAACAATGACATTAGAAAGAAGAAAAGAATTTTACAAAATTTGTCAAGCTCATGATATTATAATAATTGAAGATGACCCTTATTATTTTCTTCAATTGGGTGAACCTTTGAAAGAATTCTCAATTCAAAACTTTTTAGATAACTTAACTCCGAGTATATTAAGTATTGATACTGATGGTAGAGTTATAAGATTAGATTCATTCTCAAAAATTATGTTGCCTGGTTCAAGAACTGGTTGGATAACTTCAAATGCTGTATTTTCTGAAAAATTAATAAGATTAAATGAAGTTAATATTCAATCTGCTTCCGGTATTTCTCAATTATTATTATTTTCAACCTTATCTCAGTGGGGTGAACTTGGTTATTTTAAATGGTTAGAACATATAAGATTATCTTATACTAAAAGAAGAGACTCATTAATGAAATCTTTTGATAAATATTTACCAACTGATTTATGTTCATGGAATTGCCCAGAAAGTGGAATGTTCCTTTGGATCACCCTTAATATTGAAAAATTTAAGAAACCTGACAGTAGTTTATCTGATGAAGAATGGGCTAGTACATTAGAAGAATTAGTTTATGAAAATTCAATTTCTAATAAAGTTTTATTGGCCAAAGGTGGATGGTTTATTGTTCCACCTTCAGAAAAATTAAAAGCCGCTGGGTTTAGAGCTACTTTTGCTTCTGCTTCTTTCGAACAAATGGATCAAGCTGCTCAAAGATTCTCAAAAACCTTGAAAGATCTCGAAAAAGAACTTTGTTAATAATTAATTTGACTCATTTAAATTTCCTTTTGTTCCATATTAATAGTTACATACAGTATGTTCAATAAAAATTATTAATATATAACCGATATTACCGGATACCCGATACCATAAACAAATAAAGAACTGCTCATTTTCGTTCACTCCTCATACTCCTCACTCCTTACTTACGCACTACAGTGCAGTACTAGAAAACTAATTTCTAGTTTTGGTGAATATTCAATACTTAAGGAAGAATCATACTAGTACAGAAAATAAAGGAGTTATTTATACTAAAAAAAAGATATTTGATTCTTTTATTTTTGGATCTTTTATGATCAATTGTTATTACTCAAGCTTTAAAATAACTAAACTTTTTTAATAATGGATGATAAAGTTACAAACAATTCTTTTTTACCTTCAGTAACACCTGCTCCTATTTTAGATCAAAGCAATTCTAATTCAAATACTACAGCTTCGATTGCTCCTCTTGGACCTACTACTACATCAAAACCAAGTAATCCAGCTGACTCAATTCCTTCGAGTACTACAAAAGGTATTCCAGTCAATGATTTAATTCCTTCTGCTTCTATAAACCCATTTTTACCAAATTCTACTGTTCCAGAACCAAATACTAGAGAAACCGTAACTGATTCTTTATCTATATTGAAAAATGAAGCAATCTATTATAGAAATTGGAATTCTGGTTTTGAGTTAATAAAAGATACTATTGAACTAAATACAGATGGGACATTAGTAAGTAAAGATGAAAATAAGATTTTAATTGAGATTTATTCAGTTGGTTTAAATCCAGTTGATTTAGTTTCTTCTGGTCTTGCAAATCCTTATGTTTTTGGTAGTAAACCGAAAGGAGTTTGTTTTGATTTTTCTGGTAAAATTATAAAAATTGGTAAAAAAGTTGATGAAAATGAATTTAAATTCATTGTTGGAGATAACATTTGTGGTGGATATGTAGCTCCTTTCACCTTCAATGGATCTTTAAGAAAATATCTTTTGGTTGATTTTAATGATCATAAATTAGATATCGTCAAGTTTAAACTAAAATCAAATACAGATATAAACTCGGGTTTTAATTCCAATGGTATTACGTTTAATGAAGCTGGAAGTGCATATGTTGTATTAAAAACGGCTAGTGATACTTTATTCAATAACAAAGGTTTAGTTTTAAATGAAGATTCTAAAGTTTTAATCATTGGAGGTGCAACATCTGTTGGACTTTGTGCAATTCAATTGCTAATCAATGTAATTAAAGTTAAACCGGAAAATATTGTTCTTGTTTGTTCAGAAAATTCTAAAACATTTATTAAAGGGTTTTCAAACATTTCAAATACAATTAATTATAAAATTTATAAAGATATTTCAGCTCCAATTTTAGCTTTGAATTTGCAATTTGATTTGATTTGTGACTTTATTGGTAATTGTGATTTATTCCCTCATCTTAATAAATTACTAATTAATCCACAAGGTTCTAGTTCTCTTTATGTCACCATTGTCGGTGATAGTAAATTTAATACTTCAAATATGAATGGAAAGGATTTCATTTTATCTAATATAAAGGTTACTTTCAGAGAAATGTTTTCAAAGTGGAAGTTATTTTATGGTAAAAATGGTATATTTAATTACAGAAGAATCACACTGTCCCAGTCAGATTGGAATGAATGTGTTCCTTGGTTGGAAACAGGAAAGGTAAAAATCTTTATTGATAGTGTTTATGATTTTCATAATTTTAAACAGGCTTTTTCAAAGCTTTCCAGTGGTACTTCTAGAGGAAAAATTGTTATTCAAGTTAAAAAATGAAAAAGATTTTTCATTTGTGTTTATATAGTATGTGTCTTTCCATTTTGTTCTTTTACCTGATTTTTACTATTTGCTTTTCTATTTCACTTAAATTTTACTCTATTATAATATTTGTAATTCTTTTTATATTCAAAATACATCTTTTAATACGACTATTATTCACTTTATAAGTATAAAAAATTAACTCTTTTGACAAGCCAACAATTCAAATGGCTATCGGCTATTATTGGTAGGCAATCGGCTATATTGTTTATTAGGGCAATAATATAAAATCACAACCGAGTCGTTTAACGTTACTTTATTTCTATCACTAATTGAGAAAACGCAAAAAGTCCATTTTTACATCTTAATTTTAACTTTATGTTTACAAACTGATTTTATGATTTTCAATTATTAGTACAAATTTGAAGAGAAAAGTTTGCATTTAAAGTAAAATAGAGATATGCTCCTTATTTTGGCAATTTATAATAAAAGTGATGCTACTCTAATCTGTTTTTTCAAATTGTTATCTACTATAAAGCTGAATTTTAACGGGCTCATAAAAGTACCGAAAAACTTAATTCAAGTTTAATTCAATTTTTATAAAAATTGCTGTGTTTTTTTTTGTTCTTTTGATTTCATTTTGTCTGAAAGTTTTGAATAATGTTTTTCCAAAGAGTGAATTAGCCGAAATAATTATTTTATGAAAGGTGAACTTGAAAATCGGCAACTTTCTACTGGATAGTAAAGCCATAAAAATAATATCCTCTTGAATTACAGCAAATATCCATTATATTTTGTTTTGATTTTCATAAATATTTATGGATGTAGCTGTTTAGAAGTTTAAAAGAACTTTTTGGTGGGGCGCATTGTCTTGAAGTATATTTTCAAGATTTTCACAGTTTTCAAAAATATCAAGGTTATCAAGGTTATCAAAAATTTCAAGGCTATCCGAGTTAAATGGACTATAAAAATGACATTAAAAAATAAAACGTGCACTAAGGATTATTGTAAATAATACCTCTGTCTATGGAAAGCAGCCATTTAAATTTGCAATTCAGTAGTAATTTGCTCTACATAATAACTTCTGAAGCGAATTTTAACTTGTTTCAAACTTTATAGTAATAGTTTGGTTTTAAAGAATACTAACGCTATGTTTTATTCGGAGATGATAATTTATTGTGACGTATTGTGTAAGAAAAGAAAAAAAAAGAAATTCAATTGGTTTTCAAAATGTGTTTAACAGCTAAGTTTGAAAAAAATAGGAGACTATGTAAAGGAATATATTTATTCAGATCTATTTTGTAAGTAAATTAGAATTAAGTGGATGCAAATTTTAGTTAAGAAAAAAAAATACAAAAATTGTTTTTATCAATTCATAATTTAACTTAGATTTCTTTTGGCTTTTTTCCTGGACATTCTAAATCTGAGTAATACCAATAACCAACAAATGGACCAAAATCAGAATATCTTATAGAATAACCTAAGTCAGAAATAGTATCAAAATCTTCATCACTTAAAATTAAATTTTGACCAAGAATATTTTCATCAATTCTTTTTGGTGTTATAGATTTTGGTATAATAGAAGTACCTCTATGAATTGCCCAAGAAACTAAAAGTTGAGCAGGAGTTTTATTTAGTTTTTCAGAAATTTGTAAAACTTTTGGATGTTGTAAGATTTTTGGTTCACCATTAAGTTGATATGAAGAATTTTGATTACCGAAAGCAGAATATGCAGTTACGTGAATATTATTATCATTATGAAATTTTAAAAAATCATCTTGTTTTAAATATGGATGCATTTCCATTTGATGAACTTGTGGTTTAATATTACAATTTTTTAATAAATTTTTTAATTCTGAAAGTGAAAAATTACTAATACCAATTGCTTTAACTTTGCCAGTTTTTAATAAATTTTCCATTGCATTCCAAGTATCAATATAATCAATATCAACTTTTATAGAATTACCACTTTTCTCAAATTCAGTTCTATCATTTGCACAAGGATAATGCATTAAATATAAATCAATATAATCTAAATTTAATTGTTTTAAACTTTTTTCTAAAGCGATTGGAACATCTTTTGGATCATGCATTGAATTCCATAATTTTGTTGTTATAAAAATTTGATCTCTATCAATTTTACTATTCTTAATACCTTGACCAACTTCATGTTCATTACCATAAATTGTAGCTGTGTCAATATGTTTATAACCATTTTTTAAAGCATGTTCAACAGCTTTTGAAACTTCATTTGGCTTTGATTGCCAAGTACCTAAACCAAACACAGGCATCTTAACCCCATTATTAAGAGTTGTATAAATTGTTTTTACTGACATTATTATAATTTGAAAAAATTTAGATACTTCAAAAAGAAAATTAAGAAAAGTAGTTTAAAAGCAAAAGGAATAGCAAAAAAATGGGAAGAAGTTATAACAATTACTTCTTTTTATAAAGTCAAAAGAATGAATATATATGAGGAAGTACTAAATAATTTAAATAGGGTGAAAATGTATATATTCTTATAGTTTTATATTTTTTTGGATTATGTATTTTAGTAGCCTAACAAATTTTTTTTTAATGTTAATATTAAAGAGGATTTTAAAATCCGTTGATATGAGACTAAAGTTAACCAATTGTAAAAGGGTAAAGAAGTTATTAAATAAATTTGAAACAAAACCAAGCAGAAATTATGTTAACGTTATCGTGATAAGTTATAATAAACCATGGTGGGCAGAATAGTTTATTTTAGTACAGAGCAGTTAAATTCAATAGTCGTCTGTTTTTTTTTCGCTTTGATTATGTTTTGAGGTTCTGAGGAAGTAAAGATAAGCAGAAACTCCAAAAAACTTAGGAAAAATAAACAAATCTTGATCTTTGAATATCCAATTGAGGATTTAGATAAAGAGAATAATCAGAGAAAAGTTAAAGGGTAAAGCAAAATTAGAATAAACAAAACTAAACTGAAATAAATAAAGTAAAATATTTGGATTCTGAGATTTTGGTGGAAAACAGACTAAATAAAGATGTGCCCACCCAGCGAGCAAATTCTGGTGGGCGCAGCCAAAATTGAAGCTCAGAAACAGAAAAAATAACTGGAAAAACAATTGAGTAATCTATTGTCACTTCTTAAGTATTTTCGCGCTTCAGAAGCAGCTAAAGCTTTTTGTTTTTCTTGTGCTTTTTCCTATTCTTCTTCCTCAAGCTATGTTGGTTCTTTGCTGAGTTTGTGTTTGGGTGGGCACTCTTGTTGTAGTGCCCACCGAGCTTCAAAAGCTCAAAATCGGCTGGCTGCAGTTGTTGTCCAGGCTATTGAAGTTGTTAACGTTATTCGTGTTATTCAGTATCTTATTCGAGTTATTTATGCTATTCAACGTTATTTATTTCATTTCTCGTTTTCAGATCTTCACTTGAAAGCTCTTCAGTTGTTCTTATTTTATTTTTTATTCTGCTCTTCAACTCAAATTCTTATCGAAAGGCGTGGTAGTGAAGTACTGTGATTTATCTGACTTGATTAGAGCTAAATAGAGCTTGGTAAACTCGAGTAGTTAAGAACCTTGTTGATATTGTTTGGGTACAGTATACTTGGTACAACTTTCATAGTACATTTTAGAATTTAGTCAAAAACCTAATCACCTTCACATTACTGAAGTAACTATTTACTGTATGTACTTTAATAGTACTGCTGTTAATTAACATTAATAATAGTAACGTTGGTTATAATTTATCAAGCTTATCCTTCACTTTAAGGAAAAAAAATATATAAATAATGCTTAATTTGTCCAGCTTTCTTAATCTTATTAGTATTCCTTCTTTTATATTCAACCATTGTTTCATTCTTATTCTTATTTCATTCTCTAGAATTGTCTTTGCCCACTGCATTCTTCGGTGCTAAATTTTTCATTATTTTAGCAAAAAAAAGAGATCCTCTTTTTATTTCATCGTTTTCCTTTTCTTGAAAGGGATCACAAGATAAAATATAAATCTAATTCATATAACACGAATTATTAAAAATGGTTGATTGGGAAGTTTGGAAAGAAAAACTTCAAGTTCCAAAAGATAAAAATTCTTATTATGAAAATGATTCTTTAACTAATAGAGATATTATTCCAATTCCACCTAAAAGAAGAACCTGGAGTTTATTTGCTTATGTAAATTATTGGATTATTGAAGGTGTAAGTATTTCAGGTTGGACAACTGCTTCAAGTTTAATGGGCTTTGGTCTTTCTGCTAAACAAAGTATCTGCTGTAGTGTTGCCGCTGGTATTATATATGGTATAATGGCTGTTGTAATGGGTTGGATTGGTTCTCATCATCATATTGGTTTTCCAGTTTTTTCAAGAGCAACTTTTGGTATAAAAGGTGCTTATTTTCCAATTATTATTAGAATTATTACTGGTACTATATGGTTTGGGGTTCAAGCATACTATGGTGGTCAAGCAATGAGAACTTGTTTATCAGCTTTATCTCCTTCTTTTGCAACTTGGGATTCTCTTAATAACAAAAATGGTATAACCTCAAGAGATTTGGTTGGTTTAATATTATATTTTGTATTCATGTTTCCATGTACTTTCTTAGCTCCAGAAAATTTACAATATTTTTTTAGAATTACTTTTTTTATTACTCTTGGTGCTTTTTTTGGTTTAATTGGTTATTGTGTTAAAACTGCTGGTGGTGCTGGTTCAATGTTTAATGAAGGTTCTGAAAGTTTTTCAAGTTCTGGTGATTTAGGTTGGGCTTGTGTTCAAGGTATTATGTCTGTTGTTGGAACAACTGGTACTGGTATTCTTGGACAATCTGATTTTACTCGTTATGCAAAAAATAAAAATTCTCCAAAATTTCCTCAATTTTTTGGTGCTCCATGTGCTTTAACATTTTCAACTGTTATTGGTGTTGTAACAACTTCTGCTGCTTATGATATTTTTGGTGAAATTATTTGGAATCCAGTTGTATTAATTGGAAGAATTCAAGATCATGAAAACAATTCTTCTGCTGCAAGAGCTGGTTGTTTTTTTGGAGGTTTAGCTTTTTTCTTACAACAATTGGCAATTAATTTAATGTTGAATACTCTTTCAAGTTCAATGGATATGACTGGTTTATGGCCAAAATATATTAATATTAGAAGAGGCTCTTGGATTGTAATGACTGTTGGTTTACTTATTTGGCCATGGAAAATTTTATCTTCAGCAAAAGCTGTTGTTATTTTTGGTAGTGGTTGGGGTTGTTTTTGTTCTGCTTTAACAGGAATTGTTATTGCAAAATACTATATTATTTATAAAAGAAAAGTTTTACTTCAAGATCTTTATATTGATTCTCCTGAATCAATTTACTGGTTTTGGAATGGTGTTGATTGGAGAAGTGTTGTTGCTTGGTTTCTTGGTACCGTATTTCTTTTGCCTGGGTTGGGTGCTGATGTTAATAGTAAAACTTTAGGTTTCTGGACTTGGATTTATAAAATATCTTATATTTGGGGTGTTTTACTAACTGGTTCGTTGGTTTTAATTCTAAATTATGTTTTCCCTTCAAAAACCATCCAACCAAACACTAAAGTCGATGAAGTTTATGCAGATGATGGAACTCCATTAGAAGCATCTGATCATCCTGATCCATCTCTTGAATCTTTAGAAGCTGTAGCGGTTTCTTACGATGGTAAAGATGAAAAGGTTTCAGCATAAACCTGCTTATATTTCTTTTTATTTGTC
The DNA here is from genome assembly GCA_001600695.1 of Ascoidea asiatica. Lineage (NCBI taxonomy): Eukaryota > Fungi > Ascomycota > Saccharomycetes > Ascoideales > Ascoideaceae > Ascoidea > Ascoidea asiatica. The sequence goes on along the minus strand of BCKQ01000001.1, from coordinate 1,082,782 downwards.
TTTTTTAATCTTTTTTAATCTTTTTTCTACTTTCTTTAATACTTTATGTATCTTTTTTATTTTAATTTTTTTTAAGTGGCTTTAATTACTATTCCTTCTTCTATTTAAATAATTTAACGTTAATTAACAGAAATAAATCTTTTATTATCGAAAATTGATTAACTCTCTTATCAAAAATTCAACCATTCATTATTTTACTTATAGAAAAAAAAAGCCATTTAAAAAAACTATACAAGAATGAGTTTATAGAAAATTCAACTGAAAACCATTTGCTTGCAAATTTTTCTTTACATTAAAAAACTTGGTCGATATAATTTAATATTATTTTTCCTTGAAGAAATATCTTAGGCCAAAATCTAATTGGCAAGATTCAATTATTTGACTTGATGAAGTCTAAATATCCTGTTTAATATATTTCATATTTTCTGCTTAAACATTTGGCACTCAAATTACTTCTCCTCTTGATTGACAGATTAGATTGTAAAGATCAGCAATGCAGCCTTTGACGTTTTCCCACTTTGAGCATTGATCTAAATGAATTATAGAATAATACACTAACTCAACTATCAACTCTCTTTTCGAATTAATCGATTCATTTTCCTGCTTTAATGCCGACCCTTTATCTTCTATACCATTAGTAGTAATAGGATCATCTAAAATTTGACTTAGATAACTTGATGCACCAGATTCAATAGATTTAACACCTGAGAGCGCCTGTATTTCACCTAAGGATTTGATTTTAATTGAATTACATATTGATTCCGAATTAAAATTAGATTCATATAGCCAGCAGATAACTGAAGAAATATAAACAGAAAATGGAGCATGCGCAATAGTTTTAACAATATCTTTATTATTAAAAACCATTCTCAAAAACTTACATGCTTCTATTAAACTACAAAATCCATCTTTAGATTTTGCCCAATTACTTAGCATTAACTTATTTTTATTTATTTCAACTGCATTATATCTCAATCTTCCAGGTGATTCAATTGAGATTTCGCTATTTTTTGCAGATGATTTTAATGCAAACTGAATGTTTTTTGTATGTTGAATCAATGTCCCTATATTACAATATAACCCCAATAAACCAATTTCAAAAATCGTTATATTTGCCCAAAATATTGGAGATGTACCATAATCATTTAAAATTCCAATTTTAAAATCATTTTTTTTACGAATATTTTTAGATACTGAAAATGCATTTGTTTCAGAAATATGAGTATCAAAATAACTTCTCCAACTCAAGAAAGATTGCTCAATTTTTGCAGCTAATTCATTCATTCTTTTTTTTGAAACAATTCCTAAATCTAAAATATTTCTTTTTCTCAAATCACAAACAATACTTAATAAACCATGCAAAAAGACAAATCTTGAAAATTGAGAAAAACAGTTTAATGGATATTCTTTTTGATTTTTTTTATACGGTTGCATCAATCTTCTTAAACTCCATAAAAAATTAGGCCATCTACCTTCATTTCTAACATTTGGCATTAGTATACCATTTGAAGTTAGATCATCATTATTTGAAGAACTTGAATATAATCTACCCCCATTTACACTTAATTTATTTCTTGAACGTAATTCTCTTGGTTGTTTCAAATACTCTTTTAAGAAAGTTTGAGGGTTTTTTGCATTCCAGACAACATCAGTACAAGGCAATTCCAATTGAATATCAAATACAGATATATCACTTGAAGAGCTATGACAAAATAAAAAAGAAGATTGACAATCAACCAAATAACAGAAAAAAGTTGATCTTTTTATTGTTTCAAATTTTATCCAATCTTGCCATTTATATAATGGTAAAGTATTAACTAATGATTCATTAATTTGAGGTTCGATTAAATTATCAAAATAACCTAATTTTTTTAAAAGATTAACGGCAACACCATTATATAAATTCACAGATTGTTGTTGATAATAATTACCTAAAAATAAATTATAAAAATTAGTTAATAATATAGATTGGATTAAGTCTAAAGGTATAATTTCAAAAGATTGGAATTTTTCCATTTGAGACATTAAATTTAATTTTAAAAATTTATGGATTTCAATTGATAATAAGTAGTGAATATTTTGATTTGAGAAGGACATTCCAATAGTTAAAATTGAAATTATAAAGTAAACATCAGAAGAATTTGGATTAAAACTTGGTTTATGAATTATTGGATAAACTGGGTCAAAATTAGTCCAATAAATTTGTAAAAATGAATTTAAATCAGATAAAGATAAGTAGTTTCTAAAATTAATTAAATCTATTTGACTTAAATTTGAGTTTGAATTAAAATTTGGATTGAAATTTAAATTTAATTGTAGAATATTTAAGATATTTAGTCTAGTTGAATCATTAATTAGAAAATTTTCATTATTAATATAAAAATCAGAATTCATGGACTGTTGGCTTGAAATAGAATCTGAACGAGTTGAATTTGAGTTCGAATTTGAATAAGGAATTGAGTTAAGAGAAGTTTGAGAATTTTTTGAAGGTAAAAAGGCATTGTTTAAGTTAAAGGAGTTATCATTAATATATTTACTATTATTTATATTATTAGTATAATTGATATTGTTATTGTGATTATTTATATTACAATTGGCAAGATTTGAATTTGAATTTGAATTTGTATTTGAATTTAAATTTATGTTTGAATCTTGTTGACCAAATAACCAACCATAATTATCTTCTAGACCATTTGATAAATTTGAAAATTTATCCAAATTTAACATTAATTCTATATCTATATTGGAAGGGGAGTTTATATTGATATTGGATAAATTTGGCAAATTATTGGAATTATTTGAGTTATTTGAATTATTTAGATGATTTAGGTGATTTAAATGATTCAGGTTACTCGGATTATGTAGGTTATTTAAGTTGTTTAAGGAGTTTATAGGATTTAAGTTATTATTTATGTTATTATTTATGTTATTATTTATGTTATTATTTAGGGTGTCATTCTTGTCATGATTAATAATAATATTTGGAGAAATTGGTACAAGATTATGACTTGTAATTGAATTATTTGTTATTGAATTGTTTAATTGATTAGGAAATTGAGTATTATCGATTGTATTATTTTTTATATTTTCATTCAGATTATTGTTAACTTTATTATTGCTAATTTGATTATTGTTACTTATCAGAATTGAATCTTTTTCAACAGAATTTTTCCTTTTATGAGTTATTGATTTGAAATGCTTTTCTAACAAATCTTTTCTTGCAAAACCTAGATTACATATTTCACAATAAAATGGTTTAATCTTTTTATGATTTTCACAATGTCTTGTTAAATAATCTTTTCTTTTATAAGTTTTTGTACAATATAAACACCTATATAATTTCTCAATTTTCGAAGACATTCTAAAGAATTTGTTTATTTAATATCTTGATATTTTCTATGAGATGGATAATTTCAAAAGTGATGAATAAATTAAAAAAGTAAGTTGAAAAAAGTTGAAGGTACTATAAGCATTATTCTTTTGTATTTTAAATAGAATATTTGAATAAAAGATCTTACAATATCTAGAAGCAGATCTGAGAATAAAGTCTATAAGAATTTCATCATAAAGAATATGAAAAAAAATATGAGTAAGAAATATAGATCAAGTATGTTTTTGAATTTAACTACATCTTTATTTTTAAATTCAGAGTGATATTGAAATTTGTGTTAAGATTTGAAGTATTTTTATCGGGACTGGCGTGGTTTTACAGAAAATAGTTTCGGCAGAAACAATCTGTTTTCTCAAAAAAACAAGAGAATATACAGTGGCTAGGCCAGCACAGATACCGCCACCCTCAACTTTTACAGTGTCACATGTTCTTAAATATTCAACCATAAAAAGAAAGAAGTTACCTCGGATAACACCATGAACTTTGACTACTCCACATTGAGTCCACGTGAGTCAAGTTTTGAGTGAACTAATTATTTTTTTTTTAAACTGCTTTTTCTGTTTGTGGGTGGCGCATTAAATGAAAGGGACTTTTCTCTAATCCCTCCAGAATTCTGTATCCTTTTTTTTTATTTATTTTACTTATCTCTGCAGATTGTTCCGTTTTGTTCCGTTATCTGAATTCTGTTTTGGAAACCAGTTTTGTGGTTTTTTAAATGGTCACGTTTTATTTTTAAGGAAAAATACGGAATGCAATATCCATGGTAAGGTTTACCTTCATTTTCTGGTATCCGCTGGCTATTGTTCATTCAATTCAAATTTAGGTTGATTATATTACTTTTTATTAATACACTTGGTTTTGAAACAAAAAAATAGATATATAAAATCATAAAAACTGCTATTCCTTAGATTAGAAAAGATTCATTAGGTCCATCAAAGGAAATCAATAATATTCAAGATGTCTGCTCTTGAAGCAAATTCTTCAAAGTTGACAAATAATGTTCAACCAAATGAAGAAGAAGTTCTTAAACTTAAGAAAAGTAAAAGAATTAACCTTGCAATCCAGAGTATTCAATTAGGTATAATGTCTGGAAGACGAGCCTCTAATTTTTTTAAAATTGATAGGAGAAATTTAATGAGAAGAATTAAACAAGAAACAACTCTTGTCGGCAGTGGTTATAATCAAAGAAAGGTTAATGATTATGATAAAGATTTACTTTTACAATTGGCTAAAGAATTGTCAAAATATTTGGTACCATTAACTAAAAAGCAATTTTCTTCAATTATAAAGCTATTAATATATAATAGACGATCTCAATTTCATAAATTATCTTCTGTATCTCAAAATTCTACTGTTTATGTAGAAAATTATAAAAGAGCATTGAGTTCAATATATGATATTGAAACTGGAGCAAATTTTGTTTATAATTTATTATCTTCAAATAATATAAAATTACAGAGAATTTGGAAAAATCATAATAATGAAAGATATCAATCAAAATTAAATGATGAAATTAGAACTTACTTAAAGCAAATTAATGATTATATTTTTGAGAAAAACATAACTTCAAATCAAATATTCACAATGACTGAAAATACTCTATTTCCAATAGAATCTTCTTATCTTAATCCTTTAATCCAATCAAATTTTTTAGCTAATAATCCAAATATAGATTCAAATGAAAAATTGATTACAGTTCTAGAATGTATTAGTAAAACTTCTCAAATTTTACCTCCAATGATAATATTCAATTCTTCTTCAAAAGTTCCTGTTATTGATAAATGTATATCTGATTCAAAAGACTGTAGAAATTGGTTATTTAGAGCAAGCCTAACTGGTTTCGTAAATCAAGATTTATTTAAAGAATGGTTAGAGCATTTTCATTCTTTAACAAAACCAATAAATGAAAATGAATATAGGTTATTGATTTTTGATGGTCATTCCAGTCATGACTCAAAATTTGTTCAAGAGTTTTGTAAGGACAAAAAAATTATAATTGCTACGATCCCAGCTCATTTTTCTGGTTATTTACAGCCGTTGGATTTATTATTATATAGTAAATTCAAATTAATTCACAGAAGTATCAATAACCTTGCAAATTCTAAAGTTATTGACTCAATATTGCAAGCTTTATCAGATGAATGTATTTATTCTAATAATCGATCAAATCATCCATCTAATAGTTCTTTGAACCCTATTTCCAATGCTTTTAATTTGAGAGAAGAAACTTTTAGTGAAGAAGAAAATGATAATGGAAATGATGAAGATGATGATTATCTCCAAAACCAAAATCAAGATAATGATAGCTTTAATGATAGTGATTATCCTTTTATCAATCAATCTATTGAAGACCCTAATGATTTGAAAGAATATGATATAAATTTGCAAAATAAAAGAACAAAATTTTTAAAAGATTTTATATTTAGTAGAAATTTAATTCTCAAAGAACAAAATATTAAAAACTGTTTCGATACTGCAAATATTTATGGTAAAGAAGAATGGGCTATTGCAAGGAAGCAAAATGCTGCAGATTTAATCAAACAAATTTGTAATAATGAAAAAAATTACTTAACCCGAGATCAAGTTTTAAGTTTTGGTAATTTGATGATTAAAAAGTTTGCCTCAAAAGTTAATTTGAATGAAGATTTTGCCGATTTATTAGAACCAACAAATCAACAAGGTGATAATGATAATGATAATGATTTGAATCAGGATAGTCAAAATACTCGAGATATTGATGAAGATGATGATGATGATGATGATGATCTTGGCCCGGAATCAGAACAAAATCAAGAAAGAAATACAACATTTGAATCAAATCCTGATAATTTAGTTGCTACTCAAATTTTAAATGCAGTAGGTTCATTCAATTCATCCAATTCAATAAATGGTAATCAAATAAACCCGGTTAATCAAAATAATCAAATATCTCACCTCAATCAAATGAACCAAATAAATAATATGAATCACATAAACCAATTAGACTCGTTAAATGGAATGAATAATGTAACTGGAATTAACGATATAAACTCGGTGAACTCTATAAATTCAATCAATAATATCAATATGAATGATATGAGTAATATGAGTAATCTTAACAACATTAATAATATGAATAATATGAATAATTTAAATACCATCAATAATATGAATACTATAAGTAATAATAACAATGTAACTAATCTAAACAACTTGAGTAATATGAATAATATAAGTAACATAAGTAATATAAATAACTTGAGCAATATAGGTAATATGAATAATATGAATAATATGAATAATCTGAATATGAATAATTTGAATAATTTGAATAGCATAAATAATATGAATAATATCAATAGCTCAAATAATATGAATTTGAGCAGGAAAAGAACATTGGATAATGCTGGTTTTGAAAATGATTATTATCGAAATTCCAATGATAATTATTCCAATAATAATGGTATGAGTATAAACTCAATGATTAATCCAGTTACTGAGTCTAATTTTAGCTCAAATTTATCATATCCCAGTATAAACAACGGCTCTAATAATATCAATAATATCAATAATAACACTAATAGTATTAATAATACCAATAATTCAAACCCAAAAACAAACATTACTACCAATAGTAATGCAAATATTAATAATAATGGAAATAACAATGCTGAATTTAGTTCTAATAAAGATCAAAATTCTAATAGTTTAACAAATCAGCCGAAACTTTATAACTTCAATAATAATCAAACTCAAAGCCAAAGTCAAATACAATCTCAAATACGAAATGAACCCCAAATTCAAAGTGAAATTCAAACTACTTCCAGAGGTGAATTATTGATTCAAAAACAAAGAAAGAGAATAGAAAGATTAATTAAAAGAAACAATGATCATAAAAAGGAATTAGACAATTTGAGAATTGAAAATAGTATTTTATTACTTTCCAGTCAAAAAATACCTACGAACGACTTGGAATAATTTTTTTTCATTGACTTTTGAAAAAAATACTAATATTAATTTTAAAAATTTTCACTAAACTTTTGAATAGAATCAGTAATCATTTAGCCTTTTATTTTTTCATTATTTCGGTTTAATAATATTTTTTTTGGTATTTTTTTCGTTAAACGAGGGTTTTTACGAGAATAATGTTAATCTGGTGATTTAACTTATTTTCGAGACTATTTGAATATTGATGATTAAATAGTCTCAGCTGTAACTAAAAGCAAAGGTTTTAAGGGTTAATGATTTTATGTTAATAATTTTTATTGATCAGATTTAACATAATTCAAAAAAATTGGATAGTTAAATAAGATGATACATTTAAAGTGAAAAGTAAAACACAAACAGAAAACAACTGAAGTATTTGAAAAAAACACGAAACATAAATTGAAAATATTTGACTGGCAAGCAAATTATTTCCTCTTTGAATTTTTCAAATATTAATTTATCATTCTATTATATTATTTTATTCTTTTTTCAATAAAAAATACAATTGAGAATAATTATAAATTTATTCGAACAGCGACTAATAAACGTCGGAAAAACCCAAATGCAGGAAAAGAGTTTTTTTACAGATTTACGAAGATAAGGGCAGCTGAAGAAATCTTAATTTTTGGTGCCGTTTTTCATTCTACTTCCTCTGCCACCTGCTGCTTTTGGGTGTTTATCCAATTGCTCAGTCACGCGTTTGGCCGCTCTGAAATCCGTACAGCGCTGGAATTGAAACGGAAAAGCACGCAATTGACAGTGTTTTCAATCCTGTTTTCTCTTCTTGTTTCAATCCAAATTTTAAATCCTGGTTGGAATCCTTATTTCTGGCCAGAAATTTTGGCTGAAGCCTAAAAAGAGGCCTTGAAAAAGCGCAGGAAGATAAGAAAAAGCAGGCAGCCTCCTCTTTTATCGGGACACGGTTTGGGATTGGGTTTATTGCTCGTTTCCGTTTCTTGGGCCCTTTGAGAGATAATGAAAATGTATGTGCACAGAAATAAACCAGTGATTATGTGTTTCACTATGGCATATATTTTATGGCACTCTAAATGTTTTTAATTGCCAATGTTGTATGCAAGAAAAGAGGAAAACTATTCTTTCAAAGGCTTATCTTTAGCTAGAATAAAACTTACAACTGGTAAATATATTTAGGAAAAACTATTTTCAGAATAATAAAGAAAAAGAAGAATACAAAGAAATGATCAGAAATATAATTTATATTTGAATGAGAAAAGAAGAATAATAAAATGAATCACTAAAAAAAAAATAATAATCATAATATCAAACAGAAAACAATCAACAAAAGAATTCAGGGAGAATTGAAAAAAAAAATAATTGATAAAAATAGAGATATAAAAAGACAATCATGGATACTATTTGATTTAACGACCAAAATACTTAAGTTCTAATGGACGAACAGCATTGAATCCAATAAATGCAAATCCAAAAGCTAATTCAAAACCAATATCTCCTCCATAATCACCAATTTTTTTAGCTAAAACACCCATATACCAAGTTTGATTCATACCTAAAACAGTTCCTGCAACACCACAACAAAATCCAAATGTACCTGCGATACCAATTGGAACTTTTGATTTATCTAAATAATCTTCTGGAACATATCCTGAAAATCCTCTTCTCCAAATTATATGTTCTGATAAACACATTGAAATATATATAGCTAAATAATATCCAATTAAATTCATAAAGTTATCCATAACATCTGCAAATTTATAATATGCTGGAATACAAATAGCTAAAGAAACAAAATTACCAAATAAAGTCCAGAATATTCTTGGAATTTTTCTAAAAACTGACGAAACTGCTTGTGCACTCATTGCAATTGAATACATATTTGGTAAATTATTTGAAACAGTTGAAAGTGCTAATAATACACAACAAAATTGTCCAAAACCATGTAAGGAATCTTCAACTAAAACTGCATAACATAAACCACCAACTGAATATTCATCATATAATGTAGCCCATTTAGCATCTGTAAGTGTACCTGTTGCACATGCTGCACCTAAAATCATTGTAAAAATTAATGGTAAAGTTAAACCAGTTAAAATTGCAAAAAAAATTTTATATGGATTTGTATTTGATCTTTGATAAGTTGTGAAATCAGATGCATATGTTGTCCAACCACTTGCAAAACCAAAAACAGTACCACCAAATGATAATACATCACCAGCTGCAGTTTTACCTGAAGCCCATTCACCTGCAGTGAAATTTCCTGACATTTTCATTCTTGCAATCATAATAATAAATACAATCATATTTGGAATCCATGAATACATTTCATAAAGATGAATAACTTTATAACCAAAAAATGAAACAATAATAGTCATTATAATAATTATTAAACAACCAGCCCATGGTGGTAAAGCACCATTATTAACAATATGTAATAATTGAGCAGCAGCCATAGTATTAACAGCAGACCAACCAATTGTTGCTACACAATTTATAAAAGAAAAAATTCTCATACCCCAATCACCAATGAAAAATACAGAAAAAATCATTTGTCTTAAACCATATTTTGCACCAAAAATAGAGAAAAAAGCAACAGCAGTTGTACCCATTAAATTAAAAAAAATAATTACAAGAACACATTGATAAAAATTAAGAGCAAAAAGAGTAATACCTAAAGCACCTAAAGAAAAAGTTGCAATAACTAAATTTGCTGCTAACCACATTGAAGCTGCATTCCATAAAGAATTTTCAGTTTTTTCTTCTTCAGGAACTCTTTCAACACCTCTAATTTCTGCATTTAATACAGAACCAATTTTAGACCAAATTGATTGATCTTTTGGTTCAATTTCACCATATTCATGAAATTCATTTTCAGAATGAACTTCTGAAGAGTCCACTTTCTTTTCAAGATCTTCTGCCATTTTTATGCTTATGATTTTTTTTAATAAACTCTTTTATTTTCTATTTCAAAATTTATATATATTTATAAAATAATTATTAATATATTTCTAGATAATAACAATATTACTCTAATTATTATTATTACTATTATTATTATTATTATTATTATATTATATAATTAATAAGAATACTTGTTTTGAAGTATAAGAGATAATGATTATTCTAATTGAGAGGATATCTGAAGAAATTTTAACTTGAAAATAATTAGAATAAAAAAAGGGAAATTTTAGATTATTTATATTTATTATTCATATACATATTTCTGTATTATATTAAAATATTTTAAGATATATGTAGTGTATTATTCATATACTTCTAATTTGACAATGAGAGTCTTACATTCGTTCTTATCAATATTTTGTATGTAGATGAGTATACTGATTTCAACATTGAAAATATTTAAATTTTTTAAAATTTTTTATTTAGTAATAGATAGATAAAAGAAATATTTTTGCCAGTGTACATCAACATCTGGGTTTGGAGTGTTGTAAAAACGAACTAAAAAAAGAAAAGTAAACTTTTTTTTTTTTATGTTTGATATGAGATTATTTTTTTTTTGTTACAAAACTTTTAGAAGTAATTGCTAACGATTGAAAAATTTAATGCCAATCGAAAAAGTTATGCAGAGTACTTTAATTACTATTGAAATTTAAACTAAAACTCTCAGACTTAAAGTTTATTTTTTTTCTAGGTAATTGGCCCTACAATTGGATTTTCTAAGGTGAATTCCAAAGCAAAAGCAATTGTCAAGTAAACATATTGAAGCTTAGAGCGAATTCTTCTTTTGTTATCGAAGAAAACAAAACAAACTCATCCTATTTCATCTTGTTTGTCTTTACTTGGTGTTTCCTTTAATTTTTTCATAGAATTTTTTATATTTTATTTCCCATTATAGTAGTAGCCTATGGAAATTGGAAAATTAGTCTAATTTATTTAGACTATCGACTGGCTAAACCCCAAAGAGCGCAAGAGGCCCAAGAAGCTCAAGAAGTAAAAATAAGGTTTTCAGCTTACTTTTTACTAGGAAGGAAGCAGCGGATATTTCGTGGATATTTTATAGACAGGCCGCGGATTATGTAAATTAGTGCGGATTCCAATAATAAACACTACGGTTCTGCGGAAAGCAGCGGTGCGGCACGTACCGCGCACCGTGGAAACTATCGTGGACACATGTACCTCCGGTAAGTAGCCTAAACCTCTGCTTTCAGGAAGGCTTAATATATGCAGCGGTCCGGATTAACTGTCGCTGGCAACTATCACGGGAAACAGTCGCACGCTCGCACCTATCTCTTGGCGGCCTCGCTTGAATTTAGTGCTGGGGAAAGAATTTGCCACGGCTCGTCGGTGTTCCCGCGGCTGCTTGTGTTCTGTATCACGGGACCCGGCACGCAGCTTTGAAAGTCCGTGTTTTTTTAATTTTTTGTTTTTTTATTTCTAGATTGGGGAAAACCCCCAATTTAAATTTAAAATATTCATGAAGCACTTTTGAAATATTTTGAGGTTTTTCATGATAAAGAAGTGCTTTTAGTATTCAAACACTTCTTTCAAAGGGACTTGATCAATCTTGGATACAAACTTTTTTTTTGTTTGAATCAATTTGAAGTAAAATTACACACTCAGTGTTGCTTCGTATTTCTTTTTTTTTGATATTTTTCTAATTTATAATTTGCTTTTTTTCTTTTGCGTCAAATTGATTTGAATATTCAATAAAAGTTAAAGGTTACCTATTCCGATAAAAAAAATTATTATCCATTACTGATAGTAAAGTTTACAGTAGTAGCGTATTGGAATTTGATAAGGAATTAAAAAATTCTTAAGAATAAACTTCCTTTTAAATTAAGTAACTTTTTATTTTTGAGTATTATGATGAGATTTGTATAAAGTTATTAAAACTTTGATTGGTACTGTATTACTTTAATTTTGTAAAAGAATTAAAACACTCAAATAAAAAAGAATAATTTTTTTTTTTGATTTTAAAAAGTATTTTTAATAACATTGCTTGATTTTTTATTATATTCTGTCAATCTGACCACAAGTTACTCAAAAAAACTGAAGTTTAAGTTTAATTGAATAATTTGATTGAATTTAATTAAAAAGCAGGGTACAACCAATTCAAGGCTGAATAATACTTTGATGGATTAAGTATGAATTAAATTGAACCTATCAATATCCTTCTTATTCATATATTCATATATTACTGAAAAAATATGACATCCATTACTGTGCTCAACTCTGATCTAATATTTAGGTCCACTTACCTATTATATGATTCATAGGGTTCCTAGGCGTGCCTAGGGCTTTTGTTGAACAATCTTTTATTGTAAAGAAGAAAAAGAAAAAGAAAAAGTAATTATATTTTATTACGATTCATTATATATTTCCATAAAATTTCCCTAAACATATGCTTTCAGCTTTTGAAAAATACTTCATACTAAAATAAAAATCAACCACATTCCATATTTACTCTTGGTGAAATATTCTTAATAAATAACCCCTAATCAATTTCGGTTGTAACTGATAACTCGCGAAAAATCAAAAAAAATATCAAAAAAAACTCATAACAATCGTTAACAATTTTGCTCAACAGATTTTATCGGGAATCAATTAACGAAATATTCTCCTTTTAAGACAATTGAAAAACAATTAAGTTTGATTGGCTATACAATTTTTCAATCTCTTACAAATTTGGTTATATTTATGGCTATTTTCCACCCATTAAAAGATTCAGAGCCAATATTCAATGTTTTAATCAATGAAAATCAAAGTCGAATTACTTTTAAATAATATAAACGATTAATTTCTTTTATTTCTTTTTCATAATGTTATTTTCTATAAATTTCAGCATTTAAATGTATTAATTTCTCGAAAAAATTCAAAAACAGTTTTAATTTTTTTATTCTATATATTAAAATTCAATATTCGAAAAAGATCTTTTTCTCAAAAATGGAAATAATTGATAACTTAAGTGATTTATTGTTATTTGCAATTCCTAAGAGTATGTGATTTTACTACCTTATTTATTCTATCTGAAATAAAAACCAAATGATTGAGACTAACTTCAAGCAACATTTTATTTTAATCAGAGGGAAATATTCATAATAAATGTATGCAATTATTAGAAGGTTCCGATATTATATTCAAAAGGAAGAATAGGCAAGATATAGCACTATCTAAAAATCTACCAATAGCCTTAATTTTTTTACCGGAAGCTGATATTCCAAATTTTGTAGCAAATGGTAAATGTACTCTAGGTATTGTTAATCAATTCAATATTATTGAATCTGATCTAGAAAATGAAATAAAATTAATAATGAATCTATCCTCCTTTTTTTCTAACAATACAATTCCACCTTCTAAATTAAAATCTGATGTTAACATAGATATAAATTCAGTTTTGACTTTACAAATATCGTCGAAAGATAAAAATTTTTACAAAACTTCTAAAGATTTAATAGGTAAAACAATTTCAACAAATTTCACTCATATAACCAGATTATATTTTCAAAAATTGGAAAATAGAAAAGATATACAGACGAAAATCAGACATTTATCTGGCTCTATTGAAACTGCTTGTTCATTAGGAATTTCGGATGCAATTGTAGATTTTCTGGATTTGAATTTAATCTCCAATTCAATGACATTATTGGAAGAAATTAATGTAAATGAATTATCAACCGAAGCTTTCGAATATAAAGGAATTAATTTAATTAGCTCTTTAGATCCACCATTTGAAGATTTAATTCACACAATAAAACATAGAATTGAAGGTGTTGTTGATAGCGCAGAATATTTATTTTGCAATTATAACTGTCCTAAGTCTAAGTTGGAGGAAATTTTGAAAGTAACACCGTATAAAAAAGCACCTACAGTATCACCATTACTTCCAAGTTTTTCAAAAGGAGAAGATAAGGAGGAAGTGGAAGAAGATTGGGTTGCTGTTGGAGTCGTTATAGAAAAAAATGAAAGTGGATTAGTTATGGATAATTTAAAAGCAAAGGGAGCAGAAGATATATTTTTATTAAATATAAGCAATTGTCGTAATATTTAAGCTAATGTTCAAGCTAAATCATGATTCTAAATTTCAAGTAAATTTATCTAAGCTATATAACTATAATAAATTAAAATTGAAATGATGGATGTCAATGATGTCATTAATAAGTTGACCCCATTATTACTTAAAATATTATATCCACTAATAGATTTATAATCTTTATGTTCTAATATTTTTTCATTAGATAACTTAAATCCACCATTAATTTCAACAATTTTGTTAGATTTTATATCAATTAATGAGCTTTGCAATAAAGACCCTAAAATAGAATCTAATAAAGTTCCAAATGATCCTGATAGAGTGATAAAGATAAGGTTAATTAAAATTTCCAGAGGTTTACTTGAATCGAAAATGGAAGGAATAAAAATCATAGAAATCAACGAAACAGAGAAAGCACCAGCTATTCCAGATAATAGCCCAAATGATGATACTCCACCATTAGTTCCAGGAGGACACTTTTTTAAAGTTGTAATTAAAATTGGATCTGATTTTGATAAAATTCCTAATTCTGAAGACCATGTATCTGCTGTTGCAGCAGAATAGTTAGAAATAATACCCATTATCAATGATTTATAAAGTTTAGATTGGCCATTACTTGATTCAAGATTAAAATATGAAATTATTAGAATTATCAAAGTGGCGCTTAATGAATTAGCAAAAACTTGAGCGTAATTTCTTTGATCAATTTTATTTTTTTTTTTGATTATTTTTTTGAATGAACGAATCAATTTTGTACTTGAAATATAAAACCACAACAATAAAGACAAATGTAAATTTGATTTTAATATGAAAGAGTGTATTAATCCAGTACTTATTGCAGCTAAAATTCCTGCGTTCGTTAAAGATTTATGAGAATGAGCTTTGATAGCCACATAAGCCAACATTGCCAATTTTACTATGGCTGATATTATGAGATTCATTGATTAATTTTATAGTTTGGGCTAGTTGATTGATGAATTGATGAAAGAAATTTAGATTAAATTTATTTGATAAATGGTGTAGTTTAAACAAAAGAAAAGTTCAAATATCGCTATTTAATTGTCTGTTTACGTTTATATGAATTTCCTTGTTTACCACTTTTTTTCGCGTTCGAACTTAACTTATATTCGGTATTTTAGAGATAATTTGAAAAGACTTGTTTTTTTATACATTTTCTATCCATTGATTCAGTTTTGTTTATATAATTCAGTATTGTTTTTATAATTCAGTATTGTTTATAACTAAGATATATTGACTATATAATAATTTATTTTTACATAATTTTTTGTTTAAAAATCAAAGTTTGAACCTCAGATAAGTTGAAGAAATAGACAGAAAAAATTTGAAAAGCTAAAAAGAAAAATGAATACATTAATTGAAAAAGAAAGAGTAAAATAATAATGTCAAGACTCATATTTGAATATATATACCATAAATGTTATTTGAAAATGAAACTGATTGAAATTAAAAAATCATAAAAGATAGATTTTAGTTGAACTTTTATTTGAACAAATTTTCAGCTTACATCAAATTTGCATTTATTGCAAGAAATAACTTGTCTCTTTAATTTATCATCCCAAAAACAGACTTGATGTTCACAATGATAGCAATTAGCATTTCCAGTCAATTTGGTAACTTGATTTTTGCTGGAGCACATATGGCAATACCAGTCAGCAGAAGTTAATGGCATTCTAATAGTTCTATCTTTATTATAAAAATTATCACCCAAGAATATTGAGATACAATACCACAAGCACTGAGAAGAAATAGATTAAATGAATTGAATTCAATGGAATTGAATTGAGTTGAACCAAACTAGTTTAAAGTAAATGTAAAACTTATTGTTTAGATATTTTTGAGATAAAATTTGTGTTACCATAAAAGATATTTAGCTATTGTATGAAAGAATTAATAAGTTGAAGGGAACTAATTGTTTAATTTATATGATATTTAAAAAGTAAAACTTAATGTAAATTGAAAATATAATAATGCAGGTTATTTGAGTTTTTTTTTTGATTTTTATTGATTATTTTGAAAATGCTAGATAGACTGAACTGGGATACCACAAAAAGAGTCTAAGTTTATCTAACCAAAATACATATTATTATTTCACCAATTATAATTATACTGTACTTATGAATTCAAAAACAAAAATTGAGTTAAGATGTCATTAAGTACTTCCTCAGTGGCAAATATTATATTGATCATAGTCTTACAACTAATTTGATAATAATTTTTATTCTTTATTATCAAATCCAAATCATAAAGCAGATGTTTACTGTATATTTGTTTTACGTTGAAGCAAATTTAATCTAAATGAGGAAACATATGAGTACTCAAATTTGAGTTCAAGAATATTTTGAAAGTAATTCATTTCATTGAAAGTATTCTTTTTTAAGAACTAATAAAAAATTTTTGAGATCTGTTACATCACTTTTATTGTTAATATTTTAAACTCTTCATTCATTCATTTTTTTCTCTCTGAATTTCTTAAAAGGTTAAACATTTAATAGTAAAGCACAAGTAATAATGAATTAAAGCTAAAAACACTTAATCTTTCCTCTGAAAATCAGATCTTGTTTTTATCGCTGATACTCAGCATAAATATTAGTCCCATTATTTACAAATACCCAAAGAGTGAAACACATACAGGTGAACAAAAAATGCTGGAATCCTGATTATTACAATCCATGTTCCTTGGAAATTTAAGTAGGAGGTTTGACTTCTTCCAAATCAAATGATAATTCGGTTTTTTTGGAATAAATAAATGACCAGTTATTGTTTCTCTCTTTAAGCATTGTTCAATAATTCGTTAAAAAAGAACTTTAGGTATTGGTCATAGGCTTAAGATAAAGAAATAAATGTGTTCCAGTCAAACCAATGCTAAAATTAGGAATTTAAAGAAAAAAAAAATTGAATTGAGTTTGGAGACCATCTTTATGGGTCGAATATTTTCCAGTATTGTGAAGAAAGTTCGATTACAATTAAAAAAATGGAAATCTACTAATCTTTATGCATATTAATAGCCAGAAAATCTCCAGACAATTTTTTATACATTGGGAATCACTCGGTTAAACTTTTATTTGGTTGTTATATAGTTACGATTATCAAAATTGTTTCAATTCCTCAGTTGAAATAACTCTACAATTAATTTTTCGTCTGTTTACTAAATTGTTTTGAAAATTGAAGTATTAGATTTATTGGAAAAATAAAGTAACGTTTAGAAAAAATAAGTAATCATAAAGTAAAGTCATATAAATATAAGTAATAAATAAAAAAATGTCAACATCTTGAATAAAAAAAAGACAATCGATAAAAACAAATGATAATGGAAAAAAAATCAGGAGGTTAAAATATTATTTTCTGGAAGCATGAACTAAATCTACTAATGCTTTAACCGATTCAGGATTTGATAATGTACTGACATCACCGAGTTGATCTTCTTCATGAACAAGAATTTTTCTTAAAATTCTTCTCATAATTTTACCTGATCTAGTTTTAGGTAAATCATTAACAATAAAAATTTCTTTAGGTGCTGCAAAAGGTCCAATTTCTTTTCTAACAGTCATAATCAAATCCTTTTTGACAGTTTCAGTTTCTTGTTCAGTAATACCTGATTTTAATGCAACAAATGTTGCAACTGCTTGTCCTGTTAAATCATGTGGAAATCCAACTGCGGCATTCTCGGAAACACTTGGATTTTCAAGAATTGCAGCTTCAATTTCTGCAGTAGAAAGACGATGACCCGAGACATTAACAACATCATCAACTCTTCCAAGAATCCAAATAAAACCATCTTGATCTCTTGCAGCACCATCACCAGTGAAAAAATAACCTGGAAATGGATTAAAATAAGTGTCCATATATCTTTTATAATCTTTCCATATAGTTCTAGTTAATGAAGGCCATGAAGTTGTAAAAGCAAGTACCCCTTCAACATCATTACCTTTCAATTCTTCACCAGATTGGGGATCCAAAATTGAAACTTTCACACCAAAAAAAGGTAAAGAACAAGATCCAGGTTTCATTGGAGTAACTCCAGCAACTGGACATAAAACCGGTGAAGCAGTTTCAGTTTGCCAAAATGTATCTAATATTGAACATCTCTTTCTAGCAATATTTTCATAATACCATTCCCAAACATCAGGTGCAATTGGTTCACCTACTGAACCACAAGCACGTAATGTTGATAGACTATATGGTTTAATTAAATCAGAACCAGCTCTTTTTAATAAACGTAAAGCTGTTGGAGCAACATAAAATTGAGTGACTTTATATTCATCAATTATATCCCAGAATCTTGTAGGGGTTGGATAAACTGGAGTACTTTGAAATAAAACAGTGGTTGCACCAATAGCTAAAGGTGCATAACATACATATGTATGACCAAGTACCCAGCCAATATCAGCAGCAGTAAATACAACATCTTCTGGATGAATATCAAAAACATATTTTCCAGTAATTATAGAATTCAAAAGATATCCAGCTGTGGCATGAACTAAACCTTTTGGTTTTCCTGTTGAACCAGATGTATATAAGAGATATAATGGATCTTCAGAATTTACTGGAACTGGAGGAAAATAATTTCTATGTTTTGCAGTTTCTTCATGCCACCATAAATCATATTTTGGATTAAAAGGAACATCTTTTTCAGAAGTTTTTAAAACAATTACATTCTTGACATTTGGAGAGCCTTTAATTGCTTCATCGACAATTTTTTTAGTTTCTACAGTTTTTCCACCTCTTATTGAAAAATCTGATGTAAGAATAATTTTTGAATTTGCGTCATTAATACGATCACGTAAAGCATTGGAAGAAAACCCAGCAAATACAACAGAATGTATTGCGCCAAGTCTAACAATAGCCATTATAGCAACAATTGCTTCAGGAACCATTGGTAAATAAACAGCAACTGTATCACCTTTTTTAACTCCCAAAGAAAATAAAACTTGAGCCATTTGGCAAACTTGATCTAATAATTCTTTATAAGTAACTTTATAACCTTCACCAGGTTCATCAGATTCATAGATAATTGCAACTTTATCGGGGTTCTTAAAAGCATGACGATCAACGCAATTATAAGAAGCATTTAATTGACCATTTATAAACCAAGTATTTTGAAAACCATGTTCAGGAAATTTTGCAATATCAAATTTTTTAATCCAATCTAAATTTTCATTAGCCATTTTTGAATAAAATTTATTTGGTTCTTCAACAGATTCTTTGTACATTTTTTGGAATTCTTCAAAGGAATTTATGTATGGAGTAACATTTTTTGGACGATTGCTGAAAAATTCAAGAGGAGGATCAATTGCATGAACATGATCAGAAAGATGTTCTTCACGATTACCACCAGCCATTTTGGAATACAAAGAAAGTTTTTTGAAAGTATATATTAAAGTTGAGTTTAATTTAAGAGAGTAATAAGAATTATATGAAAAATTGTATTAATTAATTGTTAAATCTCACTCAATTGTTATTTTGATATTAGTAATCGAATAATTATAATAATTATAATAGTTATAATAATAATAGTAATATAGTTTTGAAGTTAACTGATAAATAGCAAGATATTTATATAAATATTTGACAAAAGTTCATCGGAAAACAGCTAACCATTAGTCGAAAAAAAATAATTAAAGTTCATTAAGATCAAAAAATTAGAAATCAAAAATCAATTTAAAATAATGTCTTCATAATTTTCCAAAGGGTTCAATTTACGATAATCTAAAACCCATATTGTTTTTGAGAATCGGAAATTAATATTGAACTTTCATCGATCAAAAACATAATCAGTATATTATTTAGTTCGATTGTAAAGTGATTTTCACCTCCAATTTCTGAATCTCACCTAAATTCAATTGTCCAATTATTGGAGTTAAGAATCATATATTTGAATTATTGTGGAGTAAGTAAGCAATAAGAGTTATAATATGACCTTCATGAGTGGATCTTTCTATAATACCTACTATTGATAATGTAGAGCATGCATTGTTAATGATAACTGATAAATAACTTCACAAGCAGTGACTAACCATTGAAACTTGTTTTCTTAACTATTTAATAAAAGCTAATCAGATCATTATTTTTTATTAAACCCATAGTTGTTTCAACTGCATTGGTAGAATTATATTTTGTGGAGAACAAAATTGCTGAGATCTCAAACTTTTTAGGTTGGCTTGATTTGTAAAGCTGGAAGCATCAAGCCAGGTTGCTATCTGATGCGGGCATAGAAAGGCCTAGCGCTATACAAAACTCAGGCTCAGCGGAGTTTCAACCGAGGAGTGTGCACATGACAGTCGAATATAAAAATACTTCCGAATAGCTCGTTATGGAAAAAAAATATATGGACAGAGCCAAAAATGTTTGAGGACATGTGGAATTTTTGTCCCATATTATTGAATTTTGGCTCATAGTCTATACTTTTTTCCTGATTGGGAAATGTCCATTGGCCTCAATTGATTTTAAATTTTACACAGAATTAAAAAAATCGGTAGATATAACTAAATCTAAAACCAACCTCCGAACTATTTTATGCTTTCTTTTTTTTTACTTTAACGTAAGAGATATTAGCAAACAAACAGCAGGGAGAAACCCATATTTTCAAAAATCACAGGTATGTTCTTCAAAAAAAATGAATTGGAAGTAAAATTTAGATAATTGAATTTGCTAAAAAAGCAAAATTATTTTTTTGTCGATCTTTTTTTGGAGAGTAACTTTCAAGGGTCCTTGTTCTTTTTTCAATTCAAAAAGAACTTATGTATATAGAGTAATACTAGTCTGAATGTTAATAGCATTACTGTGATTGTCTCTTATATGTTGTTCACCTTCAGGAAATTAAAGAGTTGCTATAATCTTCTATTTCAAGTGTCCTTTTTCTCATTTCTATTTTTGGGATGAAAGGCATTTATTTTAAATCCTTTACGACTTCAAATTTTGCCCCAGCTTTCTTCGATACCCACTTTCCTAATTGGGTCTTATTTCCCTTAGTCCACTATCTTTTTTATATTAAGCACTAACTCAAATGAATGCTGTGAAAAATTGCCCTTTTTTTAATCTATTGCAATTCTACCATTAAAAAGAAGGAGAACCTTAACCTTAAGCAAAAAAACTTAAAAGAATTATATATTTGATTTGAGTAGAATTTCTTGAAGGCTTTAAGATTTTAGTCTCTATGAACGGAAATTTCATTACTTTATTCACCTCATTTGAAGAAAAGAATAGTTGAAAATATTTTCGTTATTGTCTTGTTTTGTTTTCTAATTAAAGGAAAACATGCCAAATTCTTTGGATTTAATTGAAAAAAAAAGTTAATTCATTTTATTCTCTTTGTTTTTATTTTAATAAGATGTCTTTTTTATTAGAGTCTCATTTTTTTACCGTCAAATTATGACTAGTTTTAAGATTTGCAGTGCCTTGATACATATTTTAGAAAAAAGAAAAATTTCAAAATTTAAGACATGATTTTCCATAATTTTTTAAGGGTTTGAAACATATTTTCAAAATTCAAAAATTTAGATTCTAACAAACAATTAAAAATAAAAAAATTTGAAACAAGTATAGAAAAAAAGATGAGTTTTTTTTTAATTAATATGCAATTTTCAAGTTTGAAAATTATCTGAAAACGAGTTTTTATCTCAAGCTTAAAATAGATAATATTATAGGATGGTTTAATGGATATATGTATAAGATATATTTCTATAATAGATATTTAATCCTATAGTACTATTCAATTTGAAATGTTTATTTATTCTTTTCATTTTAGGTAATTTTAATTTTCAATATTTATTATTGGAAATAGAAGAAGCTTAACATAAATTAAAGTCAAATAAATATTTATTTGATCAAATTAAATCAATAGTTTATATAAAAAAATACATTAAAAAAAGTGAATATTAACATAAAACATAAATAAGAAAAGTGAAAGGGAAATTCATAAATTAGAAACATAATTCATTAACTTATTTTCTAGTAGCCTTTACTGCACTAATTATTTGAGGAACAATGTCAGGATTAGATAAAGTACTAATATCACCTAATTGATCTTCTTCACGAGCTAAAACTTTTCTTAAAATTCTTCTCATAATTTTACCGGATCTAGTTTTTGGTAAATCATCAACTATTAAAACTAATTTTGGTGCTGCAAATGGACCAATTTCTTTTCTAACAGTTAAAGTTAATTCTTTTTTTGCAGCAAGAACTTCAGAATCTGATAAATCTTTTTTCTTTAAACTCACAAAAGCTGCAACAGCTTGACCGGTTAAATCATCAGCAAAACCAACAACGGCATTTTCTGCAACATTTGGATTTTCAATAATTGCAGCTTCAATTTCTGCAGTTGAAAGACGATGACCTGAAACATTAACAACATCATCAACTCTACCAAGAACCCAATAAAACCCATCGATATCTCTTGCACCACCATCACCTGTGAAAAAAAATCCAGGATATGGATTAAAATAAGTATCCAAATATCTTGAATAATCTTTCCAAATTGATCTTGTCATTGAAGGCCAAGATTGTTTAATACATAAAACACCTTCAACATTATTACCAGTTAATTCTTTACCGGAAACTGGATCAACAATTGCAGGTTCAATACCAAAAAATGGTAAAGAAGCAGAACCTGGTTTCATTGGAGTTATACCTGCTAATGGTGCAATCAAATGAGAACCATTTTCAGTTTGCCAATAAGTATCTTGAATTGTACATCTACCTCTACCAATTTTTTCATAATACCATTCCCAAACTTCAGCAGCAATTGGTTCACCAACAGAACCTAAAACACGTAAAGAAGATAAATTATAATTTTCAATATATTTATCACCAGCTCTTTTTAATAAACGTAAAGCAGTTGGAGCAACGTAAAATTGATTTACTTTATATTTGTCAACAATTTCCCAATATCTTGAAAAATTTGGATAAGAAGGAGTACCTTCAAATACAACAGTTGCAGCACCAATTAATAAAGGGCCATAAATTACATAAGTATGACCAGTAATCCAACCAATATCACCAGCAGTGAAAAAAGTATCATTTGGATTAACATCAAAAGAATATTTAGTTGTTAAAAGAGCATTTAAAAGATAACCAGCAGTTGTATGTTGAATACCTTTTGGTTTACCAGTTGAACCTGAAGTATATAATAAAAATAAAGTATCTTCAGAATTTACTGGAACTGGAGGAAAATAAGTTTTATATTTTGGTAATTCTTCATGATACCAAAGATCTCTACCAAATTTAAAAGGTACGGAACTATTACCAGTTCTTCTAACAACTAAAATATTTCTAACATTTGGACAATCTTTAACAGCTTCATCAACAATTTTTTTAGTTTCAATTGCTTTACCACCTCTTTTTGATTCATCTGTAGTTATAACAACTCTTGAATCAGCATCATTAATACGATCTCTTAAAGAACTTGAAGAAAATCCAGCAAATATAACAGAATGAATAGCACCAATTCTAACAATGGCTAAGATTGTGATTATAGCTTCAGGTATCATTGGTAAATATACAGCAACTGTATCACCTTTTTTAACACCTAAATCAGTTAAAACTTGAGCTAATTGAGAAACTTTAATTAATAATTCACCAAAAGTTATAATTTTACCTTCACCAGGTTCATCAGCTTCATAAATAATTGCAGCTTTATTTGGATCTTTAAAAGCATGACGATCAACACAATTATATGAAGCATTTAATTGACCATTTAAAAACCAAGAAGTATTGAAACCAGTTTTTGGATATTTTGTAACATCAAATTCTTTAAACCAATCTAATTCTTTTTTAGCAATTTTATCATAAAATTCAATTGGATTTTCAATTGATTGTTTATATAAAGTTTGATATTCTTCAAAACTTTCTAAATTTGGAGTTGATGGATGATTTTTCTTAAATAATGGAGTTGGATCAATTTTATTAACATGCATTAAATGCTCGTTTTCATTTGGAGACATTTTTATTGAATAAGTGAAAAAACTAGATAATAATGATTATTGATTAATTAAATGGAATAAATGATAGATGAATAATAGATAAATAATAGAGGAATAGTATATGAGCAATTAAAGATTATAAATTTCCTATAGTGATATTAATATTAATATTAATAGAAGATAATTATGAAACAATATAAAGAAAGAAAAAGGGAAAAGAATAACTCTTTATATATAAATGGCATAAAATGATATCCCTGAAAGGATAAGATACTAATATAATTGGATTGTTCAGGGATTAATTTTCGTAATCGTAATCTTAAGCTTAAGATTAGTGAGAAATCAATTATGATTGGTATTCCAATTCTGGAGCCAATTCAAATTTTGTAAAAGGATGAAAGTAAAAAAATGAAATTAAAGATATTTAATGTTAAGCGAGTGAATAATTGGATAATTGGAAATTTATTATTGAATATTGGATAATTGGACAATTGAAATTACTATTAATTGCAATAAAACAGTGAAAGTACGGAAGATAATCGATAAAAAATATCATCTTTTCATCTTTTTTGCATTTATCCAGACTTTTTTACAATTAAAGTGCTTTTAATCATTTTTGATCGTTTGCTACCAGTGAGCTGTATTTGCTAGAACTTTACTTCCTTTCAGGCTTTCATTTTTTTAATAAGCAGAATTAGAATTTTGAATTTTAATTTGAATTTGAATTTGAATCTACTACAGTAGTAAATTAGATAGAACTAGAAGTGTGATGGAAGAGTAATAGCAAGAATAATAGCAAGAATAATAGAAATAGTAATGAGAAATGCTAATTTAAATAGAAAGATCGCATTATCCGCTTGTTCTATGGAGATTCTCTTGGACTTGTTCCCCGCTTGAGAACACTCCCAGCTTGTTCGCGGGGTACCCCTGTTCGTTTCACCCAAGACACCCGCTAAAGTATGGGTTTCTTGTGTTAAAGAGAAAAACCCCCAGCCAGAATGCCCTTGCTAAACGGGATTCTTTACTCCCCTCACGGTTCCAGACAGCGAGATGTTGGATGGTTTTCTCCAGACAAGGTCGACAACCCCAGAATAAGAATTTCCTATTGGCTACGCCCGAGGTGAAGTTATTTTTAGTAGCCAGCTTAGTGTCAATGCAAATTTAAAGGGTCCTCCAATTTTACTGAAAAGTTATTATTGTCTTAGAATATTACCAAAATTTCAAGCGAAGCTGTCTTTATGACAGATTACATGAGCTGCTCGGTTAGAAACAATCAAACAAAAGAATAAATACTAACTTGTAAGTGAAGAGAATTCGTGGCAAGTAAGTTAGTAAGTTTAAAGTAAAAGGGAATCCACGATTTCAATTTTCGCTGTGATAATAGTTATTAGGAAATCGACACAAGTAAAATCTATTTCAAAAGCACAAAAATAATATGAAATGTTGATGGTTTCCAATTATGAGTATAATAACAGTAAACCAAAAAAAAAACAATAAAAATAGGAATTGTTGCCTGATTATATTTTTATTTATGCCTTACCATATGATAAATGTTTAGCTATTTAATTATAATTATTTTTATAATTATCACCCAGATCTGTAAAATACAATTCCGGTTTCCATAAGCCAATATTAGCCATTGTCACATGACTTAATGCGCTTGCTTACTGAGCTTCCTAAAGAGGAAGGGAATTTCTTTTTGTTTTTGTCCGAAATCCGCTATGGTTCTTCTGTGGCTTGCTGTCAAAAAAGTCACGACACCTCGGCTTTTCCGACGGAAATAGAGAAATTCAACCAGCCAAGTCAGAAGAACCACATAAAAAGCCACACCCACACAATTATACAAAAAAACTAGCAAAAGCACCACAACCACCAACGGCAACACAAAAGAAAAGAAAAAATGCCACTGAAATTACTTTGCAATTCATCGTGAATGCTTTCAAGATAAAATGATGGTTTCTCGAAATACCTCAGAAAATAGCATGGGGTTATAATTCTCATCTTATACCACCGACTTTTTTAAATTCACACAGAAGTCAGAATTCTCGGTTACATTTTCTATTTCAATGCAGTTAGTGAGAACGGTGTTGAGCGACGGAAAAATCTGATCATTTAACGTCTTTTCATAATAAGCGAAAAATAATACGCACACTTTTTATTTGAGAAAGTTTCACCCGCCAAATACAATATTCTTTTCCTTGATTTTGAATCATCACTCATTTCTATTCATAATTTGAAATATGTCAATCAATCTCATATTTCTCGACAAATGAGAGAATATTCTCATACTTTTTAAGT
This sequence comes from Ascoidea asiatica, assembly GCA_001600695.1. Taxonomy (NCBI): domain Eukaryota; kingdom Fungi; phylum Ascomycota; class Saccharomycetes; order Ascoideales; family Ascoideaceae; genus Ascoidea; species Ascoidea asiatica. The sequence goes on along the minus strand of BCKQ01000001.1, from coordinate 1,056,222 downwards.
ATTCTCCTACTATTCTTTGTTCCACACTGTATGCTTGTCTTAATAATTTCAATGTGACTGATCATTTCACTACGGAAACACGCGCGCACGTGAAAAATCGCACGTGAGTATTTTCAATAGAAAGCATTAAAGAAAGCAATAAAAGTGCATGAATTATGCAATAAATATGCAATAAAACAAGCAATAAATTAAGAATTCCATCTGGAAATAAGCGAAATTAAGGTTCCCTCACCACCTTCGCTTAACGCTGGTACCTGCACAAATAATTACCTTACTTCTCGACAGACATATTCTGTCTTTTACCAGAGTAAACCTTCATTTTTGGTTTTGTGAATGACTAAAATAACGTTTATTTCCATGTTTTTCAATTTATTCTCGAATATTTTCTAATGTTTTCTTATTTTTTTTTTTACTTTATTCAAAATTTTTTCAAAACTAATGAGCAAATTATTATCATGGCTCGAGTTACCTTTCTAAATATTCCAATTTCTCATAAATTCTAAATATATTTCAATATTTTTTGATTTATTGATTTTTTTAAACATTATTTTAGTATTTAATACTTTCATTTCATAAACGTTTATTTAACGGAAATTTTAAACCTCTTTTAGTCTTTTTCCCTCATTTATTTGTTTTGATCTTTTTTTGAAAAAATAAAAATTCAAGTAACTGTTATGAAAATCAAATTTTACTTAACTGCATTAGTAACTATATTAAATTCGGATTAAATTTTAATCAAAATTATTTCCTTGTTCTTATTTTCTTTTTCTCTCTTATTTTCTATATAAATTGTCTTCTTTTCTTATCTTTTTCTATATCTATAATTTATTTCAATTTTTATTTAATTTTATATCTTTTCTTATCTTTTCATATCAATTTATTTCATATTACACTATACTTTATTATATTATATTAGTACTTCTTATTTAAATTTTATACAATATATTTATCTTGTATATTATAATTCAAAATTATCTTTCATAAAATAGAATGGTTAGCTTTGTAAGCAAATTATTAAAAAGTTCTTCTGATCATATTAGCAATCTCAATAATTATAATAATGATAACAATACTCATGAATATAATGAAAATAACGAAGTTAAAGAGCATTCAAAGCATAATGATCATCATAGAATACCAAATTTCAATCATATAGCAAACGCAATAAATAATAATAAAAAACCATTTTCATTATCAATATCTTTAGAAAGTCCTCCATTAGTATTTTATGGTCCTCCATCTGATTCAAGTGGTTCATTATTATCTGGTCTATTAATAATTAAAATTCCATATAAATCTTCTCCAACGTTATCTCCTTCTTTATCAAACTCTTCCGATTATAAATTTGATCCAAACTTAATTTCAAATTCAAATTTAAACTCAATATTAATTACTTCTGTATCTCTATCTTTAATTCAATCTATTACTTATACTAAACCTTTTTTACCTCCTTCAAATTCTTTAGCTAATTGTTCAAATTGTAAAAATAAGGAAACTGAACTTGCAAGATGGAATGTATTAACTAAACCTTCAATTTTTAATCCCGGTCGTCAAGCTTATCCATTTTCACATCTTTTACCAGGTTCTTTACCTCCAACTTGTGTTTTAGGTTCTTATCATTCAACTTCAATATCTTATAAACTAATCGCCACTTCAAAATGTTTAATTAAAAATAAAGAATATAAAATTTCAACTTCTTTGCCTTTAAAAATAATGAGATCAATTTTAAAAGGTCCTGATAAAAATTCTTTAAGAATTTTTCCCCCAACCAATGTAACTGCAAATGCGTTGTTTCCTAATGTAGTTTATCCAAAGTCCAATTTCTCTTTAGAATTTAAATTAGATGGTATTAATAATCATGCAGAAAATAAACGTTGGAGATTAAGAAGAATTAATTGGAGAATTGAAGAAAATGTTAAAGTTAGAGCTAATTCTTGTAATTTACATAAAACCAAATTGAAAGTTATTCAACAACATGTTAAAAAAAATCAATCAAAACCAAAAAAAATCTCAAGTTTGAATTTGGTTTGTACGAATTCTTCTGTTCATTCTTTAACTGAAAATTTAACTCAAGAAACTGATGCTAATATTCTTCCTGATATTCAAAACAACCCTTCTACAACTAATCTAAATGAAAATTCACATTCAAATTCAAATTCAAATTCAAATTCATCTTTAAATAATAATCATGATTCTGAACTGTTATCATCAAGTTCTTCCAATCCGAATTCAATGAATTCAATTCAGCGAAATCCATCCAATATATCAACCCCAATAACCACTCCTTCAACTCCAATTCAAAAACCTCAGAATACTGAAGAAGCTCTTTTTTTAGAAGAGTTAAGAACAATAGCTTTTGGGGAAGTTAAACATGGTTGGAAAACTGATTTTTCTGGTGATGGAAGTTGTGAAGTTGTCCTTGATATTAATGCTCAACATATTTCTACTGGTTATTCAAATTATATCCCAGAATCTACTTCTTCAAAACAAATATCTAAAAATCTCTTAAAACAAGGCGCAAATATGTCTTGTGATATTTCTGATCCAACTCTTGGAATATATGTGAATCATGTTTTAAGTGTAGAAGTTGTTGTGGCTGAAGAATCTACTGTTCCTCCCATGGAAGATTATGGTTCCATTTCAAGAAGAAATAGCTCTTCAAAAATTAAGAAAACTACTTCAAAAGCTAATTCTCCTTCGATTTCTCAATCTAATACTGCAAATGTTAAAAATTCGACTACTTTAGAGTCTAAAAATAATACACAATATGGTGCACCTACTGGTGCTGCCAGAGTTTTGAGAATGCAGTTCAATCTAAATTTCTGTGAAAGATCAGGACTTGGTGTGGCCTGGGATGATGAGGTTCCACCAACTTATGAGAATGTTAAAGCTTTATCTCCTCCAACATATGCTCAAAGTATGGATTCGAATCCTTTACTTTCTCCTTTACTACAAGCTCGTGTTGCATCTAATATAAATAATAACTTTGATTCTCAAGCTTCTACTTATGGGTTGCCGGGATCCAATAATAACGTACTCTATGGCCTTGGCAACACTCCATTCTCTATGGTTCCAAGAAGTCATAATGATCAAATTGATGAGTTAATAATTTAAAATATTTTTATGTAACAGCATTTTGTCATACTTTACATTTTTCAAATAATTACTTTTATGATTCGCTTTTTTTTTCAATTTATATACAGTTTATTTTTTTATTGTTTTAATGTCTATAATTTTCCTCATATTTTTATACACTTACTGCTCTTTTGTTTTTTTGCATTTTCTCTGATCTTTTAAAATAAATAGATTTACATAAATTTTATTAGTTTAAAATACTTAAAAAAAGTTAAAGATACTTATTTTCAAGTAGTCGATAATTAATCTCGATTTATAAAAAAGGCATCCAATATAATTGATTGCCGAACACATACATTCTACCAATTACAAGATCTTTGGAAAGTTATCATCTACTCCAGGTTAAGAACCAATTAATTGAATCTATGATTTTGTGTAGTTTTCTTTGAATAGAATTCCAAGAATGCTAATTCAAGTGAATACTTTCAGGAATTTTTTGGGTGTAAAAATAAGTATAATAGAAAATACTTCCGGAACGAATAAGAACTTATCTAAAATATAATCAGATAGTTAATTCTGTTTCATTTTGCTTGACTTTTTCTTCGATTTCTTCAAGATAAAATTCGTATCTCAAAATGTCTTTTCTAGTTATCAATCCTGCGAAAAAACCTTTATCCTTGACATATAAAGCCCTAGGTCCAATTTTATAAAAAATCTCACAGGTTCTCTCCAAAGGTGTAATTCCATAAATTGTTAATGGCGATATGTTGACCGATTCTGAGAAATCTATGAAGCTATTAGTAAAATTATTCAAATTTTCAAATTTTTTGAAAAAGCAATCAACATCTAATTGTAATAATTCGCTATTATTAGTCTGCTCATCAATAGCACTATAATGCTGAAATTTTATACATTTTATGATTTCATTTCTTGATATTGAGCCATAAAGCACAGGCTTTTTTACTTTGATATTATTTTCTTCAACTTCGGTGAATTCTATTATTGGAAAAGATTGAAAATCAGTTTCAGATAATAATTTATTGATATTGAATAATTTTAATCCTTTTGTAGTAAGGCATAATGTATGTTTTGTCATAGCATTAAAGCTTGGTTGATTATTGAAGTTATGCTCTTCTTTTGGATCTATAAATGGTAATCCATTAAATTTTATCATTTGATCTGCTATTCCACCTTTTCCAAATTTATCATTAATTGCTTTTGTAATGGCAACAGCAATCATCGTTGGTATAACAAATCTTAATGCACCTGTCAATTCAAACATTACAACAACACAAGTAATAGTTAAATTAGTTATACCACTAAGAGCAGCAGCGGCTCCAATAAACGCATATGTACCTGGTACAACACAAGGAACATCAGGTAAACATGTTTGAAAAATACTTGAATTTGGATATTTAGAATATATATGTTGAGTTATAACACCAATAGCTCTACCAAAAGTAGCACCAGCTGCCATTGAAGGAATAAAAATTCCTGCAGGAACTTTACATCCATATGAAAAAATAATTAAAACCATTCTAATAACTGTTGCATATAATAAAGATAAAACATGAGAGAATTTTGGATTTTTTGGATCACAAGTAAAATGTTCCCAACCAACACCACATTCATGAAATAAAATTTGCATACTTTCAGTCATATCTAATCTTAAAAACTCATTAAAATAAGAAGTTGCAGTTGTTATAAAAGTTAAGGCTAAAACTTCTTCAACCCCATACTTTGAAAGATATCTTTTTCTTAAACTTACAACCTGTATATGAAACTTACTCACAACAATTCCATATAAACCACCAAATATGCCTAATAATATAAAAATTGGTATCTCAAATACATGCCAGTTTTGATCATATTTAACTTGAAATATAACTAATTGACCTGTTCTAAATGGATTCATAATGGATAATACAGATGTTGCAACTAAAGAACAGAAATAAGATTTCCACATTGTTGATAATTGATAAATACTTGAAATTTCTTCAACAGAAAATAAAACACCACCCATTGGAGACCCAAAAGCCACAGCAACTCCGGCTGCGGTTGCAGCTGTTAAATATTCTTTTTGCTGTCTTGAACTTCTATTATTTTTATTGACTAAATTAACAACAAAATTTCCAACACAAGCAGCATAATGTACACTTGGACCTTCTTTTCCAACACTTAAACCAGAAGATATTGCTACCGGTAAAGCAATTGTTTTAATTATTAAAGTCCAAAAATTTAAAAATCCATCCATTTGAAAACCTGCAATAATACATTTTATCTCGGATATACCAGAACCAGCAGCAAAAGGAGCATAAAATTTAACTAGAATTGCAGAAGAAAAAGCTAAAATTAAAGAAAAACAAATAAAAATCAAATAATTAAAAAATCCAAAAGGAGACCAATTTGACCAATTAGAACAATTCAGATTATTTTCATCATTCTCCCCCCAACAACAAAAAGATTTATTTAAATAAATGTGATTTTTACAATGACCAGATTTTATATCTGCTAAAAACTCTGTTATTATATTCAAGGAAGCCGCTATTAAACCAATCAGTATACCAATTAAAGTTAAAATTAACCAAGATTGTGAAGATGTAACAATATGTAAAAAAAATGAAGATATTTTATTATTCCTGAAATAAATTCTTTCAAAAGTTAATAATTTTTTCTCATTTTCAGATTTTTGATCATCAACCCAATCAACAGTGATGAAATTATTGAACCCTTTAGTTTTATTATGTATAATATCTTGAAAATTTGGATCATTAGTTGAAAAATTATCATCACTTACTTTTTGATTAGCATGTATATTATTTGAATCAAAAAAATTATTTTCATTAGTAGATCTAGAATCTAAACCATTGTTGTCTTCTTCGTTTACGTCGTTATCAATCTCAAAGAGTAATTGATCTGAACTTGTAGCTGAAGCATCATCAAGAGTTCGCAAAGAAAGCAAATCATCAGACTGATATGAATTAGATGCTACCATATTACTTGTAAAAAAGCAAGATTATAATCTGAATTGAATTGAGGAATAATAACCAATAGCTATCTATGGCACTTTTACATCTGGATCTTGTTCTTGACTTATCTGTTCTAACTGGCATTACTTCTCAGATTCGGTGCTTACACTCGAAATCAAAAAAGGTGTTTTGGAGCTAGTTTGACTTTCCGCCCGGGTAATGGAACTCAGTCTGGCTTCTTTTCTGTGCCCGAGAACCAAACAAAAACAAACCCAGATACAAAAAAAGCATTGAAAATAGCAGTGAAATGCAAAAAAAACCATAAAATAGTAACTAAAATGTAATTTGAATGAAATATCAATTAGGATTAATAGTATTTCGGTGGTGCAATAGGCAATTGAATAAAATATGTTACAGATCAGTTTATAATATTTAATGTTAGAAAAGGAAATTTTCTTGATCTGATTGGTATATGCTGGATAATTTCAATGAAAATTGGCTTCAAGATGGGAACTGTGCTTTAGCATACGACTTAAGTAGTAAAGAACCAACAATGTATTTGAAACTGGACTCATTGTTATTAAATAAGTAATAGCTTTCAATGCTTAAATTCTATGCATTACTTTTCAAATCGATTTGGGAATTTTTTTTTTAAATATCGTAAAAGCCTACTTATATGTTTATTGATTTTACTTTTACTCATTTTTCTTTCTTTTACTTAAAATATTGTATGTGAACTTTTTAATTTCTATATTTTACTTTCTCTATAGATTATAAGTATAACTATTGAGAAGATCTTAATCAATACTTTGAATTTATTTTTATATATATATATATATATATATTCTTTTTTAAAAAATTATGAACAAATTAAGTATATTAAAACTCAATAAATGAAAATGCAATTTTTATGAAAAAAATTTTAAAGAAAACATAAAAACCACCAAAATAAAGATATACAATAAACACCTGAAAATATGAGAAAATATAAATAATAAAGGATATCCAAAACAAGAAGATGAAACACCATTGAAGATGAAAAAAAAAAATTTTAAAAAAAAAGAAGCATTCAATGAGCTTAATGAGGAGAATGACTGTTAGCAATATCGGAATCAATGAAACAAAAGTAAAAACAAAAAAAAGGAAACCGGAAATAAATAAAAGTAGAAATATAATTTCTCTAGTCTTTTTAGTTTTTAACAAAACTTTTCTAGGAAAGTTTCAAAATTAAAATCAAGAGGTACCTCAAATTAAGTTAAAGAGCATTATGATTGTTGAAAATAAGGAGAATCCAAATGAGTATGAAACTAAATCATTCTGTCCCATGGCAATTCCAGAACTACTACTAGAACTAGAAGAAGATGTTGAAGATCCATATTGAAAAAAGCAATTGCTTGTTGCAGTACAAACATAGGAACTACTTCCAGAGGTATAAGTAGTATCATCATCATCATCATCATCAGTACTTCCATCATCAGTACCAGTTACATTAGAAACAGTTTCTTTAACTATATCAACATATAATTCATCATCTAAAGTTGTATTAAAACTTACAGAAGCATCCCAAAGCATAACACCACCAAAAGAATCATTTTTACTTGCAATTGTAATTTTTGATTCTAAAGTTGAAGAAGAATTTATGAAACCAGAAGAAGCAGCATCTTCAGAACCTGCTAAACCAAGAAATATTTTAACATCATCGTTTTTACTAACACTTGAAGCATAAGTTGCCCAAGTATCCCAATTAAAATATTGAGTATTTGCATCACAATTTGCTTCATTATTATAAAATTGAACAAAAACAAAATCAAGACTTGATTGATTTAAAATTTGTCCAACATTTTCATCAGGATATGGACATTGTGGAGCAGCAGAAATATAATAATCTTTTGAACCCTTATCATCAAAAATAGTTTGTAATTCAGAAATTAAAGAAACGTAACCTGTTTGATTGTCATTTTCAATATCAAAATCAAAACCATCAATAATTGAAGTACCAAAAGGTCTATTATCAGTTGAATTTGAATCAGAATCAATTTCACCAAATAATTCCCATAATATAGTTGCATAAGATTTAGCTTCAGAATTTGAAGAGAATCCATAACCGGTACTTTCACCACCTAAAGATAATAAAACAATTTTACCATTATCTTGACAAGTTAAAATTCCAGATTGTAAAGATTTAATTGTTGATTTATAAGTATTTGAAAATTCACCAGATGAAAAAGTTAAAGTTGGAATTGAATTTGTACCTGGAAATACATCCATAAAAGCTAATAAAATTATATCAACAGAATCAGATTCACAATAAGTTGCTAAAGAACTTTCATAAGTTTTATTATTTGTTAAAGTACTTATAGTATTCTGACCCCAATATACAGCAACATTAGCATTTGAAGTTTTATCAAAGGTTGATGTTGATAAAACTGTATTTATTAATGAACAAAAACTTAAAAAGAGTATATAAAACTGTTTCATTATTATAATTTTAAATTTATTTGATTGATGATGATGAATTTAATGGAAATTGACTTATGAAGGAATTTATTAAAAGTATTTAAAAAACAAAAATATGAATAATATAAATAATATAAAATCAAATAAAATTAAATTAATAAATTAAGGAAAATTTTTCAATAGAGGACAAAAAAAATAATGAAGAAAATAGTTATTATTTATAATTTTAAATTTTCATTCATTAAAATTAAAATAATATGTTGAATAAATTAAAAAAAGTAATTTATTTTTATAAAATCAGGAGTAGAAATAAACTTTCTGTTTTTTGGTTATTTTAAAAAAGTAAATTTAATTAAATGGTTAAATACTAAAACAATGCAATGATTGGTTTTAGGTACTAAATTATAAAGAGAGTACAGATTGAATGAATAATGGATTGATTAATTGATTGGATTGAATGAATAGAAAATAAGAATGAATAAAAGTATAAAATTATAAAGTACAGTACAATATGTAGTTGAATAATGAGATTGAAAAGAATAATCAGAAAAAGAAGAAAAAGAAGAAGCGTTACAAGAAAGAATACTCTTAATGCCAAACAGGCTGAAATTCATTGAATCATTTTAAATTTATTAATATTTTATTTTAATAATTTACTATTACTTGAATCTGCAAATTTTTTTTTAAATGTTTTAAATGTTTAAAATATCTTGTGGATTTAATTATGGTGGTTACTATTTATAAGTCTGGGATATTTTAGGTTTAAAAATTGGATAAAGTTAAGAGTATTCTTAATACAATAAAAATTTTTGAAAAAAAGAAAAAGAGAATAATGAAAAGATGAAGAAGGTCAACAACACGTTACGAGAGAATCGAATATTAAATAGTGAAGGAATTGAAGAAATCGAAGAACTTACTCACGAAGATTATCTCTGGATCAATTTTATGATCCTTAGATTATTTCCAAAAGGTTTCTGTTGTATTTCTGTTTCATATTGATTATTTCTTGATTAATTATTGATTTATGACAATTGGACAAAGAAAGAAACAGAGGCATATTTAAAGGAAAATCAGGTACCCTCCAAGCGTGCCACTCAAGCACCGGGCTCTGGTGCCGTAACGTTTCAACGCAACTCTTTATTCTCGCTGCTCTCGCCCAATTCCACAGCCAGAGTTAACTTTAGACATTTGTTCTTCAGCCTCCTCAAAGCCTACAAGAGACTTTGGCTTTGGGACCTAAGCTCCTTTCTAAGCACTTTCTTCAACACACATTTTTTAAATTTCTAGAACTCGTTAAGCCCTAGCGCTGGGCACTTCTAAAGCTCAGATCTGAAAAAAAAGGAGTAAGTTTTCAAACTCGTTTTATGCTTCTAATTTCACTTCTGTTTTCGTTTCTAATTTTATTTTTAAAGTTTCTTTGTTTTTCATTTTTGGTCATCGATTTATCCGAACCACGTGTTTTTTGTTTGAAATTTTATACAAACAGTAATGCTTACAGAGGGTTACATGCATATCTTTTTTGAAAAACAAGGAAAGCCTTTATGGCCAAGTTGGTAAGGCACCTCACTAGTAATGAGGAGATCGTCTGTTCGAATCAGGCTGAAGGCATTCTTTTTTGTTCTGCTTTTAACATTTTATCTTTTTTTTGTATATCTTTATAACTTTATCGATTCAAAAATAAAAACCTGATGGTAATAAAAAAAGAGAATAACACATATTAAATATAACTTTATATATATATATAAAAAGAAGCTCGCTCTCAGGTTCGAACTAAGGACCAACAGATTTGCAATCTGCTGCGCTACCACTGCGCCAAGCGTGCTGTTTTCTAACAAGATTTTTGAAGTGTTTTTTAGGAAGGGAAATTTGCTTTTTGAGATTTTTATTGACGCCAGATATGTGGTTTGCAATTTTTGGTGGCTGAGGTGGGTCTTTACGAACAAGAAAACTGGTAAGCGGTACACTGGGTCCAGAAATACTGGGTGCTGTACCGAAATACCGCTGCTCAGGACCCAGAGCCCTTTGGAACTCTTTGTTAACTGTTTTATGGTGTTGATAAAGCTGGTTAACACACTTTTCTTTAGGTTGACGATTCAAAGAGTGGGCCATGCCCGTAATATTGGTGTACAGCCCTCTCAGAATTAGCTTTCTTCTGGTGTTATACGCGCGAATGCCTCCTTCTAAGTACGTATCTAGTGCTAATTTTGGCTCTGATTCAATCTTTGATAATAAATATACACTTTTTCATACCTATTTTTTTAACAATAAATCTTTGAATCAATTACTTCACCATAATTCAGTGATTAATTATACAGTATATTTTAAGAATAGGTAAAAATTCAATTAACAGAATCATCAAACAAATGAATAAATATATTCTATTTTTCTTATTCTAAAAAAAATTTCAAATCCTAGTCTATTTCTTTAAACATTTCAAATTTTATTCCAAATTTCAATCAATAATTACTTTCTTTCTTTAAATTGATATTCAAAAAATAATATTCATTATAATATTCATTATATAACAAGATACATTATTCAAAATAATCATTTTCTAATACATAATCTAATATAATGACGACTTCCGATACTGATACTGCAACAGATAGTGATGTTGCAACAGATACTGCAACAGAAACAGAAGTTTCATCAACAACTAGTTCTTCTTCAACAACAACTACAGATTCAACATCTTCAACATCATCTACATCATCTACAGATTCAACTTCTTCGACATCTTCTACATCTAAATCAACAACAACTACATCCTCTTCATCCTCTTCTACATCCTCTTCTACATCTTCTTCCACCTCGAAATCGTCCTCAATAACTAAAACAACTTCATCTTCCTCTTCAACTACATCAAAGGCTTCTTCTACTTCAAGTATGCCAACCTTATCATCTTCTTCTCAAGTTCCAACTCCTTCTGTAACAATACCCCCAAATTCCGATAATCCTTATATAATTAGATCTTCTACACCTTCTGGTTTATTTTTTGTGATTATTGGTTTAATATTAGGTGTATTTTTAATATTCTTATTAATATATTATTTAATTAATTTATATATAAGTAAAAAATTAGTTAAACAAAATGAAAAATTTATTTCAAAAAATGATCCAGAAGCTTCAAATTTATTATTAAATTCTTTAAATAATCAAAATAATATCAATAATATTAATAATAATGATTTTTCAAATCAAAGAACTTCTTTTGAATATTCTTCAAATAATTTAAATTTAAATAATTCTTTAGCAGATTTAACTAATCAATTCAATTTACCACAACAACAAAGATTATCTTTATTACCTGATTCAAATCTTTCAAATTCAAATCTTTTAAATTCAAATAATATTAATAATAATAAAAGTCCAAGAAAATCTTTATTTATTTCCCCAACTGCAGATATTGTAAATCATGTAAAATCAAAATCTGGTTCAAATTTATTAATTCCAGGTACTTTATCTTCTCAAAATACTGGTGGTACTTTACTAACAAATCTTTCTCCTTCATTACCAATGCCATTATCTCCAAATTATACTAATCCTTCAAATAATTCAAATAATAATCAATCAAATAATCAATTTAATACTTCATCTTCTATTTCTGGAACTTTAAATTCCGGTACTTTAACTTCAAGTGTTTATCAACATGATGCTCATAATTCTTCTGCTTTTTCTTTATCGTTACCAAATCAATTAACTGGAATTTCTCAAAATACTCAGCAATCAAATACAACTCAAACTACAAGAAATCCAAGACCTCCTTCTGCTTATATGGAATCTTTATTCGATGATCTTGTTCTTGATGAAAATGATGACCTTAATACTATAACCCCGGAAAAAAGTAAAAAATAATTTATAGTCCATGAATTCAAATCTATAATTCATAATTTACAATACACAATTATTAGTTATAGTCTATCTAATATTTAATAAACTTTTTTTTTGCTTTTCCAAATTTTTTTTCTAAAATTAATTTAATATTATGTTTTGTATCTTTTGCTTTATTCATTAATAAATTCACTTATTAATATTCTTTTATATAATGTACATTGCACTTTCAATAATATTGAGAATATGATAATTAATATTAAAATTATTAATTTATATCTTTTTGGATTCTGGATTTTCAAAAATTATTTTAATTTTTTCTTTTGGCTCTTCTTTAGATTTCAGTTGATCATCTAAAAAATTTTTATTAGACACATCTTCCTTAAATATATCATTTTTTTCTATATTTTTATTGTCTTCAGAAGAAAATATAGTAGGATAAGAAACTGAATTATTAACTACTTCTGCTTCATTTTCAATTTTATCTTCTGGTAAATTAGATATTAATTTCTGCCTTTTTCTTGCTCTATGTTTTCTGTCTTCTTTTTCATGTGCTTTAAGTTCTTCCCTTTTTTTGGCTTCTTCTTCATAAAATAAAGAAACTGTTTGACTGATATATATATCAACATCTCTCATTTCTAAATCAAAAATTTCTCTCTGTTTTTTTTCATCCATAATATTATCTTCCTTAGTATTCTTAGCATTAACTCTGTTTTCAATTCCATTTCCAACAAAATTTTCACTTTTAGGTTGGATTTCATTTTCAACTTCAACTTTAATCTCTTTTTGACTTTCAGCTTCATTTTCAGTTCCAACTTTATCAAAACTTGAGAACTCATTTTTTATAAGTGATTCATTATTTTCTTTATTCAAGTTTGTTTTTCCTATATTGGAATTATCATCAAATAATTCTTCAATTCCCATCATTTTCTCAAGTTCATTTACTATTAACGACTCTCCTTTGAATTCCTTTTCAGCTTCTTTATTATTGTCATCTTCTTCAGTATTATTTTCCTCATTTTTGCTAAATTCAAAATATTCATTTTCACTAAAATCACTTTCTTCCTCAATTTTTTCTACTCTTTTCCTCTTTTTTTTTAATTTTTTCAATTTCTTAATTGATTTATGAAGATGATCATGATCATTGAATTTTTCGGTTACTGATAAAAATGAATTATAATTTTCATTCTCGGTAATAAATTTCTTAGTCATATCACCATCTTCATAATTTTTTAAATCAAGTAAACTAAAACTTATTTTACTGTCTTTGACAACATTTGTACGATGACTTTTTTTTGCCTTACCTTTTCCCATGAATTTTAGTCGAAACTTTTTAGGATTGATAATTATTGGTTCCCAAATACTATAACTATTATTATTATTATTATTATTATTATTATTATTATTATTATTATTATTATTATTATTATTATTATTATTATTATTATTATTATTATTATTATTA
>BCKQ01000001.1:911113-1042325 GCA_001600695.1 Ascoidea asiatica | reverse complement strand
TATTATTATTATTATTATTATTATTATTATTATTATTATTATTATTATTATTATTATTATTATTATTATTATTATTATTATTATTATTATTATTATTTATATTATAGATATTAACTATTGAAGGAAGCACATCAATAATTTTTGGCTTTTTGAAAAACGCTCTCATTATTCCAATTTCCAATTTTTCATAGATGTTATAATTGATTTTGAATTTTTTAAGTAAATTGTCTGGAATTAATAAATTCATATAATGCTTATTATCCAGAGAATCTTGTTTCAATTCCATTTTAATACCATCCTTAAATATTAAACCTTCAACAGGCACAATCGATAGGCAATCTAAAGATGGATTAAAATTTATATTTGATAAAATAATATTATCAAATTGATGAAAGCACGAATTGATATTTGGTGAATCTATTTCAGTTACGCCGAATTTTAATATCGGATTGTTGAAAGATTCATTATTATTATAATTTATTGGAAAAAGACGTACTCTCATAATGACTTTAAAATAAAATGGAGAAACAATTAATTCTTTGATAGCATCATTACCAGTAGGATAATATTTGATATGTTGAGTAATGTATGAGTAATAAAAAGTTCCATCAAAAAAGTAAGGTTTTGAAAAATTAGCTGGTCCACAGGATCCAATTTTAAAAAAAATATAATTTTGGAAACCTTGAGTCTTAAGCTTGATTATTGAACTTAAGTAAATTTTGAGAAACTTCACAGCTTGATTAAATTTATTCATTAAAATTGATTTGAATTCAAAGATAGATAATTCATTGTGCTTAATAAAATCCTCTGGTTTTGAGGGATCAGTAGTTCCATTTGAATTATTTTGAAAATTATTCTTAGAAGAAAAATTTGAAAATAACAGAGAAGCTTCTTCAGATACTTTTTTGGACATATTTTGAGCTTTATTTCGAGGGTTAGATAAAAATTCCTTTATATTTTTATTTATAATCTGAATATCACTAAAAGTATCGTACATATAAGCATATTCATCTGAGGAATTAGTTTTATCAACAACATTTGAAATGTCAATTTTTAGTAATTTTAAAGGATTTTTTTTATCATAGTATTTAATTGCATAACCATCATGATTATGAAACCAGTTAATATCATTATAGAAAATTGGAATTTTATATTCATTGCTTTTAACAAGGTGTATGATTTCGGGATTTAAGATCAATTTATTTAGAGTGAAAGGTATTTCTAATTCATTTCCAAATTGATTATTAATTGAATTAAAAGCAGTAAAAGAAGCAGAATCCAAGGCGATTCTACACGGTGATAAAATAACAGCTAATAATGGATAAGTGGAAGTCGATTTATGAATTATAAAATTTCCAATTTTTTTTTTTGGAAAATATTTAGTCAAAGTTTTTTTATCTTTGATTTGAATGAAAGTTGGAGTAGTTGAATTGAATCCGTTTTTATTTGTTAAATTTCTTAATTGATTTTGTTTAATAGATGTTATTTCTTGATGCTTATTTCCATTTCTATCTTTGCTATCATTATCAGTTATATCATGAAATCCATTATTGCTTTCAAAAAAAGTTATTGGATCAGAAGTATAGTTTGATATGGGAGCTTCAATTTTAATATATGAGGAATTGAAATTTAGAGTATTGTTGAGATTTTGAGCAGGTCCATTAATTAGACTTATATTCGAATTTTTATGGGAATCTTTTAGCAGATCTTGAAGTGAATTTTGATCTGAATTGTTATTTAACTCCCTACTTGAATTCATTTTGGATTCCTCATTAAATCCACTATTTATGTCATTACTAAAAGAACTATACATATCATTCTTGATATCTTTATTCGTATTATTATTCATATCATTATTTATATCATTTTTCATATCGTTACTCAATTCATTATTTATGTCATTATTTATATCATTATTTACATAATTATTTGTATCATTGTTTATGCCATTATTTAGATCAATATTTGTATCATTTGTCAATTCATGTTTGATATCATTACCTATATCATTTTTTATAATAGTATTTATATCATTATTCAAACTAATGTTTGGACTATCATCTGACGCTTTGTGTAGAATATTTAAAATATCAATATCAATTGTGGTTTGTTTCTGGCTTTGGCTTTGACTTCTTTTATCATCAGGAATGATTTCAGTTTCGTTCAAAAACTGATTTGAATTGTTCATTTATCTTTTGATTTTTTCTGTTGTAAGGCTATGGAACTTTGTTATTTTCATAGATTATCGATGCCATATAGTGCAATGAAGTATACTATTTACAAGATTGATGAGAACTATATTTTTAATGGCGGGTATTTATTTCGATTATATAAAGGATCTTTTTAAGTTTATAAAATTTAGATATTTTCTGAACCGATAAATAATTGATTTTTTATTTGTTTATCTTTATTTATTGTTTCTATTTTCCTTTGAGTTAAAAATCAAATACTCGCGTCAGAAAATCGAGATATATCAGGATTATGTAATCCATAAACTCTTTTAAAAGTCAGAGTTTAGAATAATATAATAATACTATAATAAAAAATTGATAAAAGAACTTACTAGCTCACCAATAATCTGCTTCAATAACTCAATCGGATTAAGAAAGCAAGCTAAAAATTAGGTGACTACCAGTTATGAATAAATCACTGATTTCAACGGAAAAAGGTAATCCAAATGATATATTAGAAAGCAAAAAAATATTAGATTTTATACCCTCCATCTATAATTATGATTCTGTAAGATTTGAGATAATTTCCGAAAACTTATTTCAATTAATTCCAGAAACTGAAGAAAGTAATGAAAAATGGAAAGAAAAGAGCAACAAACTAAATAATAAATTGGATTCTAATGACCTTCGAATATTCAAAACGATCATTTCTGAAAATAACGACTCGATTGAAATATATTTATCAAAATTGAAATCCTTGAAAATTTTCAAAGAATCTCATGATTTGTTTAATTCTTATATCAATCAAGAGAAAATGTTTTTACTTCAAAACGATTTAAATATTTTTTATATTACAATTGGTTTATTATTAACTACTCATGAAAATCATACTGTTATTACGCTTCATCAATCGTTATTTAAAAAATTTATATTTCAAGAGAAATATAACTTAGACTCCACTACAAACTTCACTTTTAGTTGCAATAACCATATTATTATAAGAACTCAATTCATTATCCAAGAATATAATTTATTGAAATTATTATTGAACTCCACTAATTCCTCCTTAAATAAATCTTCAAGTTTATGGCTTTTATTCAGAAGAATGATAGTAATAATGATAAACGATTTTGAAATTGTTCCAAATTTGAAAACTTTTTTTTCATCAGTGTTAAATTTACTTTTGAAATCCTCTTTCTTACATAAATATAATTATCACTCTTGGTTTACTTTGAATTGGCTAATAAATTTAATATATTTGTCTGATATTTCAAGTGTTTTAAAATTTCAGATACTAAATGATGATTTTTATTTGAAGTTAAATCAATTTTCTCACTCTAATATAAAGGATAATTCTTCTTGGAATACCCTTTATAATTTAATATTGCCTCCAATTTTAGACTCAACCATGAACCCAAACCTAAAATTTATATTAAACGACTATATTTCAATAATTAAATTATTCAATATAAAACAGGCAATATTTCTAAGTTTTTCAAATTTAGCTCGATTAGATACCCAATCTTTAGCACTTATCAATAATAAATTATTTAATGATCAATTGTCCTTCATTGATTCTTTCAATATTCAATCTACTGTTCCATTTACTTTACTCAAAAATTTACTTACAAATTTCGAAACTCTTTTATCTAGTTTACATACAGACACTGATAATCATATTGATAATATAACTATACTAAATTACTTAAAAAAAATTGAAAAAACTTGGAATTCTTTTTATTCTAATTTGAACAATTTTGAAAGTGAATATAACTTATCAATCTCGATTAAAAATGGTTATTATCTATATGGGACGAAAGATTACTCTTTAAATAATGGTTCAACTAAAAAATATTCACTTAATGATGCTATTTTCAAACAGAAATTGGAACATTATTCCAATATTAAAAGAATTTTAGCTTGGAAAGAAAAGTTTCATTAAATTCTAGTACAATTTGAGAGTTGCAATTATTTATTATACTACTAAACTTATTCAATTCCTTCTTGTTGTTTCAATATACTATCTGTAATAGATCGCATTCGATCTGCTCCCCATGTAACTCTCTCTTTTTCTTTCTTGCCTGAAACGAACTCGGAATTTATTACATGTTTCTTCAAAAAGTATCCCAACCCTCTCAATAATGTAGGTTGCTCTAAAGCTTTTTGAATTCTTTCATTTAAAAATTTATCATCATACTTGTTTTCTTTTCTCTCACTTTTTTCACTTTTTTTTTCTTTTATTTTACTTTTTTTACCAATTTTATTCAAAAATGTAACTAACAATATTTCCATAAAAATTCTAGTATCTTCTTTACATACTAAGAAATTAACAACTCTCAAGACATTTAAAGGTAAATATCCTTCACTTATTAATATTCCGTATAATCTTCCTAGATTATAGATTTTACTCAACTTTTTATCATCTGATTCTCCATAATTATCATTGGTTGTTAAAAGTTTCAACTTGAAACTTTCTTCATCTTCTTCATTCTCACTTATATTTTCATCTTCATCCCCTTCTAATTCTTTAACAAAATCCCATAAACAAAACTGAAATGTCTTCTTGAAGTTATGATTGGAACATAGCTTTCCTGCTAATAATGCATAATATGGATTCCAAGTATTTTCAATATATGCACAATGTAAAACAATTTTTGGAATTTCTAATTGTTGTGTTCTTTTTATTTTTAATTTATCTAATTTAGTAAATCCATCCATATAATCATCTGCTGACATTATACTTATAAATATTGCTCTTCTTATATCAGTGTTCATTCTTTGCTGTCTTGCTAATTCAAGCCAATCAACTTCAAGATTATCGAAAATATCATCATTAAACGCGTTTTCATTAACCATAATTCCATCCACTGAATTAAATTCATTGTGGGGTTGTATTTGTTGTTGCTCATTTGATTTAGATTTAGAAACTGCATTGTAATCATTTCCTTTCCAAGCTGAACCTACAAGCCACCATTTACCTTTTTTATCAACATTTAGTATATCATCTAAAGAAACATTCAACGATTCGAAATTTAAATTAGATTTGACTCCATTACCTATTAATTTTTTCAAATTTGTTATCATTTTATTAGTTGATTCATTGTTCTTATACTCTCTAAGTTTATTGTTTTTCAAATTTTGAATAGTATCTAAAAAAAATTTGGTTCTAGGAGATGTTTCGATTTTGAAACTTGTTATTTTTTCATGAATAAGAATTGATATTTCTTTTAAGGCTGACTGATCATCATTTCTTAGTTGTAAACCTGCATTTCTTATTAATCTTAAAAGTAATTCAACGTTATATTCAAGATTTTCTTTGTCGAAATCATTGATTAACTTTCTGATTATATCGTAGATCAATTTACAGTTAACAAATTGAAAAGAATAACAAGAAACTAATAACGACAATAAATTACTTGCTTCTTTACTCTTTTGATCATGTTTTTCATAAAAAGATATAAATTTTGAGATAAGTGCTTGAACAAAATTAGCTAAGAATTCTATACCTTGCAATTTAAAAATGCATAAAGTCAATCCAGCATGAAGAACGACAAAAGTATCTAATAAATTAACTGGTTGGAAAAGAATACTTTCTAGCAAAATGTTAGACAAAATTTCATTAACTAAAGCTCTTGGAGTTTGCATATATAGGGAATTAATATCACTTGCAATTCGAAGCATATTGGTTTCCGATAATTTATTAACATAACCTTTTATAGATCTCAGAAGTTTTATTTCTTCTTCCGATTTATTTTCAGCAGCCTGCATTTTTCTACGGAGAGCTGGTGGAATATATTTTCCTTTTGCTGGAGTAGGTTCTGATACATCGGCTGAAGTATGACTTGGTGCTGGTGCAGCATATGGATTTTCACGTTCTTTAGGTAACCTTTTCCCCTGATCAGAATCATCATCATTGTTTTCATTATCACTATCCTCGTCTGATCCATAGGAATTATCTTCATTAAATTGTTCATTATCACTTAAATTGTCTTCATCAGATTTATTAGGTAGTGTACCAAAATCAAGATCTAAACCATTTAATAAATCATCAAATCCATCATCTTCTTCAAGTTTATTCAATTTCATATTTTTTAATTTGAGTTTTTTTGCATAATACTTCATATCCATTTCATCTCGTTCCATCATCTCTCTGTCATAGTCAGAAATAATCCTCTCTGATTTTGGTTTATCTTTAGTTGAGCCCTCCTTGTCTTTAGCTTTCTCTTTATCTTTATTTTTTTTAGCTTTCATTGCTATTAGAGCATTTATTGTATCTTCTTCAGTCATGTCCTCTGATTCATTTAATTCTTCGTCGAAATCATCATCAGACTCTTCCCCAAAATCTTCATCGGAAATCATATCATTATCCAAATTTTGATCTGTATTTTTCACTATAGCTTCTTTATCATTATTTGGAAGTTGAAAAGAAACTTTTTTCTTAACTGGGTCTGAATTTTTGTTTTTTTTTTTGTTTATTTTTTCAGTTAAAGTTCTTTTATAAGCTTCTTTTGTTCTTATTGAGGTTTTTTTCTTAGAAATTCTTGACTTTTTTCTTTTCTCTTTTCTTGATAAACCTTCATTACTCTTTTTGAACTTTTTGTCTATTTTAGAAAATCTTTTGTCTCCAGCATAATCTCCATGAACACCTTTATCAGTGATCCTATCAAGTATAGATCCTGGTATACTAATAGAATGCTTTTCTTTATATCCCATTTTGAAATCTTTAAGTATCAGTTCATGAATTCCCTTTTTGATTTTCAAATTTGTATTATTCTAGTGTCAGTATCTCAAAAATTTCAGGCTTGAAAATATAAAGTTATTTTATTTCCCAAATTTATCTACTTTCATTAAATCGCATACAAAAGTTTCAAAATTTTTTTTTGTCCATCAGAGCCAGTGGATTGGATCCAATAAATAAAATCCGTCACATTTTAGAACGTGAAGAATATTTTTGAGTTTACTCGTTACAAAGAGCATTTATCACTTAAAATTGAATTTATTAAAATTGTATTTTATTAGATTGTTATGTGTATCATTATGATATTATTAAAAATGCATCTATGCTTGGAATTCTATAAATTAAAGGCTATATAATAAAATATGTTGTTTTATTATCAACATAAATAAAATCATCTGTTTTTATGCAAAAAAGCAAAATGAGTTAGAACTGAAAATGAAAAAAAAAAAAAAAGGTGAAACTTTTGAAAACAAAAATAAATGTAATTAATCCAGATCATTTGTGTATTTATCTACAGGATCAATATCCGTTAATGGCGAATAATCCAAATTATTGAAATCGAAGATTTCTTCAAACTGATTGCTAAATTCAGAATTCAACTTACTTATATTAGCTGTTGATTTTGCATTATGTACATTAATTGCTTCAGGTTCATTATTATTTTCATTTCCGTAATAGCTATCATTATCTGAATTTGAAATATTTTCATTTCCAGAATTTGAAGTTGAATGTGAAGTTGAATCTGGTTTTAAGGCAGAAACAGAATTAAATTCTTTTATCAAATCGAGATTTGCACTAAAGTTAATTTTCATCGGTGATCTTATAATTTGATTATTATTGTTTCTATTAAAATTATTTGTGGAATTTAACTTGCTTGGAGATATTTCGTCTAAAATAGTTTTATGAGGGGAGGAATTATTTTGATTACCACTATAATATTTTCGTTTTCGAATTGGTGATCGTTTCATTAATAAATCTTGAATATTCTCTTTACTATGATCAGAACTTGCAATAGGAGATGAATTTAGTTCAATGTTACAATTCTTTTGTTTTTTATCATTATTTTTCTTTTTCTTTTTTTTAGTTTCTCCTAAATTTGAATTTTTCCTTTTCTTTTTATTACTGAATGTTTTTGGTATAGGTCTAAGTCTGCTATAATCTTGTAAGTAATTATGGCAAATCTCACAAATTAATCCAGTTTCACTAATCTCTAGTGCATTATCCCCAGAAAACCATCTCCATAGTTTAGAGTTGAAAGTTTGGCAATGAAAACAAGTTGGTAAATCAGGTTGAGGTTCAAATTCAACATCTTCTTTTATTATAAAATCTTTTAATGAAGTACTATTAATAGTAATTTTATTATTATTATTACTAGTACTATTACTATTACTATTATTTATATGACTATTATTGATATGAGTTTCTTTTGAATTGATTTTCTTTTTATTAGGTCTCCTTCGAGTATTTTTTAATAGATCAAAGTTAATTCCAGAAGATAAACTAGATCCATTATTATTGTTTTGTTTAACTGAAGGGTTTCTTGCAGCATTTAGTTTTTCATTTAATGAATTCATACCATTGACACTATTTTTAGACTTGTTTAAATCTGCCTCTTTTAATCTTCTGGCAATTGAATTTGGAGGATAGAAGGATAAAGGATTATAAGAGGATTCAAAAACAGGTAATGATTGAGTTCTTATAGCTTTTGGAGCTGGTGTAGGATCTGTTATTCGTTTAGATTTTACCACTTGTTTTTTATCCTTTGAATTATTGTTATTATTACAATTATTTTTGGTGATTTTATTGATAGTAGTTATATTATGTGGTTTTATTGGTGATGAAGTTAAATATGCTAAATTAATATTTGGTTTAAAATTTAAAAAATTCGATTGTAAAATATGTGATGATTTATTTTCAAATTTTTTTGGTAAATGTTTAGAAGAATAAGAATTTGAAAAAGATAATTTAGGTAATCTTGATATTATTGAAGGTATTTCAAATTCATGATCATCAACATTATTATCATTGTCATTATCATTATCTTGATCATTATCGTTATCATTATCATTATCATTATCATCGAAATTATCTATATCATTGTATTGATCATTATAATTATTAACATTTGCTATTAAATCAGTTTTTAAATCAGATATATCATCATTTATATTACAATTTGGAGTATCTCCGATTAAAGTTTCAATATCATTTAAATCTATATTATCTATGATTCCATTAAAAAGCTCTTTATAATCATTATTATCATTATTATTATTATTATTAGCGGTAATATTAGCATTGGTATTACTATTAGTATTTTCTGTTAAATTATCAAAATCAAAATCAGCTAAATTATTTATATCAAAGTTATCAAGATTATCAATATCATTAATAATTTGGTTATTATTGTTATTTTTATCACTTGAATCACATATTCTAAGATAATTATCACTATTATTACTAATATTAGTATTATTACTATTATTATTCATATTATTATTAGGATAAATAGATAAATTATCTAAAGATATAGTTGATTTAATTTTAATAAGTAATAAATTGATTTCTAAAGTTTTTAGAATTTTAAATGAATTTTGAAAAGAAGTAAAATCATTTTTAACTTTACCTGGAATCATTGATTGATTATTTAAATTTATAGAATTTTTAAAAATATTTGATAAAAGAGTTATACCAACTAAAGGATCATTTGGTTCAGTTACATCTTTTATATAAATATTATAATCTTGAATTAAATTTGATTCGGAAGATAAAAAAAAAAATTCAGGAGATGAATTTATTATTAAGTCTATACAAGTTTTAATATCTATTAAACCTAAAGTTATTGAAGAATTATCAGATATATTTAATTGTTGATAATTTACAGACACAGTTTCTGAAGATCTAGTTAAAAAAGAAGAATTTGAATTTATATTTATATTAATATTTGAATTTTGTTTTGGTTTTGATTTACTGTTATTTATATTATTAATAGAATTGTCGTTATTATTATTTATATCAGTTGAATTATTTGAATCATCATTTTTAAAAGAGTATAGTATTTTTAAAATCATTTTTGAAGAAGAAGGAGGTTTATCATTTAAATTATTATTTAAATCTAAAATTCTTTGAGATTTAGGAGAAACTGTAAAATCATTTTTAATTTTATTTTCATTTATATGTTCAATTTTATGTTCAATTTTAATTTGACTCTCTTCTTGGTTTTTAATTAGAAGTTTTTTATTTGAAGTAGATAAAATCAAGGATTGATCAATATCATTTGAAGATAATATGGAAGTTGAACTTGAAGGATTGTTTGTTTTGCTTAATAAAGGAGATGATGCGTAATCATTTAAAGAATTTGAATTACTCATTTGATGTATTTATTATTCAATTGGATGATTTATTGATGTATTGATTGATTAAGTGATTGACTGATTGAGTGGAATATGAAGAATGAAAAAAAAAAAAAGAATGAAAAGGAAAGAAATTTTGTTTTTCAGGGAGATTTAGTACTTTTTATAATTATTGAATTAAATTTTATTATTGAAATTGTAAAAAATTTTAAAGTTGAACTTTGATTGCTTTATTATATAATATAGTATAATTACTTAAGATGATTTTTAAAAGGGGCAATGATAGTTAAATAAGATGATTTATAATATTAGATGAAAAAAAAAGAAGAGATATTTAGCGCTATTATAATAATTGAGAAATAAGCATGAATATTAGGATTAATATTATTTTCACTTTTTTTAATTATTAATAATAATAATAATAACCAAGTGAGTAAATAAATAAATTAATTTGAAAAATAATGAAAAGGATAAAAAATTATATTGGTTAAAATAAATATAGTAGATCAGAAAAGATAAAAAAAATATTTATCATATCATATTAATATATTAGATAATGTATTATTATAATCTATCATAATTGAAAATTATCACTTGAGAATTTTGAACTATCTAATTTGAAGAAAGAGTTAGTGATTATTATTTAGAGTATGAAATGAAAATAAAATAATAATAATAATAATAAAAAAATAGGTTACTATTTGTTTATTATTTAATATATTTGTTTATTTGTTGTGATTATTGTGATTGTTATGATTAATTGATTGAAGAGAAACACCAAAAGTGAAGTTGATATTGTTTGGAGTAGTAGTGAAAGATAGTTTGGGGATCAAAGAATAAAGATGGTTATTGAAACACCATTTCTGAGTAGGAAATTGAATATTTTCATGTTGTTGATTTTTTTGCATATATTTTTATTTGTTGATTGTTTATTTGTTTATTATTCATTGTTTATTGTTTATATATTTTCATATTTTCATATATTTTATATATTCAACATTGGCGTTACTTGTTTTTTGTTCAGCTATTTTATTGAAGCTTTATTGATATTTTCTTGCCGCTTCACCACTCGAAAACAAACGCCAAAACACCAGACAGAAAACTCCAAACTGCAACACGAAAGTGAATAAACTTCACAACCAAAGAAAAGTCCAAACACGCAAACACGAAATCTAGAGCACTCCTCCATTGCCAACAAGCTTCTTTTTCGCGGTCAAATCTTCCTTCAGGATAGGCATTACCCGTCCTTGCTTTTAGACAGACCATAATTAGAACATCAATGCACTAAATTATTGGCCACGCCGCCCCAGATCACTTTTGTTTTTGTGCTTTCATAACGCTGAAGAAAGTGTACATTTTAAAGTAAAGGCCATAGTAAAGATGGTTTCAAGGGTTCCATCTTGTTAATAACAAAGATGGTAACCCCAAATAAAAAAAATTGAACTTTGAAAATATCGTAATAACTTGGAGAAACTAAACTACAATAATCTTAATGAATTTAAAATTAAAAAATTAATAGATATATTACATATAAAAGAAAAAGAAATGTAGAAAAAAAAACTTAAAATCAAATATTTTAAAACTTGTCAGACTGCCATTGTTATCCATCCAAATAATTACTCCTTCCGAAAAAGTATGTAATATTGGATTGAAATCATTGCTCCTTTCTCAAGACATCAACAAAATTGGATATCTTTACAAACGAAAGGCAAATTGAAAACAAGATATCCAGACCAACAGAGGATCACAGATAAACTAATTGAAATTCTCATTCAATGGATACAATGGTTTTCATCTCATCATCCAAGTTGGATTTGATGGCTCTTTTGAAGAATCAAAGAGAGACGTGACCTATAGAAATGATCCTACTATTGAATTTGTTAGTAATTGAAACTATTAATATTATTATTATTATTTGAACCAAATGGTAAGCTACTTACTGAAGTACGTCGACAAAGAAAAAAAAGGAGAATAAAATGATTAAAAAAGTTGAGATTCTTTCTTCTTTTATACCAGTGAATATTCAATACAAACAATTGAAAATGAAATATTTTCTGTGTTACCCGGTGCCATTTTTTTTCTCTTAAAAGAAGGGTTGAAGTTGAGACCGAATTTGTGGGTCGTGCACAGCCTGAATCTGGCTGGCCAATGGAACCGCAGAAATTAGTCAATATACAAATTAATACTGCACGTGAGAAGACTTGGATATTTACAGCTTAAACCTATTTTCTATCTCATAAGCAGCATATCGTCGATATTCAATTAAAATAGTTTATCAAAAGATTGAAGACCAAGATTAAATATCAGAGACTATATTTTATATCAATTGTCGTTGATTTAAAATAACAATATAATAGATAAAATTTTGATTGAAGTTACTTAGAACAAAATAACTATTACAATTCTTTCAATAAACTCATTATTGAGAAAAAAATCATTGAAAATTCATTAGAAATTCATTAGAAATTCATTAAAATTAAACTAAAAATAATAATAAAACCAATAATAAAATGAGATTCACTCCAATATTAAAACAAGTTGCAAAAGCTCAAGAAATTCTTATAAAAGTAGGTTCTAAACAAAATGCAAATCCAACTGGTATAGCAGGTATATATCAACATCCAAATCCAAGACCTTCATTAATTGCAATTTATAATTCAACTTTAAATTTTTTAAAAGATAATTTTCCAGAAAATTCAATTTATAGAAAATCTGTTGAAAATTTTACAAAACAAAGATTAGAGATTGTTGAAAAAAATTCAATTAATGAATATATTGAAAAAGAAATTAATGATGGTTTAATTGAACAAGTTTTAATTAATGCAAATAATGAATTTAATTTAGCTAAACTTTTAGCAAAAGAAAAATGTTGGGAAGAATTATCTGAAAAACCATTACCTGATCAATGGACTTATTTTGGTAAAAAAATTTAATTCAATTAAAAACTATATACGATTATTCAATAAATTTATATACATATAATAAAATAAAATAAAAAAAATTTAAAAAAATATACAAAAAAACAAAGATTACAGAATACAAAGGATGAGATTAATAATTAATAATTAGTAATTGAGAAAAAAATCATTAAAATTGAAATAGAATTGAAAATAAATGCATAAGGAAATTGAAAAAAGAATTAAAGAATTGAAAGTTAACAAAAAGATTAAAAAATATTAAAAATTAATTAACAAATAACAAGTAACAAAAAAGAATTGAATAATTTATGAGGAATGTTTATGGGTAGAAGTATGGAATATAAAATAGTCATTGAAAAAAAATATATGGCAAAAAAATTAAAAATTAAGAAAATATTCCTCGTAATGCTTTGAAGTTTATATTAAGCTTAAATTTTGAATTAGATTTTGAATTGGATTTTGATTTCGATTTGGAATTAAAACTTGATTTTGATTTTGATTTTAACTTTGATTTTGAATTTACTTTTGTTTCCAATTCAATTGCATGTTCTCTTTCATAAGCTTCTTCTTCTGCATCAATCATATCTTTATAAAAAAATAAATCAACATCTTCTGGTTTTAAAATTGATGTTTTCATATAAAATTTATATCCAAAAAATAATATAAAAAAAATTGGAATTCCAATATATCCAGTTATAAATGTTTTTGTATCAAATTTACCAGTTTCACCATAATCTAAAAAAACTGTATAATTTTTTAATAATATACATAATGCAACCATAAAAATTCCAATATATGTTGTATATGGTGCACCTGGTGCTCTATAATATAATTCACATCTTTCAATTCCTTGAGCTTTAATTGCTTTATTAAAAAAAATACTACAAACTAAAATTGCCATCCAACATGCTAAACCAAATACTGTTACAACATTAACTAAATATGTAAAAACTTTTTTTGAAGATGTTGTTACATTCATATATGCTAAAAATGTAAAAATTGAACAAAATCCTAATGCATAAATTGGTACACCTCTTTTATCAGTTTTTGAAAAAATTCTTGGAGTCATTTGACTTACACTTAAACCATATAAAGCTCTTGTTGAAACATATAAATCTGTATTTGAAGCAGATATTACAAAAATTAATATTGAAGCATTAATAATATCAGGTAAAATAGTAATACCTGCATTATTAATTGCAATAACAAAAGGAGATGAAGATGCAGAAGAATTAGATTGTGCAACAGATTGAATTAAATTTTGATCATTATATGGAATTATCATTCCTAATAATAAAGCTAAACAACAATATAATATACTTATTGGCCAAAAAATTAAAGAATGAGCTCTGACAATATTTTTTCTCATTGGACAAGAAACTTCACCAAGAGCAATACCATATAATTCTAAACCAGAAAATGTAAAAATTGAAGGTAATAAACAAGCTAAAAATGAAGCAAATCTACCATTTGAATCTTTAATTGTATTATATTCTTCAAAAGCACCAGGATTATTCCAATATC
This sequence comes from Ascoidea asiatica, assembly GCA_001600695.1. NCBI lineage: Eukaryota > Fungi > Ascomycota > Saccharomycetes > Ascoideales > Ascoideaceae > Ascoidea > Ascoidea asiatica. Next base: position 1,027,621 of record BCKQ01000001.1, on the reverse strand, counting down.
TAAAACCAGTTCTATCATGATTTGGGCCACCACCTAAGACTAAAACTAATAAAATAAAGACTAAAGAAATTAAAACTAAAAGTTTTATACCTGCAAAACATTTAACAATATTTGCATAAGTTATAACACCAAGATAATTAGTTATAATATCAGCTAATAAAAAAATTGTAATCCAAACACCAGGATTAACTTTATCTCTTGAAATCCAATATTGAATAGCACCAGCACCAGCACTCATTTGAGAAGGAGCAACTAAAATATATTTAATCATATAACAATAACCAGTTGCAAAACCAAAAGCAGGATCAACATATCTTGAACCATAACCTGAATAACCATCAGGTAAAGGTATATAAGTTGCCATTTCACATAAACTTGATAAAACTATAAAAGCAAGTAAAGCAAGTATTAAATAACTTATGAATAAACCACCTGGACCACCAGTTTTTAAAGCACTACCACTTGATATTAAAAGTCCAGTACCAATTGAACCAGAATAACTTAAAGCTGCAAGACCAGTATAAGATAATCTATGAACAAGACGATGACCTTCTTTTGCAGCAAGATGTTGATTATTTGAATTTACTTGATGAAGTTCATAAGAAATTTGATGATACAAAGTTGAAGAAGTTGAAGAAGTTGAAATATAATTTAAAGAAGATGCATCAGGTAAACTCTGATCATTTGTATTTGAATTTAAATTTGATATACTTTCATCAGTATTAGTATCAATAGTATTATTATTATTATTATTATTGTTATTATTATTGTTATTATTAATAATATTATGATAATGATTGTTGTTATTGTTGTTGTAAATATCAATATCAGATAAATTTTCAATTGATAAAGGACGAGAATTATAGTTTTGAAAAGAATTTCTTTGTTTTAGAGCATCAGCTCTTGGATTATTTCTTATAAAATCACTCATTTTGATTTTAATTTAAGAATCAAAATAAGAATGAAATTAAAAGAAAATATTATATTCACTATCTTGATTTTATAATTGTTTAAGCTATTTGAGAATATTAATGTGGAATATGAAATTAAGGATAAGATTTAGAAAAAAAAAAAAAAAAAAAAAAAAAGTAAAGCAAAGATTTAAAAATATTAGTAAAAAAACAAAGAAATAGAACAAAATGGAAAATGTTTATTAAAATTAAAACCATTCAAGATATAAAATTTGTTGGTTTCTTAATGTAGAATTAAGTAACCCCAAAGATAATTACACCTGATATGAGCTTGAGCTTTAATTTTAGCCAGGCAATTTTGGGATTTGCAGTTTTTTTGCAGTATGTAAAATACCAAGCGTGAAGCCAAAGTTTTAAGGTTTCTTTAACTAAATGAATTCACCAACTTTTAAGAGCAGGCCTGCTCCTCAATGCTCTCACTCAAACAAAAAGTTTGAATTCAATTTAATGTTAACTTTACAGACACCAAAGCAAAAAATGAATTTTAAATAATCATTACATGTATCAAAAAAATATTCCATATGAAAAAAAAAAAAAAAAAAGAGATAATTAGCTAACCGTAAATGGTTCATATCATTTATATTTTATCTTTTATATCTGTTAGTACATTTGGGTCATATTTTTAGCCTAGAAGGTCCCATGAAAATATTATTGACCAATTATAATTATGTTCTTAGACATTTGGCAATTGCAAATATCGCAAATATTCGCAATATCGGTAATAATTTGACAATTTAAGCTAAATTTAGTTCAATTAATCTAAATGAATAAGCCAATTTTAAATTAAAAAATTAGTTTAAGTTGAAATGTAAAAAAGTAGGTTTTGCGCAAGTCTGTGCCATAAACAATACTTACTAAATGACTAACAACAAACAGACATACGTAACTAGTTGATGATCAAACATTTGCAGCATAATATAAAATCATGATATATTGTAAATATGCAATTAAAACCCGATATCTAAGCTAAATTCCAGTATTCTAGTAATAGCTCTGGAAATATTGTGTTGTAATATCCCTCTTTAAACAGAATTTATTTAAATTTTAGTAATGGCTTTAATGCTCTTTAATTTTCTAGTAAATGCCAAGTCTTTAAGGTGGGCATGATTACGTAGAGCTTAGATTGAGGCATACGCGACATATTTTCTGGCTCCAATGCGGAAACCCACGTTCCATCCATAAATTTTTTCCGTCACCAAGGTTTTGGGTCAATAAAAAAATTGCGTTAGTTCGGCTAATGCCGCAAAATGCTTAACGCGAAACTTCAACGCAAAACATTAATCCCCGTGGTGGAGGTGTGGCTTTACAAAGTTGCGCTACGAAAACAATTTCAACTTTGCGCGGGCCACAAGAAAAAACCAAATTGTGAATTTTCGAAACATTTCGGGGTCTTTGAAAAATGAAAACGCAACTTTCATATTTTAAAAATGAAGCACCCTCGGAAATTGAATTCAAATGAGGAAGAAAAATCAAACATGCAGGGTAACACCAATTTAGCTAAATAAATTGCGTGGTAATTAGTTAGATTATGCATCTTAGTACAGACTCTGCACTCTTACTTAAATACAGTAATGAAACTGGGATTGAGAAAATATTTGAACCGAGCTTGAAATGAGGAATAACAAAACTTAAGATGAGGTTTTTATTCTGAAGTAATTGGTATCACATTATCTTTGCTTCTGAGTAACTTACAGCCCAAACAAAAACAAAAAAATATAAAAGATTGAATTATTGCCAGTCATTTTATTGCAAGAATTGGAAATATTGGAAATATTGGAAATATTGGAAATTTATGATTCTTTCATTTTCCGTTTCGATTTTTGTCTCGGGGATTTGAGTTTTAAATTTTGAGGAAATCGGAAATTTTGCAACTTTTTTTCTCTTCGTGAAAATCCTCACCGCGAAACGCTGATAGAAAAAGGCCAGACAACAGAAAAGACCGTGGATGGCAACCGTGGTTGAAGAAGAAACTGCTGCTGCTGCTCTGCTTCTCTTTGTCTGTTTATCTGTTTATTTGCTCTCTTTTTGTTCTTCGTCTAAACTGGAAGATGGAAAAGATTGAAAATGAATTGATGGTCAAACTGAAAACAAAAATGAAAAAAAAACAAGTGATTTGAATCTTGTTTTTGATTCAAGAGGCTAATGTGAATATCATATAATATTCAGAACCACTATTGAGTAAATCTGTTATTTGATCTAATGCAACCTTGAATAGACGTTGATACTTCTATTAAGTATCAATATATTCATAAATGAATAACTTTTCATTCTGATTCATATCTAATAGTTCTTTTACCAAAATTTTTTTTTTCAGTTAAATCAATCACTAAATATGATTTTATATCCCTTGATTACATGAATTTTGCAAAATAACTAAGACATGATTACTTTCCTTTTTTTTAGTAACTTTTTAGAAATTTTTTTGATCTTTAGGTAATCATCAACCAAAATATCAAGAACCAAAATAACTTTCTTACTTATATATGTAAAAAATTTAGTTAATTTTTTCCATTTATGTTTTAAAAATCAATTAATATTTCACGTTATAATCGTTCCATTTTGAATTCTTTCTGTCATTTATTTTTCTATAAATCTCCTGATGATCAAATCTTATGCCACTTTGGATTCTAAACTATTTAGTTCTAATCTTAAAACTCATTCGAAATCAATTACAAAAAGCTAAAACAATTTCAATCCCTATTACATTTTTATTCTTCCTCTGTTTATTCTTTCTCTGTTTACTTATTTCTTAATAGGGAAAATTAGACGGCCCTCGGTTCAACGTCTCTGCTGACAAAACGTAAAAAAATTCTGAAAAAACTGAAAAAAAAAACTGAAAAAATTGAATTGAATGATATAATTGAAATAATTGAAATAAACTAAAAAAACTATAAACTAATTCAAGGCCAAATAAATTCATATTTAAATTAAATTCAAGGCCAAAAAGATTAAATTTTACAAAAAAAAGGTGAAAAAAAGAAAAATATCAATTTAATTTTTGCTTGTTAATACTAAATTATACTAATTTACTAAATTTTTTTTTTTTTTTTTCTTCATTTGATATCAAATTCAATTCACTTCAAAACAATTCAAAACAAAATCTAAAACTTATCCAAAACAGTTCTAATAAATATTAATTATTAAATAATAAATAATTATAATAAATTATTATAAACAAACACAATTTATTTTTCTATCCCCCATAACTTATACCTCTAACGTTACTAAATCTCATTCACTCACTTTCATTTGTTTTAATTTCCTCAGAAATCTAAAACTTGCTTATTTTATTATCTAATTTACACTGAATTTTATTACTATATTTTATTTCATTTATTTACTACTTTAATCAAAATTTATATCAAATTATTCTCTTTTATAGAAATATTCTTTCCCTTTTAGATTAAATAAGAAAACTTTTTATCTTTTAATCTTTTATCTTTAAATTTTCATAAACTTTTCTACAATTTTTTTATAAAACTTTTTTTTAAATTTGTAAATATTTTAAATATTTTCAAATTTTTTCAAATTTTATAAAAATCTTTGTTTTCTTTTTTAATTTATTATTAATAATTATTTTCTCATTACTATACTATTTATACTATATAGTTGTATTTCTCTTTTATTTTTTCAATTTCTATTATTATTATTACTTTTGTTGTTGTTATTATTATTGATGGTCAAACAATTTAAGTTTTTAATGTAAACATTATGCAATTAAATCATTCATCTCGACTACCAGCAAATTATATAAAGATCCCTGCAATGGCTCATCCAATTGATAATTCAAATGAACTAAAAGATTTAAAAGATTTAAATGAAAAAAATCAACTGAAATATTCAAAATCAAATTCTAATTCAAATTCAATTTCTACTTCAAGCTTAGATTCCAATTCCAATTCTAATTTTAATTCTAATTCCACTTATAATTACAATTCAAAATTGTTTCCATTATCTTTATCAAAATTATCAATCTCAATCAAATCATTCTTTTCAATTCCATTCAATTTCTTCTCAAAAGATAAAAAATTTATAAATAAATCTAAAACAAATAATAAAAATATCAATAATTTACAAACCAATAAAAATTGTGCTTCTGTATCATTATCTATCGCTTCTGTCACAACTTCTACTACAACTACTGTTACTAATATAAATACAACAACAGACGCTGATTCAATTACTGATACTGACACAGACAGTAAAGATTTAATTACTGAAAAAAACATTTCAATTAATCCTAAACATTTTATTTATACTGACAATTCAATAGAGTCAGATTCAGATTCTAGTTCTAATTCTTCTACAACTGTTAGCATTAACAATAATAACTTCCTTAATAATAATAATAATAATAGTAATAATAGTAATAATAATTATATTTATTTGAACCAAAAAAAAGATTGTGGTGAAAATATTAAACAAAATACTAATTTTATTAAAATGTCTCCTTCATCTTCAAAATTTAACTCTGGTAAAAAAAGTAAACAGGTTCCTATAAAGCCGAAAACTACCATAAAGGGTTCAACCAGCACCAGCACAACCCCTACAAGTTATGCTAGATTTGATTATAGCCAGTCTCAATCTCCACAGACTTTTTCTACTGGTCAACAACAATTCCAAATTCATCAACAACTGCAACTTCAACAGCAACAATTGCAACAACAACAGCAGCAACAACAATATCAGTACCAAAAATCTCATTCTTATCCAAATAATTTTAATTATGAAGCAACTTCTTCCCCTGGATTTTCAGATAGGAAATCATTACCTTCTCAATTTCAAAATATTAATACTCCACAATTTCAACAACAACAAATTCAACCTCAACAACAACCAATATATTTTAGTCCAAATAATTATACTTCTACAGGAATTCCATTTAATCCATCAACACCAATGACAATTCAAAATTATATTCCAACAAGTGGTGGTAATAATTCAAATTTTTCAAATGAGAATAATTCTAATTCTAATTCCAATAATTTATTAAATTTTTCAAATGATGCTGTTTTAAAAGAATTTCAAGAATATAGAGTTTTAAAAGATTCAACAAATAAAATTAGAAATGATTTTGAAAAAAGAATTCAAAAATTAAATGCAAGTCATTCTGCAAAAATTAAATTATTAGAACAAAGATATAATTCTTTTCAAATATCTGCAGAAAAAGATATTTATAATTTAAATTCTCAATTAAATCTGATGGGTGGTGCTTATTCAAATATCGACAAAGTACTTTGATTTTTATTACCTTCCTTCCAAACAATTTTCAAATACTTTAACATTTTAACATTTTTATATTATCTTTTCATCTTATCATATTATTATCTCATTGTCTTATTATATATTTACTTACGTTTATTATGCTTCATGTGTCATTTTTCTTTTTTAAAGTTATTCTCATTTCAGATCCATATGCTTATTTATTTTCCAATTATCTCATTACTTAAAAAAAAAAAAAAAAAAACTCATATAAAATTCTCATAAAATCTTCATAAAAATTGTTATTCATGACACTTGCTCCAGTTTTTCAATAACCTTATTCTCAAATATTTCATTCCTCTTTTATTTTTATCATTGTTACATTCTATATTTCATTTTTGATTCATTTTTCTTTTATTTTTGTATTATGGCTTTAGCGTTTGTGTTTTCTCTTTACTAAAATTAATTTCTTTTTCATTTATTTCTTAACTTATATGATTTTTTCAATGAACTTGTGCTTGTTAGTCCTGTTGGCTTTCTGCTTATTTTATTTTATCTTCTGTTGTTACATTTTATTATTTAATTTCTTATCTCATTAAACTTCTTTTATCTGATCATTTGTGAATACTTTCAATAAACATACTTTTTACTCTTGGAAATGATTTGATTTCGCTTCTACAGCACAGTTACCGGTGCCGCTGAAGCTGCAAGTGTAGCCGAAACTGCATTTAACATCAAAACACCCAGCATTCACACTGATTAAACTCTTCAACAAAAATCTACTAGACCCGTACCGCTGGTTTTAATGCGTCCTGGAAATAAAAAAAATATTTTTTTTTGGAATTCTGAAAATTTTTGTTTTGAGACTTTGAAAGTTTGAAATTTTGATATTTTCAGAAGCGAGAGAACTAAATTGATAAAGAGATCAATTCATTTCATCTATAAATATCTTAGCAGATTTCTTAATAAAAAGCAAATTAGCAAAAGACTATAGAATTACTAAACCCAATTTAAAAAATGGTTAAAAGAAGAGTAAGTTTCATTCTGATGGAATTGAATGAAAAATAATTTGATTATCTATTAAATTCATTATTTATTTCTTTTCTTTTTTTGTATCAAAAGAATTTTCGTTGACTAACAATTTTATATTTCCTATTTATTTAATTACTTTTGGTGTTATCTTTAGTCGAAAAATAGAACTCATGTTGTAGCCACTGAAGAAGAACTAGCTGGTATACCACGTTCAATGGTTATAAGTTTAGGTTCGGCACTTAAAAATCATAATATAACACAGTTAGTTCATGATTTTAGAAATATAATGCAACCTCATACAGCAATAAGTTTAAAAGAGAGAAAAGGTAATAAACTTAAAGATTTTATTGTTATGGCAGGTCCTTTAAATGTTTCTCATTTAATGGTTTTTACTCAATCTGAAAAAGGTACAACAACATTAAGAATTGCCAATATGCCTCAAGGTCCAACTTTAAATTTCAGAGTTATAAATTATTCTCTTTGTAAAGATATTGCAAAGTTTATGAAACATCCCAAATCTATAAGTAAAGATTCAATTGAATTTTTAAATCCTCCACTTTTAGTATTAAATGGATTTTCAAAACCTTCTGAAGCTTCACCACATGAAAAAATACTAATAACAATGTTTCAAAATATGTTTCCACCAATAAATCCTCAAGAAACAAAAGTTAATACAATAAAAAGAGTTTTAATAATATGTAAAGATTCAAAAACAAATGAAATTGATATTCGTCATTTTTCAATAAGTACAAAACCTGTTCAAATATCAAAAGGTGTTAAAAAATTAATTCATTCAAAAAATGTTCTTTCAAAAAAATTACCTAATCTTTCAAAAATTACTGATATTTCTGATTATGTTCTTGATCCTTATGCTGCAGGTTTCACTAGTGATTCAGATATGTCAGAAGTTGAAGAAGATTCCATTGTTAAAATCAAAGATGAACCTTCAACAAATTCTTTATATGTTAAAAAAGAAGAAAATGATGAACCAATAATTCCAAAAGAAGAAAATCAAGAAAATATAAAGAAAAGAGCTGTAAAATTAACGGAATTAGGTCCAAGAATGAAAATTAAGTTAATTAAAATAGAAGAAGGAATTTGCTCTGGAAAAACTTTATATCATTCCATATATACTAAAACAAGAGAAGAAGAAGAAAGACTTGAAATAATGCATAAACTAAAAGCTAAAGAAAAAGCAAAAAGAAAAATGGAGCAACAAGAAAATGTGAATGCAAAAAAAGCAAAAAAAGAAGCTAAGAAAAATCGTCGAAAAGATAGATTAGCAGCAGGAGATCAACCTGAGTCTGAATCTGAATCTGAATCTAAAAACAATAATGATGAAGAAGAGCTTTTCAGTGATGATTCTTTTTCTAAATTCGATTGAATAAACCATGTTAAAGACTATCAAAAATAAAAATATAGTGTTCATATATATATAGCTGTGTAGAGTTTAACTTTAATATTAATTTCAATATTAATGTTCTTTATTTTAGTTTCAAAACAAGATCCTTTAATGTAACATTAACTGGACTCCAAATATCTTCGAAGCCATTTGGATAAATTGTATGCTTTACTAGAAATGTAAACTTTTGATCAAAATTATCAACAAGTGATTTTACTCTATTTTGAAGTTCTTTATTGATTCTAATTTGATTTGTTTCATCAATCAAATTTGTTTTAAGAATATTTAAGAATTTTTTTGTTTCTTTTTCAGTTGTAAATGAAAGCTTTAGTAATTCTTTCGAAGAATAAACTGGCTCATCTGAAAGCTTTTTTTCATCAGCTAGTATCAATGAAAATTCTAAAATTTTAAGTGCTTTATGAGGTTTATTTGAAAAAAAATCATATGAGAATTTACTTAAAGAAGTTTCATCATAGAAATCAACTCCAATAATAACAACATCTTTCAATTCGAATAAATTTTCTTCCATTTGACCTGAATTATATAAATCATTGATTTGTTTTATTGAAAGCACTAGTGGGTTTTCATTTGTATTACAATTAATATTTTTTATATTTACATTTTTGAAAGAAGTAGATTCTGAAAGGTTTTCAGAATCAGTCCCTGGTATTTTAGGAGTATCATATTTACTAGTTGGTGAATAGTTCCTAGCTACTAAGCTTTGATTGTAAAATCTTTTCGGGCTAGGAGAGGAATGTGATTGTGTCTTTTCTAATCTTTGAGATTCTTCTGCAAAATAATTTTGAGTAAATTGAGAATTGAAGTTCGATTGCGAATCGATATCATTTGAATTATTAAAATTAAATATTATTTCCGAACTTGGATCTGAATTTGAAAGATGATGAAGCTCTTGAGAATCCACTTTATTAGACGAATTATCAGGAATATTTGCAAATAGATATGCTTCATTATCTTTCAAATCTTTAGATAACTGCTTATATAAAAACGAGTTTTTATTTAACCTCTTTTTTAACCAATCTTCAGAAGCATTCTCATTTATTCTACTGATTAAATTATTAATTAAATTTTTAACATTAGATGTTGGATATGTCATTTTCATGTTATTGAAATCCTTCTTGATTAATGTTTCATCAATCACAGCTATATTATTAACCAAAGCTTCCAATCTACCTTTATAAGTTTTCAAAAACATTTCAACAATCACCAAAATCCCCTGATTTGAAAGATCAATATAATTTTTAGGATTGTGAGTAACGGCATAACTCATTGACTTTATGCAACTCTTTTGCAAATTAATAAAGTCTCTCGATCTGATGGAGCCTAACAAAAGCTGATCTAAACGAATATTAAGAATCGGATTATAAACATTTATTAATTCATAAGGCTCTATATCTCTTAATTCGACCAAAGGATCATTTGCTGAAGTTAAATCAGATAATATCAAAACCGAGGGCCTATTTACATTCCAAGAATTAATTCGATAAGCTCCAATTAGGAGAAAAGGCAAAGAAACACAGAAACCTTTATGTTCAATTAATCTCGCATTGAACTCACTTAAATTTTGAGGATTAGATTCATTTTGAAAAGTTTTGTAGTATTCGGGATTTCTGCGACTCATTTTTCCGTTAAAAATGCAAGAAAGGAACCTAATGAAAAACCATTTAAAAAAATACTTTATAATGAAAGGTTTTTTAATTAAATTTTTGATTATTATTTTCAAAGATATATCCACGATAATCTTCTTGAAGGATGTTTATTAATATTTGATTATTGTTTTTTCAATGCTTCTTCTATTAGACACGAAAAATGAATAAATTTATGTTAGTGGAAATCCGCGAGGGAAGGATTTTAAATTTTTTTTCTTGAATAATTTTGAAAATTTCCTTTTAAGATTTTACATTTTAAAACTTCGATTTTTTAAAATATAATTCAAATAAAACCCATTTGGTACTTTTAGATAATCATATTATATAAACAAAAATATATCTACAGTAGTAAATATAAATTATACACCATTCAAAAGAAATAATTCAGATGATTTTTTCTCCCGCAGAAAGAGATTACTTACATGATAGTTTGTCTTTACCTACGCCTATAAGGCCAGATTCTAGAGCAGTTAATCAATTTAGGCCAATTGAAGCAGTTTGCAATTTTTTACCAAATTCTAATGGTTCATCAAGAATTAGATTAAGTGATGGTAATGAATGTATTGTTAGTATAAAAGCTTCGGTTGTGGTATTGACAAGTGAGGAAAGTTTTTCTGATTTAATTGATTTTTCATTTAATATACCTGGATTTAGAGATGATTCAAATTTAATAACAAACTTATCTACAATTTTTAATAAATTTCTTAGAAATAGTTTAGATTTTGAATTATTGAAATTAAAAGGTTTTAAAAATAATTATTTCAAATTATCTATAGATACATTATTTATATCAAATGCAGGACTAAATGAGGTAAATTTTCCATTAAGTTTAATAAGTTTTGCGACATATTTGGCATTAAAATCTACAGAATTACCATTGGTTATAAATGATTTAGAGGATAATATTGATGAAGACAACAATAATAATAATAATAATAACAAAAATAAGTATATGAATGAAATAAATAAAAAAAATGAAAATAAATTTAAAGTTAATGGAGATGAAAGTAATACTAATAATGAATTACCAATTTTCTCAGATGATTGGAGTAACTCCATTTCATTATTTCCAGAGAATTGTAAATTAACACCACCATTAATATTTAATATTGCTATAATTTCAAATAATTTATTTCTTGATCCAACAATTGAAGAAGAATATGTGAGTGATAATGGATTAATTATTGGATGGTGCTCAAATAATATAATTAATCCAATTGAAACAATTAAATTATCAAATAATAGATTAAATGAATATTCTAAAGATTTTGGTTTAAATTTTGAACATTTTAAAAAATCCATTAATTTAATTAATGATGTTGCTGAAAAAATAGCTAAAGAATTAGATATTATTGCAAAAGAAAGTGAAGATGATGATTTTTTAAGACCAATGTTTTAATATTTATATTTTGCTTTATACTGTATTTAATAGATTATAAATCATACCTTATACATTATATATCATTTAGTTTTAATTTTTAAATATATCATAATTTTTTACTTATGTACAATTTTTTTATTAATATTGAAATGTTATATATTAAATTTTGGTATAAATAATAATATTATAGTATTATATTTTGAGATAATTTAAATTATATATACATTGTATATATTTAATGAATTGATTATTTCGAAGCTAAAAGTTGAGTAAATTCAGCGATATCTATTTCACCATCATTATTAGTATCAGCTTCTCTAATCATTTCATCAACTTCACCATCAGTTAACTTTTCACCAATTGAAGTTAAAACATGCCTTAGTTCGGCAGCAGAAATTTTACCATCACCATTTTTATCGAAAACTTTAAAAGCTTCTAAAATTTCAGCTTCAGAATCAGTTTCTTTTAATTTTTTTGCCATTAAAGTTAAAAATTCTGGAAAATCAATATTTCCATCACTATTAATATCAATTTGATTAATCATATCATTTAATTCACTTTCTGAAGGATTTTGACCTAAAGATCTCATTACAATACCTAATTCTTTGGTTGTGATTTTACCATCATTGTCTTTATCAAACAAAGAAAAAGCTTCTTTGAATTCGTTTATTTGTTCATCAGTAAGTTGGTCAGACTTTATAAAAAATAATTAGAAAAATTATACCTAAAAGTTAGTAAAATCTGATTCGAGAAATATGATACAAAAAAAAAGAGAAAATTATAAATAAGCGCCCATACCATTTTGTTTAATAGATATATTCAATTTCAAATTAAGAGTAAAATTATAGTTAATTGATTCTTATCAAAAGTAAAAGGGTTCCTAGATTTCAAACATTCCTTTTTCTGGTGGTTTTGAATTTGGAATTGAATTTAATTCAGATCTTGATTTTGCTCTGGCGCTAGAATGAAACAACAACAAACCAAAACTAAATCCGCTGTCCGAGTCAGGTTTTTGTCTCGAGTGTCCAAAAAAAAGACGGAAACGTGATCATAAGTTTAATATCCATGAACCGTGGCAGTGCACTTCACCAGCCATAATTAACAAGCCTCGAAACTTAAAAATATTTTTTTTTTTGGGATGCTGAAAAATTGAGATTTAAATTTTAATTAAGTTTGATTAAATTTTCAAATGTAATTTTATTTTATAAACGAAGCAATTATCGCTATTCTTATTTGAATTTACTTATAAATCACATTATTGAGAAACAGTACTGTAGATAGTTATAGCATAATATTTTCATTTGAACAATGGGTAAAGCTGCAAAAAATTCTAAAAAATCAAAAGACTCTAAGTCTCAACACATAACTTCTAAGAAAGAAGTATTGAAGAAAGTAAATAATGTCCAAAAGGATACTTCTAGTAAAAAAACAATTACTAAAGAAGCTCCTAAAAAAATTTCCCCAAAGAAAAACATACCAAAAAAAGATGAACTAAAGAAAAATGATTCAAAGAAACAAAAGAAAGAAATAAAAAAAGATGAAACTAATGGTGATAAAAAAGAACTTACTAAGAAAGAATTACAGAAGAAACAAGCTAAAGAATTATCAAAAGATGAATTGAAATTAGAAGAAAGTGAAGGTGAATCTGATTCTTCCTATATTGCAGAAGATAATGAAAGCGATAGTGATAGTGATAGTGATAGTGATGAAGAAATAGGTAATACTATAGATAATTCTTTTTCAGATTTTTCAGATTCTGATTCTGATTCTGATGCAGATGAATTAGATTCAAACTCTAAAGCAGAATTAGAAACAGATAAAAAAAATGCTGAAAACGAATTGACTGCTAAAAAGTATACAGTTAAGGAACAAAAAGTTGATGAATCAAAGGGTAAAATTCAATCATCAAATAAAAAGGGTAAAAGAGGAATAATTTATATTGGTAGATTACCATTAAGTTTTGAAGAAGATCAGCTAAAAAAATATTTTGAACAATTTGGTACTGTTACAAGATTAAGATTATCAAGAAATAAAAAAACAGGTAAATCAAAACATTATGGTTTCTTAGAATTTGAAGATATTGAAGTTGCTAAAATTGCTTGTGAAACAATGAATAATTATCTTTTATTTAATCATTTAATCAAATGTCATATATTTACTAAAGAAATGTTGAAATCTTTTAAATTACATCATTTTGATGATATATTCAAAGGAAGTGATAAAAAATTTGAAAAACTTCCATGGAAATCAATTGATGCTAGTAATTATGATGAATCTAAAAATCAACATAGATGGAAAAAATTAAAGGCTCAACAAATCAAAAGATTAGCTATAAAACAAAAAGAATTGAATAAGGCTGGTTTTGATTATAATATCTCAGAATTACTACAATTGTAATTTTTTTTTTATTAACTATTATTTTATATACATCTCAGAGACTAAAAATCAATAAAAATCAATGAAATTGAATAAAAATAAATAAAACTAAATGAAAATAAATAAAACTGAATTTAAATGAGTAAAGTAAAATCAAATATTAATATCCGGCAATCTGTTGGCATTTCCGCATTGCGGTTGAAGTGTAAAGCTTAGATACATACCTTTTTAGAACGCTAATTATGACAGCGGATGTCAACAAAATGCCGGATCTCGTAGTCTTGGACTAAATATTTGAAAGTGTTGTTTATTTGTTATTGTTAAGTTTTGAAAAGAGATCAGAAATGTAAATACAACTTTGAAAAAAAAAATTATCAAAGCACTGCAGAAGTGTTATTCTTGTTATAATAAAAGAGGATTCTTAGTATAGTGGATTACCAACTGGCAACAAATTGACTGCTTATTTGAAGTTTTTAACTATATTTCTTTTTATTTTTTTGTTCTTTTTAATCATGGAAACAGAAGCTTCAAATATATTATTGAATCAGCCAGTGGTCATTGACAATGGATCTGGAACCATTAAAGCAGGATTTGCAGGTGAAGAAAGACCAAAAAGTTACTGTCCTTCCATAGTTGGTAGACCTAAATATTCCAGAGTAATGGCTGGAGAAATCGAAGATAATAATTTCATTGGAAATAGAGCTCAAGAAAATCGAGGGTTATTAAAATTAAATCATCCAATAAGTCATGGAATTGTTGAGAATTGGGAAGATATGGAATTGTTGTGGCAATCAATTTATTTGAATGATTTAAGAATTAGCCCAGAAGATCATCCATGTTTATTAACTGAAGCACCATTGAATCCAAAAGGAAATAGGGATAAAATTTCTCAAATTTTTTTTGAAACATTCAATTCTCCTGCAATTTATTTTAGTATACAAGCTGTATTGGCTTTATACTCTAGTGGTAAAACTACTGGTTTAGTATTAGACTCAGGTGATGGAGTTTCTCATAGTGTACCTGTTTATGAAGGATTTTCATTACCAAGTGCTATAAAAAGAATTGATTTAGCAGGTAGAGATATAACTGAACATTTGCAATTATTATTAAGAAGAAATGGAATATTATTACAAACTAGTGCAGAAAAAGAAATCGTTAGGATAATAAAGGAAAAATGTTGTTATATATCAAAAGATCCAAAAAAAGAAGAAAGAGATTGGTTAACTATGAGTAATAATAATAATAACAATAGTAACATCAGTGGGAGTGGTAATGATAATAAAAATAAAAATAATTCAACAAAATTGGATATAATTGATAAAAAAAAAATAGATAATAAAGTTATCGGTGGTGCAACTATAGATAACAGAAACAACAATAATAATAATAATGATAATAATAACTCAAATAGTAACATTTCAAATAATAATACTAGCAATAATAATAATAGCAATAGTAATATGAATGATGAACAGGAATGTTTTAAGAAAAAAGACGATAATTCACGAAATAAGAAATATGAAAGTTTCAAATTGCCGGATGGTAAAGTTATAAATATTGGTACTGAAAGATTTAGAAGTCCAGAAATACTTTTTCAGCCAGATATAATAGGTAGTGAATATAATGGAATTCAAGATATAATAATTGAGAGTATAAATAAAATTGATTTAGATCTAAGGAATTCATTATTTAAAAATATTGTTTTAAGTGGAGGTAATACATTGATCAAAGGATTTGGGGAAAGATTATTATTAGAATTGAAAAGCAATACAAGTAGAAGAACAAAAATTAAAATATATGCACCACCTGAAAGAAAATATAGTACTTGGATTGGAGGTAGTATCCTTGGTGGATTAAGTACATTTAAAAAAATGTGGGTAACATATGGTGAATATCAAGAAAATCCTGAATTAGTCCATTCTCGATGCCTTTGAAGTAAAATTCAATATTTTTTGAATATTTATTTATTATAGATTTTTATTTTTTGCTGGTTTTACTTGATTTGGATTGTTTGTTATTTATTGAGAATGAAAGAATGAAAATTCAAGCAACAACAACAACAACAACAATAGGTCAAGAAAATGGATGAAATTTTTTCATTGAAAAAGTCAAAAGCCAATAGGGGTGGACAACTTTTGATCAAAAAATTCCAAGTTAAATAAAGCCAAATGACAAAAACAAACAATAAAAAAGTAAAAAAACGATTAATAGAATAAATCAAAACTATAAAATAATCAAAATAAAAAATAAATGTGAACAAATCAGGTAAAAATAAACAAAAAACAAAGAAAATATATTAAAATTTATAAAAATCAGGAAAAAAATGAAAAATTGCATGTATTCACTGGGTGACGCCTCCGTCTTTGTAGTGTAAAGTGACAGGTTTTAACCATTTCTAAGCAAATAGCCGTTACATTAGATTCTGTAATGCCAGGGAAATAACCTGCTTGAGAAATACGTTTCAGAATTCAGTGGCTGGACTGTTCCCGTTTTTAAGGGAAACACTCATGAATCGGGGTGATTCAGGGACTCTGATCGGGAGCGAGGTCAAAGCGGTTTGGGAATTTGCTTACAAAAACATCAACAAGATCAGAAAACAAACAAAAACGATCAAAAGGATCCAAAACATAAAAGAAGAACTAAAGCAATTACCAAAAACTTAGGCTAAATCATGAAATAAACATGAAATAAATCACAATAATTATTCACAATTCACATCAATTACAACTGAATTACAAAATATTTTATAAAAGATACTCAAAACTTAACTCCCACCACTTCGATATTGGAAATTCGTTTATTTTCATACTGAATTATTAATTACACATAAAGTTACTACTGCATTTATAATTCAGTGATATATTATCTTAAGATAAATCAAACATACTTTTTATGAGATAAAAATATCTTTTTGAATGAATTTTACAAGATTATCAAACTGATTTCATTTATATATAAGAACATCAATAAATCTTGGAATCTCTTTTTTTTTATTATATTTCTTTAGACCTTTCTTCCTATACAGGTTATAGGCTCATAATATAAAAAATCTTTTACTCTCAATAATATCTCAAATATCTGAAGATATACTGTATAATTCAAATTAGATATTTCAAACAGTAGATAAATAAATTTAATCTATTAATCAATATCAATAATGAAACCTTTTCAATTCAAGTCAGATGGCCAGTTCAATTTTAACAAATAAATTAAAATATAATCCAACCATAGACAAATCAGATCAATTAGATTCAATCCTAAAAAACTCTCAATCAATTGATAATATCAGTAATAAAAATGACAATATTCTCAATAAGAATAAATCACCCATTATAAGAAATAATAACATCAGAAATATAAATAGTCCCAGAAGTATTTCAAATTCTAGTAGAAACTCAATTATTAATTCAAGAAATATAAGTAATATAAATAACAGACGTATTGATTTAGTTGCAAACGCGTCAGCCACACATTCAAGATCAGCAACAGCTTCAAGTGTAAATAAAATTAATAGTATAAATTCGAGAAATAGACCAAGTTCAATTCATAAAAGAGCTAGCTCATATAATTCTAATTCTAATCCTAATTCTAATCCAATAGCTATTAACAAAAATAATAATATTAAAAATAAGAATCTCAATAATCTGAATTATAGTTCTATTCATAAAAGCAATACCAGAAATAATTCTTTTTCTTTTCAAAACTCTCATAGAAGGCCTTTATCAAATCCAAATCCAAATTTACATTCAAACTCGAATTCAAATCTAAATTCAAATTTAAATACAAATACAAAAACTAAAACAAAATCAATAAATAATCCAAACATATCTACAAATATCAATTCTTCTAATATTACAAATAATAATAATATCAATAATAACAATAATAATAATATCAACTACACACATAAATCAACTCCATCGTATTGTTCAGTATCTTCATCTGATTCAATTCCTTTAACTATTTTAACTTCGAATAGTTTTGATAATATAAATAATTATATAAACGATATAATATCAAACATTAACGAGATCAATCAAATCAACCAAAATTTACTAAAAATAATTGTATCAAAAGATATTATTATAAATAAACTATCAAATGATATTAATCTTAAATCAAACGAATTAAATTTATTAGACCTAAATTATAAAAGAAAAATAAATCTACTATTAAATAATTATATTTTTAATCAAGATTTTCCAAACACAACTTCTAATACTGAAACTAATATAGATTTTTCAAAAGATCAATTAAAAACTGAAATTAATTCATTTTTATCTGATCTAGATTCAAATTATCTTAAAAATTTGGCATCCTTAAAAAGACAATATACCCTGAATACTTTAAATCAAAGTGATTTTTTCCATCCCGATATTAATAGTAATTATAGTAATCTAAGTAATAATCACAAAAAACTGAATGGAAATAATAAAAAAAATTTCAATAATAATCATAAAAAATCAAGAAGTACTCCATCATTTACAACAAATTCAATTATAAATAGTTCCTTACATAATTCTTTAAATAATTCGTCCGCCAATTCAATCGACAATTATGATAATATCTCGTCGAGTAATTCTTCAAATACCCCTATAAAAACTTCTTTAAGAAATTCCGTACATACAAGCTTAAGTCCCCCAATACAAATAAATCCAAAAAGTATGAAATCTTCTCCAACTACAAAAGTGTCTTTATCAACTCCATCAACATCTTTCACTAATATCTCTTCTTCTCATAACAGTATTTCAAACCTACAAGGTAGATCAATATCTACTCCAATTCCATCAAGGAGTATATCACAACTTGGCTCTATATTCACAAAAACAAATAAAATTATTGATGACGATCAAATAAGTCCTTTAACTAAAGTACAAAACAATATTTCTCAAAACAATCTTTCTCAAACTCACATTTGTCAAAATGATTTATATTCAATTAGTACCCCTCAATCCGTGGTTCCTCAGGAAAATACTATAAGCATTGAAGATAATACTATCAACAGGCATTCCTCTATATTGGAAAATCTAAACACAAGTATTAATAAATTCAATGAATTTCTAAAAAAAAATAATCTAACTATATCAACTTCGAAATTAAATTTTAATAAATCTAAAAATAATGAGCCTCCTAAAACTCCTATTGATCAAATAACTCCAGAAAATCAAACCGATCAGAATGATACTGATATTAATAAGAGAGATCAAGCCAATAGTCCTCAGAATAATGGTGAAAGTTCTTCGACTTCCAATGAATTAGTGCCTAAGTTCAACATAACTCCAATAACTCCAATATCATCTTCTTCGCTAACAAATATTTACTATTATCATTACCAGACTTTATTGGATAAAAACATCAATGATGATACTATTCAAGAAATGGAAAACGAAAATGAGTTTGATAGTGATACTATTGAAAACAGTGATGAGATTCAGAAAGAAGATCCAGAGACTTCGACCGAAAGTAATAAGCCTGATGAATCTATTACTAAATATAATCGAAATAACACTTACAAATCTAAAAATATTGAAGAAAATGCTGGAGATAATGATGAAAATGAAACTGCTAATGAAACAGAATTTCATATATCTCATGATATTTCAACTTCAACAGGTTTAAATTTTTCAAGTACTTTCAATGATACTGAATCTGTTTCCAATACAATAGATACTTCACTTGATTCAAACAACTCAATCTCTTCTTCAACATCAGAGTCTTTTTTGATGACTCATAAGATTAATTCAATGTTTAACTCAAATAGCTTCAACATGAATAATAGTAGTTTTAGTAGTGATACTGGAAATACTGTACAAACCAGAGCACGTCATAGCTCTCTAATTAATTTCAAGTTCAATAATATAAACAATTGGTTTTCCAATAGAAATTCCTTGAATTTAACGAATAATGAAATAGATAATGGAATTTCAAATAACATTAAAAATAATAATAGAAATGAAATACAGAGACTAAGTATTAAGAAAGATCAGATAATTGAGACTAGTGAAATTTTAAGCTCAAATAATAACTCTGATAGTAGCAAAATTCCTTTAGAGTTAGATAATTTAATTCCTAACAGTGAAAAGCCTCCAACATTGTTGAATAATATTCATAATAGATTAATTGATAGATATGGTTGTTTTTACGATTATGATCATTTTATAAATAATCCACCTGCTTTATCAATTTCACATTCTCCAGCAACTACAGTTTCAACATCACTAACAAAAAAAAAAAAAATACTCGATCAAAAAATCGACCAAAAAATCAATCAAAAAAATGAAAACAAATTATATTCATCAACTACCAACTTAATTAAAATTGCTAAAAAACACGATCAAAAAGTACAAAAAATCAATTATGCTTGGAATGAGTTCTTCACAAAAGTTTCAATATCATATAATAATGCATCTAAACAAAGAATAAGATCTTTATCTAAATCTCAAGCACAATTGAAAAAAAGAACAAGATCAGCATCTATGACAAATTTCGATATAAAGGATGAAATAATGGAAGAAAACAATCATAAATTATATTCCACTTTCATAGGAGAAGTTGAAGAAGAAAATGATTCGACTGCTTCAGATGTTGAAGATAATGAAGAGGAAATTAACAATAATGACAATAAACTTGCACGTTTAATTCCTAGGTCTCCTTTGAGAGGAGCAGTGACTAATAATCTTGATGATGAAATTCAAAGCTTACTAGAAGAAGAATTAATTAGTAAGGATGATTATTTAGGAATTTTCGGTACAAACTTAAAGAAAAATAATATAAAACTCTATAAAGAATTTCGAAGATTAGTATTTAATGGAATTCCAATGAATTTTAGACAAAAAATATGGGAAGAATGTTCAGGGTCTAAATCAATAATTATTCCTGGTGAATATTATGATTTATTAAGAAATGATATCAATTTAACTACAATTAATACGCTAAAAAAAAATAAGAATTTTGAAAATTTACTTAAATCCGAATCTCAAATTAAGCTTGATATTCATAGAACAATGCCATATAATATTTTTTTTCATGGTAATGATGGACCAGGTGTAATTAAACTCAAGAATATTTTAATTGCATTTAATAGAAAATTTCCAGAAATTGGATATTGTCAAGGTATGAATTTAATAGTTGCAATAATTTTATTAATCTTTCCTAAAGAAGAAGAAGCATTTTGGTTTTTTATTAATATTACAGAGAATATATTAAGTAAAGAATTTTTTAAATTTGATAGTAAAGCGATTGAAATTGATTCAAAAGTTTTTTCAAAATTATTTAAAAAATATTTACCAAAATTAAATTTTTATTTAATTGAGATTAAAAAAATTAATTTAGATTCTATAATTATAAATTGGTTTTTAACATTATTAATTGATATATTACCTATAGAAATTTTATTTAAATGTTGGGATATAATTTTATGTTTAAAGGGAGAAATTGAGATATTTCGAATATTTATTTCGATATTTAAATTTTTTGAAAAAAATTTAATGATAATTGAAGAAGAAAGTGAAATTTATGATTTTTTAAAAAATATTAAAAAGAAATTTAAATTTTTCAGATTTAAATCAACAGATTTAACAAAGCTATTAAATAATTATGATAATTTAATTAGTGATGATGAAATCTTTAAAATACGTAATAATGTGCTAGTTGAAATACATAAAATCAA
The DNA here is from genome assembly GCA_001600695.1 of Ascoidea asiatica. Classification (NCBI taxonomy): domain Eukaryota; kingdom Fungi; phylum Ascomycota; class Saccharomycetes; order Ascoideales; family Ascoideaceae; genus Ascoidea; species Ascoidea asiatica. Next base: position 1,005,921 of record BCKQ01000001.1, on the reverse strand, counting down.
TAATGAAAGTAGTAGTAGTAATAGTGATAATAGTGATAATAGTGATATTGATGAATATATTAATCGTGATAATTATAGAGATAATGATAATGGTGTTGGAAATGGTGCTAACCAATTTGTACTTTAAAAAGATTAATTGTTTCTTATGTTCCTGTAATAATAATAATAATAATAATAGTAATAATAAAAAAAGTAATAGTAGTAGTAATTATTTATTCAAATTTTTTTTTTCTATTTCATTTTTTTTTTTTTCATTTTTTTTAAAGATGTTGTTTTTAATTGTTTTAACTCTTTTTTTATAAATTTTTCTTTGCTTAATATCCCCTTTTTTCATTTAATTTAATATCTAATCATTCGCTTTGTTTTTTTTTTTTAACAGTTATAATTCTTTTTTAAAAAATGTATATTATTTAAACATTTAAAAAATCAGCAGCTACTAATAATTCTAAAGACATTTCAACGGGAATATTAAATTTTGGAGCATTTGTAATATTATTTTGAAATTTTAGATTATAATATAAATACTCTATAACTTTTTCTAAAATTTTGGAATCAAATTCATTCAATTTAATTCTATTTTTTTGACTTTCTTTAAATTTAAAAGATGAATTTAACATTGATTTTAAAGTTGGAGAAATATATGCAGCTTCTTTAGTTATGATATATTCAAAGTTATCATTAGATATGAGTTTAATATACGAGTTTTGTAAAACTTCTAAAGATTCATCATCTTCATCATCGTCATCATCATCAATATCAAGTTCTAGATCTTTGATATTATTATTTTTGTTTTTAGAAGATAATGTATTTTTCTTTTTATTGAAGTGCCTGCTCTTTTGAATCTCTATATCAGAATCGGAGTCTGAATCTTTAGAGGCAAACTGGGAATTAAACTCTTCTATTCTATTCATTTTTAAATTGTATTGTAATGCTTCTACTGTTTCAATTGATTCTTTTACTTCAAGTTAAAAGATTATATCCTTTATTTTTATATAGTTTATTTTCATATCCTTTATTTATTCTAGTAATTTAATTTATTTCTCGATTGACGCCAAACAAAATAAAATAATTTGAAATCTCGAGACATCGGGACGTGCTTGACTAAACTACGGGATTGTTGCCCTGTATTACCTCAATAGAAGACCCGCTGTTATGGTCTCGGTGCATTCTTCTCCAACGCGTCAACAGCAGGCCTTTGCCTTCAGCTTCAGATACTCGTTAAGTCGTTAAGTCTCCTATTGTTAGACCATAAACAAATAGTTTGATTTAATATATTTGAAGTTATTGATTCACATCTATTCATGTATATTATTTGAATATTATTCTAATTAATTCATTATTATTATCTATTCACTCTTTATAAACAATTATATCTAACTTGTTATTGCTGGATTTGAACATATCAATCTCAATTGCTAAAAGGATTCAATTCTGGTTTAAACAAGACTACTATTACTTATCATTTTTCATTTGAATTCATCTCAATTCAACAATTATCAATCGCCAATCAATCACCAATCAATAACCAATAATCAAAAACAAAAAATAATTAATCAATAAACAATGGCCTCGAATCCAAGTTTGGGTTGGGAAAGATTAAGAGATGTATTCTATAGATCAAGGGAATGTTATTCTCTATCTTGGAATAATGTAAATATATCGGATTATATGATTGCAATGGCTCCATTTTCAACTGCAATTGCAATTTATCCAAAAAATAATATAAACATAAATAATAATATATCTTTATCAAATTCAAATAATAATACCAATAATAATAATAATAAGGCTAATAACATCACAAGTAGTAATAATAATAACTTAAATCAATTAAATCAATTAGCTTCTCAACCTTTTAAAAATAACTCTTTAAATATAAATAATAATAATAATAATTCTAAATTTATTCAATTATTCTCAGGTTCAGGTTCAAGATTATTTAATATAAATTGGAATGAAAAATTAAATGGTAAAATAATTAATTTTAACTTTAATATTAATGAAGATTTAATTATAATTTTAGAAAATGGTAATTTTAGAAATTATTATGATTTTAATGGAAATTTTAATGAATTCACTCTTGGTTTTAATTCAGATAAAATTGGTGTAAATGATGTAAAATTTTATAATACTGGATTTGTAGCTAAATTAAATAATAATACTTTTATTCATGTTAATGATTTTAAAAATCCATATCCAAGATTATTAGCAACTTTTCAAAATATCAATGAAAATATTAATAATCCTGATAAAAGTAAATCTAAACAACAAACAATTAATAATAATAAAATTAATCCCAATTCTTCTTCGGATACTCAAAGTATTTTAACCTCAAATGAAGAAAATAATATCAATAACAATAATATTACTTCTACTAATCTCGATGCAAATAATAATACAAACAACGACGATGATGATAATTCTTTTCAGTCAAATTCTAATTCTAATTCAAATTCAAACTACATCTCTAATTTTCAACAAATGTCTTCTGATTATTATTTTCAAATAAATTCTTGGAATATTATACCTCCTGCTTTTAGTTTAAGTAAAAATATTGAAGTTTTAATTTCAAAAGATGAAACCATATATACAATTGATGATTTATTAATTCAAGATAAATTCTTGAATGAAGGTCCATTTAATTTCATCTCAATATCTCCAAATGGTGATTTTTTATCTTTATATTCTTCAAATTTAAATAAACTTTATATAATATCTTCTGATTTTCAAAGAAAATTAAGTGATTATGATTTAAATCTTGATTCAATTAATGAAAAACCTTTACAATTAGAATGGTGTGGTAATGATGCTATAGTTTTATCATTTAGTGATCAAATTAAATTAATTGGTCCAGGTACTTCTTCAATAAATTTTTATTATGATAATCCAGTTTTTTTATATACTGAAATTGATGGTATTAGAATTTTATCCGATAATAAATTAGAATTTTTATCAAGAGTTTCTGATTTAACTGTTGACATTTTTAAAATTGGTTCAACTTCTTCTAGTTCTATATTATTAGATTCTATAGATAATTCAAATTCTTTAGAAAATTTATCATTAATTAAAAATAATCTAACTGAAGCAATAAATAATTGTATAAAGGCTTCAACAGAAGAATTTGATCCATTTTGGCAAAAAAAATTATTAAAATCTGCAAGTTTTGGTAAATCATTTTTAGAATTTTATAACTCTGATTTTTTATCAGAAACTATATTAAATTTAAAAATTTTAAATCAAATTAGATCTCATTCAATTGGAATGTTTTTAACTTTTAAACAATTTCAATATATTTCAAATAATGGAATTTCATTTCAAGATAATTTAATTAATAATTTATTAATTAAAAGAAATAAATTTTATCTTTCATTAAAAATTTCTGAAAAATTAAATTTACCAAATGATTTAATTTATATAAACTGGGCATGTTTAAAAATTAAATATAGTGATAATTTAGATGATCAAACTTTATTAAAAATTATTATAAATAAATTAAAAATTATTGAAAATATTTCTTTTGAGAAAATTTCTCAAATTGCATATCAAGAAGGTAGATTAAAATTATCAATAATGTTATTAAATTTTGAACCAGTTTCAAGTAAAAAAATACCATTGTTATTAAATATGGAAGAAGATGAATTAGCTTTAATTAAAGCTGAAGAAAGTTTAAATTATCAATTAATTTTATATGTACTTTTAATTTTATATTATAAATTTCTTGTTTCAAATAGTAATATTGGAGAATTTTTTAAAATTTTAAATAATAGAAAAATTTCAAAAAATTTTTTAGAAAAATTATTAAGAGAAAATAATTTTGCAAATTTAAATTTTAATGATTCAATAATTTTATTAAAAAAATTTTATTTTAGTTTTGATGATAGATTAGAAATTGCAAATTTTCAAATTACAGAAAGTTTAAAAGATGAAAAAAAAGATTTAATTGAAAATAATTTAAATATAAATCATGGTAAAACAATTGGTAGTAATATTGTTAATACTAATGTTTCCAATATAAATGATAATAATTTAAATGTTAATTCATCAAATTCAATAAATGTAACAGAAGAATTAAATAAATTAAATGAACAAAAAATAAGTTTAAAAAAAAGTATAAAATCATATCAAGAATTTAAAAATAATAAAAATTATCAAGATGATTTAAAATATTTAAATGAAGAGATTAAATTAATTACTATTCAAGAACAATTAAGTAAAGATTTAATACCAATTTATAGTAATTTAAAATTTCATCATAAATCAATAATTGAAACAATAATTGAACTAATTAAAATTAATAATTGGTCAAGTACAGGATCAACATCAATTACAAATAAAATTAATAAAATTTTAAAAGAATTTAAAATTTCAGATTTAAGATTTCAATGGGTAGTTTTAAAAACATTAACATCAATGAATAAATTTAATGAATTATTAACTTTTGTGAATAATGTTTCAAGTGCATCGGGAAAAATTGCAATTGGATATAAAGCAATAATTAATGAATGTTTAAAATATAATAATAAACTGATGGCCTCAATTTTTTTGAAAAAAAGTGGTACAAATGAATTTGCATATGATGAGAAATTTGATTATTATCTAAGATGTGGAGATTATAAAAATTATTGTGAAGAAGCTGTAAAGCATAAAGATATAAGTAAACTTAAAGAAATTTATGGAATTTATAGTAAAAATGGAGGTGAACGAAATGCAGGAATAGTGGAAGTAATTAATACTTATATAAACAAACTCAAGAAGTAAAACAATACTATCAATTGATTTGTGAAACTGAGTCTTCATTTAATAGATAATTTCTATAAAATAATCAATTTTTCATATAAAAAAAAAGGTATAAACCTTTAAAAATTCTTTTTTTGAAATATATGTTTCCTAATACGGTAATAGCAGCTTTTTATCAAATCCGGTTTTTTATACCTTGAATGGTTTCAATATTTTACCCTTTTTGAATGTAACTATCCGGAAATTACCCCTCGGATAAATACAATTGGCCTTTTTACGTTGACGTGAAGTTACGTGGCGCTGCACTCGTGAGAGACGCAAAACGTAACAATTTTTGATGTTTTATTCTTTTTCGTTCTTTTTTGTTCTTTTTTGTTCTTTTTTGTTCTTTCGAGTTCTATTTCCAGCTCCATTTCCTGCTGTTTTTTTTCTGTTTTCCTGCTGTTTTCCTGCTGTTTTCAAGCAGTTTCAAAGAGGCCGCGGTGGAGTTTGGAAAACGATTGAAGAGGATGAAAAACCATGGAAGACGATGGAAGACTATGGAAGAATTTAAGGTTCGCCGCCAGATGGAAATTCACTCTTTTACTGCTTTTTTCACTCGCAGCTGAATTGAGATTGATTTTTAAAAAAAACATTTAAAATGTTTATAGAGTCCTGGTTCTGAGGTTTATATTTGAAGTTCTTTTCAGTTTCTTTTAATTTTATTCTATTTTATTTTATTTTAATCATTCAATTGTTTTATTTGTCTCTTTTGATTACTTTTCTTAGTTTATTAACTGCATTCAATTTAAAAAAATAAATCTTATATTATAATAATCATAAAAATAATAATATATTTTAATAATGAGTAAAGCTGTTGGTATTGATTTAGGTACTACCTACTCATGTGTAGCACATTTTGCTAATGATAGAGTTGAAATTATTGCCAATGATCAAGGTAATAGAACTACTCCATCTTTCGTTGCCTTTACTGACACTGAAAGATTAATTGGTGATTCTGCTAAAAATCAAGCTGCTATGAATCCAGCTAATACTGTTTTCGATGCAAAACGTCTTATTGGTAGAAAATTCACTGATGCTGAAGTTCAAGGTGATATGAAACATTTCCCATTCAAAGTTGTCGATAAAGTTGGTAAACCACATATTCAAGTTGAATTTAAAGGTGAAACTAAAGTTTTCTCTCCAGAAGAAATTTCTTCAATGGTTTTAACTAAAATGAAAGAAACTGCAGAAAGTTTCCTTGGTTGTAAAGTTAATGATGCTGTTATTACTGTTCCAGCTTATTTCAATGATTCTCAAAGACAAGCAACAAAAGATGCTGGTTTAATTTCCGGTATTAATGTTTTAAGAATTATTAATGAACCAACTGCTGCTGCAATTGCTTATGGTTTAGATAAAAAATCTGAAGGTGAAAAAAATGTTTTAATTTTCGATTTAGGTGGAGGAACTTTTGATGTTTCTTTATTATCTATTGAAGATGGTATTTTTGAAGTTAAAGCTACTGCTGGTGATACTCATTTAGGTGGTGAAGATTTTGATAATAGATTAGTAAATCATTTTATTACTGAATTTAAACGTAAAAATAGACAAGATATTTCTTCAAATCAAAGAGCTCTTAGAAGATTAAGAACTGCTTGTGAAAGAGCTAAAAGAACTTTATCTTCTTCTGCTCAAACTTCTATTGAAATTGATTCTTTATATGAAGGTATTGATTTCTATACTTCAATTACCAGAGCTAGATTCGAAGAATTATGTGGTGATTTATTTAGATCAACCATTGATCCTGTTGAAAAAGTTTTAAGAGATGCTAAAATTGATAAATCTCAAGTTCATGAAATTGTTTTAGTTGGTGGTTCAACTAGAATTCCAAAAGTTCAAAAATTAGTTTCTGATTATTTTAATGGTAAAGAACCAAATAGATCAATTAATCCTGATGAAGCTGTTGCATATGGTGCTGCTGTTCAAGCTGCTATTTTATCTGGTGATACTTCTTCTAAAACTCAAGATTTATTATTATTAGATGTTGCTCCATTATCTTTAGGTATTGAAACTGCAGGTGGTGTAATGACTAAATTAATTCCAAGAAATTCTACAATTCCAGCTAAAAAATCTGAAACTTTCTCGACTTATGCTGATAATCAACCTGGTGTTTTAATTCAAGTATTTGAAGGTGAAAGAGCAAGAACAAAGGATAATAATATATTAGGTAAATTCGAATTATCTGGTATTCCTCCAGCTCCAAGAGGTGTTCCTCAAATTGAAGTTACTTTTGATATTGATGCTAATGGTATCTTAAATGTTTCTGCTTTAGAAAAAGGTACTGGTAAAACTCAAAAAATTACTATTACTAATGATAAAGGTAGATTATCAAAAGAAGATATTGAAAGAATGGTTTCTGAAGCTGAAAAATTCAAAGAAGAAGATGATAAAGAAGCTGCTAGAATTGCCGCTAAAAATGGTTTAGAATCTTATACTTATTCATTAAAAAATACAATTGCTGAAAAGAATTTTGAAGAAAAAGTTGATGAAGCTGATAGACAAGCTTTATCAAAAGCTCTTAATGAATCTATTGAATGGTTAGATAATAACACTACTGCAACTACTGAAGAATTTGCTGATAAACAAAAAGAATTAGAAGCTGTTTCTAATCCAATTATGATGAAATTTTACCAAGCTGGTGGTGCTGAAGGTGGAATGCCTGGCGCTGGAATGCCTGGTGCTGGTGGTATGCCAGGTGCCGGAGGTTTCCCAGGTGGATTCCCAGGTGCAGGTGCTGCCCCAGGTGCAGGTGCTGCTCACTCTGAAGGCCCAACTGTTGAAGAAGTTGATTAGATTATTTAAATTTAAGAATTATAAATTAAATTTATTCATAAAATAAAGAAGGCTAATTATAATATAATTTGGGGTTTTAATTTTATTTTTTTTGTCATACACATTCTGTAAAGTAATAACGTTTTTTAATATCATATTCTATTTTGTTAATTTATTTTATACAGGCTCTTTAGACATAGAACTAGATTGTTTTTCAATTAAATTATGCATTTGACTATTGTTTAATATTTTATTTTAATTTGTAGATCAATTTCATCTTTAAAAGATTCGATTATTTTTTAATATATTCTGATATATTTTTCTTGATACCGCTAGAGTCACCAATACTTTTTTTTTTACCCAGCGTTAAAGAATGTTTCATGTAAAAGTTTAAATAAATTGATAAGCAACTTATCATATTTTGAATCAAATCTTTTTTATATTCTAAACAAAAAACAATCATCTAAATTATTCAACTCAACTCCAAAAGATGGGAGGAAGAAATAGTTATAAATTAATCATTGATCCAGATATAAATGAATCAAAAAGGGAAACTTCAATAATAAAATTTCTGGTGGTGAAAGAAGTTGAAACTCCAATTATCATAAAAGCTATAAGTTTTGTAATATCAATCATTTTAATCAGTTATTTTATTAAAAGTGAATATTTTTATGTTTTTTGGTTTAATGAATTCAATTTATATTCAATTAAAAATTTTAAGAAAGTTTTATTAATTATTACTATTTTATTTATATATAATTTATTTTATTCCAAATTTATATTTCAAACTGATTTAGAAGATTCATTAATAATTTTAAAAGATATTGGGATTCAAATAACTTCAATTAAAGGAAATTATTTATTTTTTTTACCAAATTCAAAAATTGAAAGATTTATACCAATTGACAAAATTCAAGATATTGTTATAAATGAAGCTTTCAAAGGCTTAGAAGTTATTTTTTACTTACTTGTTGTTGTTAAAAATGATAATAATAATAGTAATAACAAAAATAATAAAGAATATGAACTAATCGTTCTATTTGAAGATTTATTACCAGGTTTAAAACATTTAGAGATTATCTATCAGAAATCAAGAGAAGTTTTATTTTATAATCAACCAGATAAGTTATCAATATTTGGATTTGAAAGAAAAGTCAAAGAAAATACTTCAACTAAGAAAGATTAATATTTATTCATTTACTGAGAAATAAAATGAAATTAAATACCAATAACCATTTATTAATATATAAAAAAATTAAAGTTACATAAATTGAAATAATTGTCAATACAAAAAAAAAAAAACATAAACAGAAGAACAAATAAAAAAAAAAGAAAAGAAAGGAAAAGAAACATAAGCTAGAGTCCAGAAGGAACCTTTTCATAAAAAACACAAAATTCAAAGCAAATACCATCAATATAATTTTATCCTGAAAGTCTAATATAACTGTTTTTTATTTATTTATTTATATTCCAAATAAAACTGAGCAAAAATGTATAAAATGTAAATAAGATAAAAGAAGAAAATAAAAAAGTCATTAATTTACTTATTCATTGATATTGAAAAAGGAAATGAAGAAAATTAATGAAAGGATTGATAATTTTATAAATCTATAAGTGAATAAGCAAATGATTGATATCAAAAAAGATATTTTACAAAACTAGAGCTGTTGCAAATATACTTAAAAATAAAACTCCGATTTTTGCTTTAAAAAAATTAAAATTGGTATTATCATGGTTATTATTATTGAAATTATTAAAATTATTTGTTCCAAAAATATTAATTATTTTATTACTATTAGCCATATTTTCAGACGCACTTGAGTGAGAATTGGAAGTATCTGTTGATTTTGTTGATTTAGTTATTGTTGTACTATCACTATTATCATCATCATTTATATTACGATTACTACCAGAAAGTATACTTATTGATAAGCTACTAGGATTACTTATACTTGAAGGATTACCAGTTACAGTCACAGCTACAGTTGAAGTTAATGAGTTAGTTACAACAACTGTACGAATAGTACTTGAGGGTTTTCTAGTTGAAGTTGAAGATATTATTTTTGTTATAATATTAACTTTTGTTGTTTGTTGTGTTTCAACTACCAAATCTGTTGTATAAGCTGCATTTGTGATGATATTAGAAGTACTTGTTGTTTCAGCATTTATTGGGCTTATTGAAAACATCTTTAAGTCAAGTTGAAAACAAAGTTGATTGGGTTATAATTGTATTGACTTCAATATAATGGAAGAAATGTGACCATTTACTGACTGTACCTTGAGAAAAAACTTTTATACCTCCAGAACCATATATATATTGATATAACTACCTATACATATACATATACTCTTTGATTCGCAGTATTTGAGCTTTTCAATAGCTAATAAATAGAGAAATCTTAAGAGAGATATTGGTGTTTATGTTTCTGGCAAATGCAGATGGAAATTGCTTCTTTGAGAATTGAAATGTTAGGCAAATTTCTATATATGGGTTCTAATGTAGCGACTCTCAACTGGAACAAACACTTGCGATTGCCTCAATAACGATAAAGATATAAAGAATAGCGATTGATATATATTTTAGTGTATCTAAAACCAGTTAAGATAAGTTAGAATATATTTTATTTCATTTATTTTCTTCTCTTTGATTCAAATAACTTTTATTCGGTTACTTTTTTATTTTTTGTTTCTGGCCTTTTTTTTGTGTTTTCGTGTTTTGATTTCTTTTTTTCTGCGTATGCTAAAAACAGAAATGTTTTGGTTTCGCGCGCAAATTTGAGCACAAGCCTCTTTCAGCCTCCGAACCCGCGCATTTCACCCAGGCAGTGTCGGGTATTGCATTGGTTCCGCATGGCTTCTGCGTTGGGTCTGCGCTGGTTTTGTGCTGCCTTTAAAAATAGAATCAAAAATTGATATTTTTACAAAAAAAAACATAAAAAAGCATTCATTACAACAAGATATAAGACAAGATATAAAGAAGATAACCAACAGAAAGTAACAATAGATAAGAGTTGGTAGGATAATCTTTGAAATTTTCCAGAGAATATATTTCAGAAGTCAAGCTTTTGTGATAAGACTTGAAGTTTTAAAGTAAACTAAATATTTTAGCTCTTAGGAACAATGATTTACTAAAAAATCCACCTAAAAATGATCTATTCTTTTCAAGTGATTGTTCCAGAATTCAATCAAGCATCCGCTTCTTCATAATCAAATGTTACTTTAATTGGTGATAATCCAATTAGTGACTTTTCATGAATATTCAAATTGCCCTGATATTCGGTATTGTCGAATTCATCATTACTATCATTTTCATCTTCTTTTAGTGTATTCATATTATCATTTCTCTTTTCCAAATTAGCATTATCTACTGTATTTTCCAAAATACTATTTGATTTAGGCCTTAAATCTGGTAAAACTATGTTATCTAATGTCACAAATGTTTTATCCATATTCACATTATCATCTAGATCATCACTATGCTTTTTAAAATTATTATTATTGAAATTATTTAGTTTATTCTTGGGATTTTGAAGATTATTGGAATCATAATTATTAGAACTATTAAAATTATTAGTAAGAACACTCTCATTTTCTATTATACTCGATCTTTCTTGTTCTTTTTTATAGATACTATTCGCTATAATCTTATATTTTTCTTTTATTGCTTTTGGAAATTCATAGGGTTTTTCTTCTAATACATACTTGATTTCTTTCTCCTTTTCATGAGATTCAGGTGACAAAAAATTATTAGTCGTAACAATGGAGTTATACTTATAAGCTTTGTCTTTATTATCAGGATTGGAATTAGAAATAAAATTAAACTTCAGATTTGATGACTGCGTTCTAGGCTTTAATATAGGTATTTCATTTGCTTTTAGTTTTTTTGTTTTTTTCTCCAATTTGTCCGATTTACTAGATTTTCCAGATTTACTGGTTTTATTGATTTTTATGTTTTTTAATTCTTCAACCCCTAAATCATTTATATTACCTATGCTTCTTAAGTCTCGAGATATTTTTGAAGATTTTGAACTTTTAGAAATTTTGGAATTTTTTGAACCTTTTATTAACTTTATTTTTTCTTTTTTTTTTTTGGGATCCTCTTGATTAAGCTGAGTAGTTTTTTTTGAGGAATTTAGTGGAAAGTTTACAATATTTTCAATTTCTGAATTCATAGGACTACGTAATCTTTCATTGTTTTTTTTAGAAGTCAGAATAATAGAATTTTGAATCAATTCTTCCAACTCCTTCACCTTAATACTTAAACATGAGATTTCCTGATCTTTCAATCTTGCTTGTTCTTCTTTTTTTCTTAAAGACAAAATTTCTTCTTCTTTGGCTTGTAATTCTTTTTCTTTCTTTCTTAATAAAAGTTGATTTAAAAAAAAATCTTGACTGGTATCTTGATTAGTATCCAGATTTGTATATTGTATACTAGAGTTTGACAAATCACTTTCTTTTTTAGACTCTTGTTTTTCTTTTGATTTTTTGTGTTTCTTTGAGCTTTTATGTTTTTTAATTTTTTCAGTTTTTCTTTCTTTTTCAGGTTTTTTGATTTTTTTAATTTTTTCAATTTTTTTCTTTTTATGGGTATTTTTACCTTTATCAATTTTTTTCGGATTTTCCAAATTATTCTTCAGATAATTTTCTGAATTATTTTCCAATTCATTCTGAGATTCATAATCATTATTAAAATTATAATTGTCATTAAGGATATTATTATTCTTGGGTATACTGTTTTTGATTTGTATACTTTTCTCATTTTCCGAAAAGTTACTTGAAACTTTTGAAATATATTCTTTTGGATAATAATCAGTTTGATCTCGATTTTGAGTTTGAATATAATTATAAGTTTGTTTCTGAGAGTCTATTTCGTTAGGTATTATGAGATTAGTTTCGAAATTATTATTTGATGAATGATTAGAAAAATCATCCAATTTTTCAATATTCTTAACATTGTTTTTATTTTCATTTTTGGATTTGTATGTAGATTCTTTTGAGTCGTGATAGTCTTTTGGTGATTTATTAAGTTTTTTAGTTGGATTTATTTTTTCAGGAGAAGATTTCTTACTATAAAAACTTGAAAATAAGCCAGATAAAAAGTTATGATTAGATTTATCAAGATTTGAATCATTATTTCTCGTAATATCATTATTTATTTCATTATTATTATTGGTATTAGTTTGATGAATATTTTTTGAGTTTAAGGATAATGGAGATATTGGAGTTATAATCTGTTTAGATATATTATTTAAATTATTTATATTTGTTAAATCATTAATATCATTTAAATTATTTAATAATAAATTTTTTTTATTTTGTAACTTATTCAATCTTTTTATTCTTGAATCTCTTTTTCTTTTATAATAAAGAGAAGTTGTATTATTATTATTATTATTTGGTTTTGAAATTTTATAATCATTATCATTTTTTGGATGTGAGAAAATATTTGAAACAGTTGAAGCAATGGTAGATAATATACCACCAGAAGAGTTAGGTTTTGAATTTAAATTTAAATTTGAATTTGAATTTAGGTTTGAGTTTGAATCTGACCTTATATTATTACTTCTACTTTTATATCTTGAAGCTAATGAAGTATTATTTATTAGGGAAGGAGATTTAATAAAATGAGGTAAAGTACCAGGAATATTAATATTTAAATTTTCATCATTTTTAATATTCAAATCTGAATTAATATTATTATATTTTTTAAAATTTCTTGAATATGATGATAAATATGGATTATTTAATTTATTAGATCTATATAAATTTTTTGAATTTAATAAATTGTTATTGTTGTTATTGTTATTATTGTTATTATCGAGATTTATATTAAGATTTGTATTTCTTTTATATTTATAATCATTATTTCCATTTATATTTTGATAATTTAAAGTATTTTCATTATTTTGATAATTTAAAGTATTTTCACTATTTGAATATAAATTGTTTTTATAAATTTCATTATCTTTTTCTATATAACCATTAGAATACTTATCGTACCTGTTATATGTATCAAATTTGTTTTCATACTTGTTTTCATACCTGTTTTCATATTTATTAAAATTTGAAATTGAAGGAGTATTATTTAATAGTATATTCTCATTTTCATTCTCTACTTCAATTTCATTGAAATTGTTATTGTTATTATGATTATTGTTATAATTCTCATTATTATAATTATAGTTATTATAATTATATTTTTTAGTTCTGTTAATACTTTTATTAACGGTATTATTAGTTAAATTATAATTATTATTAGATAAAAAGTTATTGGATAAATTATTATTGATAGTATTATCAATATTATCTAAATTTTTTTTTAAATTAGCATATTTTTCTCTTCTTGATTGTAATTTTGATTTTAAACTTAAAATATTATTATTGTTATTGTTATTAGATGAATTATTATTAAGATTATAGGAAGATTCATTATTTGAGTTAAAATTCCACATTTCATATGATTTAAAGAAAGGAATCAAGTGAATAATAACGATTGAAGAAACTAATAACTTGGGTTAACTTAACTTGAGTTAATTTGATTTGTAAATAAAATGATAATTATTATTGAAATGGGAATATAAATTTAAGAATGCATGAGAAGAAAGGTAAAGAAACAAAGAACGCGAAGCACAAACCAAAAACAAAAGCACAACAACCACTGAATAAATATATGAAAACACACCTAACAAAAGTGTTTTTGGTAACAGAAGAAGCAAAAGCAGATGAGTTTGAATCGAAAAGTCCAATTTCAACTTCGATTTCAATCTCGAAATTGAATTCAAATTAATTTCAAATTCAAATTCAGAATCAAAAACAAAAACAAAAACAAAAAAGATTCAAAATTCAAAATTAAAGAAAAGTAAACAAACAAAAACCGAGGGTAAACCACGTGTTTAGTACGTCCATGAAATTGGCGACAGTCAAGTGTATGTATTTGCATGCAGGAATTGCCAAGCTGCAGATTTCGGTTTGTTTTTTTTATTTTTAGTTTGTTTCTTGTTTCTGGGCAAATTAACAGAAAAATGGTAACGTTAATTATTTTTAAGAATTTTTATTGATAAACGAGCTTTTATTGTTATTAATATTTATGTAAATTGATTATGTTATTAGAAGAGAAGAGAATAAGCAAATATAGAAAAGAAAAATTATGTTTGAGTGATTATTACAACTATGATGATTGCTATGAGAATTAAAACAATTAAAACACTAATAAATATACACCATATTTTTCTTTTTCTTGATTTTTTTGCTTTTTTAAGTGCTTGATTAAATTTTATATCAGCTTCATGAAGATTATCATTAGTTTGAGAAATATTAGTATCAATATCTTCTAAAGTTTCATCTTGTTCAATTATTAAAGTTTCCATTTCTTCAAATAATTCAAGTAATTCATTCATATCTTTTTCAATTTTTAAAATTTCTTCATTTCTTGATTTTACATTATTAATTAATTTTTCATTTTCTTTTTTTTTTAAAGAAGAAGAAGAAGAAGTTTCTAATAAGAAATTTGAAAATATTTCATTATTATCTTGATTACTATTAAGATATTGATTAATTTCATCATTTGTAGCATTTGGATTAATAATTTTAAATTCTTTAATATTTTCATCTTTAATTTTATTTGAATAATTTAATTCATTTTTTCTAAATTTTTCAATTAATTCCATAAATCTTGATTTTATATTATTTGTTTGATCTAATTTTAATAAATCATTATTACATAAATTTCTTAAAGATTTTATATCATTTTTAATTTGATATTGTAAAGATTTTATAGAAATCATTAAATTTTTTAATTCTTCTTGATTATTTAATTTTTGTTCATTATTAATTTCATTAATTAATTCATATTCTTTACTTTTTATATTATTTAAATAACTTGAAAAATCATCTAATTTATTATTAATTGATATCATTTTATTACTAAATTGAATAAAATTATCATTATTATTATTATCATTATCATATTCATTATCTGATCCAAATGGATTCATTTCATATGATTCCCTAAATGGATCATCAACTGTATTTGAAGTATAAATACTATTTTCTCTTTGAACTCTATCATAAGTTCCACCACCCATATTACCAAAATAATTCATCTTTTAATATTATCTAATCTTAATTATATTATATGTAATATAAAAATAATAAAATATAAAAACAAAAGTACAAATTAATTAAAGTATATAATAACAAACTAACAAAAACACACTAAAAAAGAATAAAAAATATAACTAATACAATAAATATACAATATGTTAATAAACTACTTTAAATAATATCTGAATCACATATAAAATAGTGAAATAGTAAAGTATCAACCATTATTTTATTATTTCATTCTTTCATTATCTCAATATCTCTCTATTTCATTGTTTCTTTAGTAGATCATTTAACAAACTCTCAGCAAGCAACGGATGTGAACTGCTCCTCCTCCTTCTCCCTATTCAACGTCAACTTGGAAAATAGCCTTTTTTTTGCCTTGGCTAAGGAATATTCCATTTTGTTACCATTCTGAAGGATCGGAGCAGAGCCCTGCAGTTAGCTTCCGGCCCGTGTGTTCACTGCTCTGCCCAGCCTCGGACCACGCATTCTTACGTAAGCTCACATTACCACATTCTTTTCATTCAAAACCACAAATAACCACAAATATAACAAGAAATAATAAGAAATAGAGTTACCCATTTAATAAGAAATGAAATAATCAATTGATATCATATTATTCTTATTCAAGAATATTTATCCATCCAGGTTGAACCCAGAAATATTCACAATCATGTAATTTTCTGGTTCCAATACATTTCTTTTTGACCATCCAATCAAAAACTTCTTTTAATTCATCTTGTGTGACTAAAATTTTAATTTTCTTAAAAATATTTTCAAATGTTATACCTGGTCTAAAAACAATTAACGATAGTATAATAATAATAATTCTTCTCCAAATCTTTAAATTAATATTACCTTGAACATCAATCCATATCTTGCAACATGGTAATCCATTGGGTACTGGAATTATTGGTAACAATTTCTCATCTAATAAATTAACATCTAATTTTTTTTTAACTATTATATCACAATCTAATTTCTCTCTTTCAAGTTCTCTAGAAATATAATTTGTTAAAATTGATGTAACTATTTTATCTGATCTAAAAAAATTAATCTTTTTCATTAAAATTCCTAAATCAATTAATAATGCCATTGATCCATTACCAATTGCTGGTGAAAGTACTAAAGCTTGTTCTGAATTTAAAATTTCTGTTAAAATATTATAAAATTTTTTACTATCTTCAAAAAATGAATCATCAATTTTAAATCCTTCAATTGGATTTAAAACTTCTTCCGTTAAAATAAAATTTGGTGTACCTGGTTTTAATTGAAAAATTATTTGTTTTTCTTTATCCATTTCTTTTAAGGCTTCTGTACATTCTTTTTCACTAAATTGTTTTAAAATCTTTTTGGAAGCTTCTGCTGTATAATTTTTAGGATCTGTAGCAAAAATTGCTTTAATTGTTTGTTTAACAATTTCTTTCCTTTTCTTTTTTTCAACACTATTATTATCTTCTTCTTCTTTTTCTTTTTCTTCAATCTCAATATTATTTTTATCTTCATCTTTATTTTCCTTTTCTTTCTCACTTTCAATTTCACTTTCAAAATCAGTTACAAACTCATTTTCACTATAAATATCTTTATGATTATTATTCCTACTTTTATTAAGAATTTTTTTATTTTTATTTTTAAAACTTTTTTCCAAATCCTTTTCACTAATTTTATATTTATAAAAAAATGTATGATTTGCAATTGCATTAAATCTTTGAATCATAGATTTTTCTGAACAATAATCATCACATGCATTTTGAATTGATTCTTCTTCTCCAATAAATACATATTTTTTTCTATTATCTTCAATTTCATCATAAAATTCAAATGGATCTTTATTAGGTAATTCAGTACCTTCAACATCTTTCCAAATTTTAAGAAATTTTTTAAGATTAACATTTACAACATCTTCATAATTAATTTCTTTTTTTTCAATTGAATTTAATAATATCTTTTCCCATGCATCAAATGCTTGTTTTGTTCCTTTTTCACCACCAATAATTTTTCTAATTTTTGGCCATTTTTTTCTTAAAATTAATTGTGTTGTATTACCAAAATATTCTGCAATTTTATCCCAAGCAATTAATCCTTGGGCTGAAAGTGTTCTAGTAATTGTAATGGCTCTAAATAATGTAATAGCTTCTTCTTGATTAAGCTCATATTTCATTCTACTTTTCCTTTTATTTAATGTATTTTTTATACCATTATTTGTTTTTGAAACTTTTGTTGAATTATTAGATTTTGTTGTACCTCTTTTTCTTTTTCTTCCTTGAAACGTTAATTTTTTAGAAACAACCATTTCATCGTCTTCTTCTTCTTCACTATTATCACCCTCCAGAGAACTTGAATTAGAATCAGAATTATTTTCATTATTATTAGAGTTATTAGAATTATTACTATTATGTTTGCTACTATTATTATTATTATGATTATTATTATTTTCACCATTATTGTCATCACCTTCATTTCCTTCAGAATTGCCATTTTTACCATACTTATCATTGTCCTTATCCTTATCTTTATCTTTTTTAGATTTTCGATTACCACTAGATTTTCTAACACCTTTACTTGATTTCTTCTTCTTTTTTTTTAAATCTCCATCAAATTCACCATTGGCCTTTTTAAGAGCCTTCAATTTTTTAGCATCTTCTCTTTTCTTTCGTTTTTCTAATTTCTTCAACATTGCTTTCTCTCTTTTCAATTTTATTTCACCATCTTTATCAATATTCTTATCTTTTTTAATCTTGGGTGGCTTGGGTTTTAGAGCGTTCTCAAAGTCTGAATTATACAATGTAACATCCACATCCATGACATTGAAGTTAGGCTTGGTATAATTCTTTTTTTCATGTTCCAATTGAGCCCTATCCTTCATGGACTGAATCTTGTTGATATCTGAAACAAGACTTGGAACCATTACCAACTTTCTAGGAATGGATTGATTGTTTTGGAGCAAAAGGTTGAAATTGTGTACTACGAGCTTACCCTGCTTTTGTAACTCGGCAACGTCCCTCCTCACGGTTCGAAAATCAACTTCATATCCATTTCCACTTTTTTGAGTTAAAATATTCCTAAATTGTCTGTTCAAATAAACAATTCCTTCATTTTCTTCAACAACTTCCATAAGAGCTTTTCTTCTTTTAATTGCAGAAAAAGATCCTCCTCCAAAATTATGACCATTATTATTATTATTTAAACTTGAAAATCTAATAGTTTTTGATCCATTTGTATTCCCAGTCGAATTGAAATTAATGTTTAGACTATCTAAAGGTCTTTGCATTTTTATTTGATTGAGATCGTTGATAATAATATCATTATCATTATTATCATTATTATCATTATTATCATTATTATCTTCTTGTTCTGTTAAATAATTGGTTTCAGGAATTTGAAGATAATCTCCTTTCAAGCTATCATTTACTAAAACAGATTGTTTAGCAATTGACATATCAATTGAAGCTTCAATTAACATTTCGCCAGCCTTATCTGACGGAATTTGATTTTGATTTTTATTATATTCAATATCCTCCTCAACTATATTTTCAGCAATATTTTCATCACTTTTTTCAACATTAATTTCTTCTTTATTTTCAGTAGTAGTGGAATTATTCTTTTCAATATTCTCTTCAATATTCTTTTCAATACTCTTTTCATTGATATCATTTGCAACAGTAGTACAAACTGAATTTTGAGAATTATTTTCAATCATAGTCGTATCCTGATCTACAATATTATCATTTTTATTAAAATCACTTACAATTTCATTTTCTTTTGAGTTTGGATTTGAATTATTTAGCTCACCCTTCGAAGAAGCAGTATAATATGTTGAGTTTGTACTTGAATCATTATGAATTGAGGGATCTATAACATCTGAAGAAATATTGTTTTCTTTTGAAGATTCATTTATAGTTTCTTTACTCATATTTTCATTTGAAGTGTTTGGTAAAGAAACTTTTTCATTAATATTTGATAAAACTTCATTAATTTCATCTGTATTATTAACATCATTAACTTTATCAACATTACTAATTTCAATGACTTTATCAGTTTTATCAAATTCATTAACATCGTTCGTATTATCAACTTCATTAACATCATTCACTTTATCAACTTTGTTTGATTCAATTGTTTCCAAAGCATCAACCATTTCTTCATCGGTAGTATTATTCGTATTATCATTGCTCTTATCCTTATCATTTTTTTTATTATTATTTTCCTTAATATTTATATCATTATCATTGTTATTGGTACTATTTTCTTTATTAATTTCAATAATTTTTTCAATTTTTGAAATTTTTTCAATTTTGTTAGTAACTTTCTTTGGTCTACCTCTTTTACCTTTAATTTTTGGTTTAACTATTTTTGATTCATCAATAATTTTTCTTGGTCTACCTCTAGGTTTACCATTAGGTTTAGTAACAATTTTATTAATATTATTTTTACTTGGAGATAAATTTTTTTTATCATTTAATTGAATTTCTTTTAAATTTCCATTAATTATAGTAAATTTAAAATAATTTATAGATTTTAATGAATATATTGATCTTTCCATACCATGCCAAATTATATAAAAATTATTAAATTCATCTTTCATTAAATGTAAAGGATTTGAAGTTAAAGAACTTTTAAAAAATTTAAGATTATTAAAATTAACAATTGGTAAATTATCATAATTTTTTTTTTCATTAATTAAATTAAATTTATTTATATTATTATAATTATTAAAATCAATATTATTATTAAAATTAGAGATATAATTAATTTTTGAAAAATATCTATAAAATTTAGTTTTACCAGAAAAATCATAACCTCTAATAATTTTATAATAATCATTTATATTAATATCAGTTATATTATTAATTAAATTATTTAAATTATTATTATTATTATTATTAATAGAAATTGTAAAAAGATCCATATATTTATGAAAAGTTCTTGAAGTATTACAACCTAAAGTCTTTTTTTGTAGGAACATAGTTGAAATTCCATTATTTTTAGAAATTTCAGATAATTTAAGTAATTGATTTTCTAATGGAAATAATGAATTAATTAAAGGAATTGAATGAGTATTAAGATTAATTTTATTTTTATTTTCAATTTCATTTTCAATTTCCAATTCTTGATTTTCAATCTGATTTTCATTTTCTTCATTATCTTCATTTGAGTCTTCATCAGAATCTAAATCCAGATCTAGATCTGAATCTGAATCAAATTCATCATTTGAATCAGAATCATTATTATTATTATTATCATTATTTGAAGTTGAATTGAAATCTTTTAAATATAAAAGACATAATAATTTTTTATTTGAATTAATTTTAGTTGGAGCTAAAACTTTTTTCAAATAATTATTTGTAACAAGAGAATTTATTAAATTTTTAAAAGATCTTTTATTTGAATTTAAATTATTTAAATTTAATTGAATTTTTAAATCTCTTACACTTCTAATATTATTTGGAGCATTTTTAATTAAATCTACAATTAATTTTTTTGAAATTGAATGTATATAATAATCATTATCAATATTTTGATCATTTTGATTATTTTGATTATTTTGATTATTATAAAGAGAATTAAATTGATTAAAGAATTTATAGTATACTAAAATATGAGTAATTCTTTTAGAATGAGTAATTTGAATTGAATTTATTAAATTTTTTTTTTTTAAAATTTTTATTCTTGATGTTAAACTTCTTGGATCTTGACCAATAAATTTTGGTATATCTAAAACTAAAAGTCCATTATATTTTTTTTTTATAATTAATTTTAAAATATTAAATGAATTTATACCAATATTTGAATTTAATTTATTTTCACCAGTTAATATAAGATATTGATGATCCAAATTTAATTTTAAAATTAAATTTTTATCAATATCATTATTAATATCATTTGAAATTAAATTTATATAATTTTTTTTTATTGAAATTCGATTTAAATTATCAATATTATTATCATTATTGATAATTTTATCATATAATAATAAATCTTTTTCATTTATTAATAGTTTCCATATTGAAGTTTTAAAATCAATTGATAAATTTTGATTTGGATTTAAATTTAGTTTTAACTTGATTATATTCCATAATAAATTTAAAGATAAACCATCATCAGATTCATAAGCGACTTGCTCAATGATATAATCTACAAGTTCATCAAGAGAACAAACTGCACTCATTGATGAAAGTTGTGAAATAATTGTAATTGGATGAGTTTTGTTATAATGATTGATTATTGAATTGGTTAATGTATTGATGTGTTGATTATTGATTATAATTGATTGATTGATTATTCATTATCTATTATCTATTTATTTATCTAATTATTATCCTACTTCAGTAATATTCTTATATTCGATGTTATTTGATGTTTATTCGAGATACCGCAGATGAGACAGATCTAGGACCAGCAGTATACCCTGTAATTAGAAACTAAATGTCCTATATAACAGAATCACGGACAAAAATAAATGGAAACCAAACCGAAGCCAAAAAGACGGGTCTCCTTATGGACAACACTCGATTCAGTCTTTTTCCACGGCAGGCCACACGGGCAGAACAAGAACTGAACTGAACTAAACAGAACTGATAAGATCCAGCGAGATAATAAATAAATAGCTGCTAACACAATCAATCAGTAAGCCACCACTGCCACCAGCGTAATAGAATAATAAATAATGACTTTGTCTGGGGATCCAGTCAGCCAATCAAAAGACCTTATCCCGACCACTACCACAAAAATACCCTTTATTTATGATCTATTATTTTCAATTATTTTCAATTATTTTCAATTATTTTCAAGTATTTTCTTTATTCTTGAATTATTTCACTTTATTTCATTCCTAAATAATTTTTATTTCTCGATCCAGAGTCTTCTCATAATCCTAAATAATTATTCTCTTCCAATCTTCTTAGACTAGCTTATGATAATATGATAATGATTTCTTCTCAATTTCAATACTATTGTCAATGTATTATCCTATGAATAATCAACTATGATATCTATTGTCTTAAACCATTCTATTCAAACCCTATTCATATCACTTTAATCCAATTTAACTCGTAAATTAAGTGATTTTTCATTATAATATATAAGTAACTAAAATTGCACATAATTATTGTCGTGATTAGCTCTACTTAATTATTACTATACTCTTTCCTACTATCACTATCACTCTCACTCTCACTCTCACTCTCTTTATATATATCTCTCTATTATACTATACAATATAAAATATACCATAAAATACAAAATGTCAAATAAAAATTGTAATTCAATTTCCAAATCAGTAACGGAATTAAAAACTTCTTTTAATATATTCTTAACAATTAATGATTTAAAAAATCATAAATGGAATAAACTAGATTTACAATATATTATAATAATTTTATCTTTTTCAAATTTCTTAATAATTTCAGATTTATTAAATCTTTCAAATAAAATATTTTTAACTTTATCATTATCTTTATTATTATTATTTCCAATATCAAATCAATTTTTTTTATATTCTTTACCAATTCTATCTTGGTTATCTTTATTTTATTCTTCTTCTTCAATAAATTCAAATCTTAGACCTCCAATAAATGTACAAATTTTACCTTCTTTAGAAACAATATTATTTGGTAATGATTATTCAAATATTTTATCAAAAAAAAATTTAAAATTTTTAGATATTTTAGCTTGGTTACCATATGGTTTAATTCATTTTGTTTTACCATTTTTAGTTTCAATGTTAATTTTTATTAAAGCTCCTCCAAAATCTCTTAGAGCATTTTCATTTTCTTTTGGTTTCATGAATTTTTTTGGAGTTTTAATTCAATTAATTTTTCCATGTGCTCCTCCATGGTATAAAAATATTTATGGTTTAAAACCTGCAAATTATGAAATTATTGGTAATCCAGGAGGTTTAATAAGAATTGATAAAATTTTAAATTTAAATTTATATTCAAGTGGTTTTAAATCTTCTCCAATGGTTTTTGGTGCTTTTCCATCTTTACATTCTGCATGTGCAATAAATTCAATATTATTTTTAAATAAAATTTTACCAAATTTTAAATTTAAAATTATTTATTTCACATATATTTTTTGGATTTGGTGGTCAACAATGTATTTAAATCATCATTATTTTATAGATTTAATTGCAGGTGGTTTATTAAGTTATTTTTTTTATTTCTTCACTAATCTTTATCTTTTACCAAAAATTGATTATAATAAAAATTTAAGATGGGATTATAATCAAATTATTTATAGTAAATCAATTATTAATAAATCAATTGAAAATGAAATTACAAATACAAATACAAATACTAATAGTATTGGTAAAAACAAATTAAAATCTTCAATTTCTTCAAGTTCTTTTTCTTCCATAGCCACCTCCAATTCAAATTCAAATTCAACTCATTCATTATCACTTTCAAATTCATATTCATCTTCAGAATCTGATTCGGAGTCTTCTTCGATTTTACAATATTCATCAAAGGATAATAAGAAGAAAAGTAAGAAAGATTAATCAATAGATAATTACAATTTAAAAATTATGAGAATAAGATAAACTTTTTTTATAATTTTTGTACAATAATAATAAAAAAACATATAAAGAACAATTAAACAATCTTCATTGTATTCAATGAGCTATAAAATATATACACTATATAATAGAATTTAAATAATTGAATAAATAAAAATTCAAATGTATTTTTAAAAACTTGTCAGACTGCCATTGTTATCCATCCAAATATTTACTCCTTCCGAAAAAGCATGTAATATTGGATTGAAATCATTGCTCCTTTCTCAAGACATCAACAAAATTGGATATCTTTACAAACGAAAGGCAAATTGAAAACAAGATATCCAGACCAACAGAGGATCACAGATAAACTAATTGAAATTCTCATTCAATGGACACAATGGTTTTCATCTCATCATCCAAGTTGGATTTGATGGCTCTTTTGAAGAATCAAAGAGAGACGTGACCTATAGAAATGATCCTACTATTGAATTTGTTAGTAATTGAAACTATTAATATTATTATTATTATTTGAACCATATGGTAAGCTACTTACTGAAGTACGTCGACAAAGAAAAAAAAGAGAAATAAACTAAATAAAAAAGTTGAGATTCTTTCTTCTTTTATATCAAAATCAAAACTAAGTTACCCAGTCTCGAGATCCAGGCTTTCTTACAATGATTGCAATTTCTTTTTCATGAAATTTCAGGGTTCTGAATAAACGATGCGGATCATGTCATGGAAAGCAAAACCGAGTTAGGAAAATAACGGATATTTATTAGCACCCACCACAATGGTAATACCATAAATTTGGATGTTTTTTATATGTTACTTCATGCTTTTAAATGTGGTATACCTTTTGCGCCTGGTTGGCATAGCCACAACCAAAAACAGTGCAGACCCGAGCGGAACAACGCGGAAACAGGTTGAGTCTCCCAAGAATGCATGCGTACCGAAAAAAAGATATCATCAGCCACAAACACCCAACCCAAACACACATAACAAAGAACCACGAACAAAGAAATGACAAGAAAATATAATAAAATAATAATAAATGAAGTAATGAAATAAAGAAAGAAATAAAGAATGAAATAAATAAATAATATCACTGATTCAATAAACAATTCAAGGCTTAAATACAAACATAAGAATCATGTAAAATAATTGATACTCGTGCTTTGCTTGGGGTTTCTTAGCTTTCTAGGCCTTTCTTGGACTTTGAGAACCAGTTTTGTAACTAAAACAAGAACTAAAAGCTAAAGTAAAAGCTAAAACCAAAGCTAAAACTGTGCTGAGCTTCAATACTTTTCAATGTTAACAAAGAAACTGACAAACAATTCACACCTTTCAAAGTCATAATCATAATCATGAATAATAAATAATAAATAGCAAATAATAAATAAAGTAAGAAAGCAAAAAATGAAAAATTAGTAACAATTTGGCCAAAAAGACAATTCTATGAGGTTCATTGCTGACAATTAGTTTAACTTTCCTTAAAACTGTTTCCTCAATCAATTCTTTCCTGGTTTATCCTATTCTATTATTTTCAATTAACATAATAATATACTATATAAATGAATAACTATTTCACTTAATTTCTTAATCAATTTATGAATTTCAATCCTTAATTTCTTAAACTTTCTCAATCAATTATTCAATTATTCAAACAACCTTATCTAATACAATATAATATAATATAATATAACTTAATATAATCTAATATAAAATGTCAACTATTCAAGAACAAGAATCTTTTAATAAACCTGTTGATGAAAATCCAACTCCAATTATTACTAATCAGCCTCCAATTATTCATTCTCAACCATTGAAAAAACAAGATATTCAATTATCTTATGCTTCCGAATGGGAACCAACAACAAATGATACTGCTTATACTAAATTTTTAACTGCAGCTGGTAATTTTATTGGATTTTTTGGTGTTATTCCAATTTGTTTTTGTTGTCCAAATCCTTATAAAAGAGTTGATCAAGGTTATGTTGGTTTAATTACAAGATTTGGTCAATTATATAAAATCTCTGATCCTGGTCTTGTTAAAGTTAATGTTTTATCTGAAAATATTAATACAATTTCTGTTAAAATTCAATATATTGAAGTTCCTGCTCAAAAATGTATAACAAAAGATAATGTTACTGTATATTTAACTTCTGTTGTTTATTATAATATTAATAAACCTCATAGAGCTGCTTTTTCAATCACAAATTTATCTTCTTCTTTAAATGAAAGAGCTCAAACAACTTTAAGACAAGTTATTGGTGGTAAAAATTTACAAGAAATTATTGAAAAAAGAGAAATTATTGCTTTAGATATGGAAAATTTAATTGCTCAAACTGCTGAAGAATGGGGTGTTCATATTGAATCAATTTTAATTAAAGATCTTTCTTTAACTGATAATGTTTCAAATAGTTTAAGTTTAGCTGCTGAAGCTAAAAGAATTGGTGAATCTAAAATTATTGCTGCAAAAGCTGAAGTTGAAAGTGCAAAATTAATGAGAAAAGCTGCTGATATTTTAGCTTCAAAACCTGCAATGCAAATTAGATATCTTGATGCTATGCAAAATATGGCTAAATCTTCAAATTCAAAAGTTATTTTCATGCCTGGTCCTCCTGCAACTTCTTCAATTGGTGATGATAGTAATAAAGTTATTAACAATAAAAATACTCAATTTCCAATACCAAAATTAAATGATTTTAATCATCAAGATTTTCAACCTTTTAATGATAATGAATTTGATAGTTCTCCATTAAATAATGAACAAGAAATTATTAGAATGACAGCTTTATCTGAAGGCTTAAAATAATCTCTTTAATTAATAACCTTCTTTTAATCTTATCCTAATCTATTTTAGTCTAATTTACTTTTTTGTTGGTTTGGTGGTTTGGTATTTTTTTTTCTTAGTTATTTTTTTGATTTTATTATTCTTCTTTTTTATATATATCACTATCCACTAATAAATATTTATTAAATTTCATTTAATAAAATGGATTTGTTTACATCTAAAAATACAATTAAAACAATTAATAAAACAAAAATTTAAATAAAAATATTTTAATCTTTTGAATTATTACTAGATTTCTCCATATAATAATCTTCATCGTCCATATGTTCATCCTTCTGATCGTCCTTATCATCATCCTTAGCTATATCTTTAGGGTCATCCTTATCATTATCCTTATTTATATCTTTATGTTCATCCTTAGGTACATTTTTAAGATCTTTAAGATCTTCGTTAGATATATCCTTATAATCATCTTTAGAAGTACCGTTCTGGTTATTATCTTCTTTATTATTATTTTCATTAATTATTTCTTTTTGTATTTCAGTATTTGAACTTGTATCTTCCTTATCATTTAAATTATTATTTTCAATATTCTCAGTATTCTCAGTATTTTCATTGATTTTAGAAGTAGAAATTTCATTTTTTTCAATTTCTATATCAGAATTATTATTAATTTCTTCTTTTAAATCATCTATATCAATAACCATTGAATCATCAATATCGTTATCAGAAGATTCTTTACCATCAGAAAGTATAATTATATTATCATTTTTATTATTATTATCAATAGTTTCTTTTGATTTTGATTCATTTAATTTTGATAATTCTTTTGCAATTTTTCTTTTTTTATAATATTCAGTTTGTTTTAATTTTCTTAATTTTAATTTATTAATTTTTTCTTCTTCATTATCAAATTTTTCAAAAATATCTAAAGCTTTATCAAGTAATTTAATATTATTTTTATTATTTTTATTATTAAATTCATTTTTATCTTTTAAATTACCAAAATTTAATAAAATTCTATCATTAATACCACCTAAATTATTTGGTAGAATTTTTGGTAAAATACAATTACCATTATCATTTAAAAAAATCTCAGTACCAACAATTTTACCCCAATCACCTTGAAATATATTATCATCAATTTTAAATAATGGATTTAAAGTTTCTAAACCAGAAATTTGTAAAGTTGAAGTTGGTTTAATAAAATTAAAAGGAAATTCAGAAATTGTAGTTGTTTTTTTATTATTACCATTTTTATTATTATTAGTATTTAAATTATAATCACCATCTATATCTTGATCTAAATTATTTTCATTATCAATATCTTGATCCAATGGAATCTTATTTCTTAATCTTGAAGATAATGGACCATCTTGTTGTTGTAAAGATATTGGTAATCTTCTTTTTGAATTATTATTATTATTATTATTATTATTATTATCATTTTGATTTAAGATTAATTTTGAATATGAAGATCTATTATGTTGTTGAAGTTGAGAAGATTGTTGTTGTGGATTTAATGGATTTAATGGATTTTGTTGTAATAATTGTTGTTGTTTCAATTGAGAAGTATCAAAATTAGTTGCAATTAAAGATTCATTTATTAATGGTACTTCTATAGTTACATAAATATCTTCCATTCCAGTTTCAAAACCTGGAGAAGATTCTCTACTTTCATCAGATAATACAATGAAATCACTCATTATTAACTATATTCTGAAGTATTTATTTGTGATTATATTGGTGTAATTGAATATAATTGAATATAATTGAATATTTATTAAATGGGTATTTACTATGAAATTATTACCCGTAGATAAAATTTACTTGATTCTATTTTATTTTACTATGTATAAAGTTTTATCGGTAACAGTTAAGATTTTACTACGAGCACGGTTATTTACTAACTTATTACTTAGTAACAGTATTTCCACATAAAATAACTTATTGATAATATTATTATTAGTTGTTTATAATTAACATATATTTATATTTATGATTTATTTATATAATTATTATATTTATGTGTTTATTTATTTATTATTGATTAT
Organism: Ascoidea asiatica; assembly: GCA_001600695.1. Taxonomy (NCBI): domain Eukaryota; kingdom Fungi; phylum Ascomycota; class Saccharomycetes; order Ascoideales; family Ascoideaceae; genus Ascoidea; species Ascoidea asiatica. The sequence continues at coordinate 976,919 of BCKQ01000001.1, read as the reverse complement.
TAATACAAAAAAGAAGGATATAAGAGGATAAGAAATGAGAATAAAAATGAGAACAAAGTACCGTAATATAAGAAAGAATAGAAAAATAAGGAGTTAAAAAGTAAAGAAATAGTACAGGAATGATTGAATGAATGAAAGAAGTTTATAAATAAGCTTAAGATCTTTCACCTCTTAATCTTCTTGCTAATTGAATATCTTTCTTTTGAATAGTAACTCTTTTAGCATGAATTGCACATAAATTAGTATCTTCAAAAAGAGAAACTAAATAAGCTTCAACAGATTCTTGTAAAGCACCAATTGCAGAAGATTGAAATCTTAAATCAGTTTTAAAATCTTGAGCAATTTCTCTAACTAATCTTTGAAAAGGTAATTTTCTAATTAATAATTCAGTTGATTTTTGAAATCTTCTAATTTCTCTTAAAGCAACAGTACCAGGCTTATATCTATGAGGTTTTTTAACACCACCAGTTGAAGGAGCAGATTTTCTTGCAGCTTTTGAAGCAATTTGTTTTCTTGGGGCTTTACCACCAGTTGATTTTCTTGCTGTTTGTTTTGTTCTTGCCATTTTGATTATTATTTAAGTAAGTAAGTAAGTAAGTAAGTTATAAATTTAATGATACGATTAGTAAATAAATATCAAATGAATCGATAAAGAAATAAAAGATAAGAAGATCAGAGGAAATGGAAATTTGAAAATTGAAAAAAGTGGGAAATCGGTGACTATTTATACATTTCCTGGGCAGGGGTCACGCGCGCGGAAATAAAAAAATAATATGAACACGGATGACCACGGAAATTAATGGATTTTGGCTGATGTGCTGCGATATACACTTCCTGCGGGATATCTGAGCACGTTTAAGATCAATAACAGCAGTATTGGCACTACAACACCTGGAGTAGTATTAGTACTGTACTGTGATAGTGTGATAGTGAGATAACTTTGGTGGTTTGATGCTGTAACAAAACTTGAATTAGTCAATTCTCCAGAAGAAAATGGTATTTAATCTCACCGATATTCTCTATCAATGAACAACAATCAATACAGGAAATTTAAATTCCTATCAATTACAATTACATAACTCAATTTCTTATACTCCAATCATAATAATAATTACAATTATAATTACAATTATAATTAGTAACTTCAATTTAATAAATCAAACAAATATATATTTAATTCACAATGTCAGGTCGTGGTAAAGGAGGAAAAGGTCTTGGTAAAGGTGGTGCCAAACGTCATAGAAAGATTCTTAGAGATAATATTCAAGGTATAACAAAACCTGCAATTAGAAGATTAGCAAGAAGAGGTGGTGTTAAACGTATTTCAGCTTTAATTTATGAAGAAGTTAGAAATGTTTTAAAAACTTTCTTAGAAAATGTTATTAGAGATGCTGTTACTTATACTGAACATGCTAAAAGAAAAACTGTTACTTCTTTAGATGTTGTTTATGCTTTAAAAAGACAAGGAAGAACATTATATGGTTTTGGTGGTTAATTAACTAATTAATGATTATCTTACTTTTATCTCTTTATTCATTTTATGTAATCTATTTGTTTCCAATCTTTGTATTATTATTTTATATTCTATTCTTTCTTACTGATTTACTTAATTATATCAATAAATTCTAATGTTTTTAAATTAATCTTACTCTTCACAGTCATTACGTAATTGAATCCATAACTGTGGCTTTTACCAGCCAGATCATGACTTCTTTTCCTGTAGTTCCGACTGTTCCGGGGTGTTTTTTTGCTGGCTGTTCCACTTCTCGAGGTGTTGTCATCTGCTCTCTGACGGAAGTACCCGCGGGGCATTTCTCTTCCCGTTGACCTGTCACCGCGGGGCATCTCTGCTCCTAGTCCCTTGGTACCCTGGGTGCGCTTGGTACCCTTAAACACTTAGTCGCTTACTCACTTACCCAGTCACTTCAACTTCACTTCGTCTTCACTTCTTAATCACATATTTCAATCTCGACTTTCGGGTTTTTTTACTTCTCTCAGTCAAAATCATCTTCTTTTTCTGATCTTTTGACTAATGAAATACTCCCTTTTAGCTTTAATTATTTCACTTTCCATTTTTTTACATTACTTATTTAATTTAACCTTATTAAAATGTATAATAAAAAAATAATATTTATTAATCATTTATTTTACTTTATAAATTCTAGAATCAATATTCTATATCTTATATATACCATATACTGTATAATACATATTATATAAATATATAAATATATATTAATATAAATTCATATATATTAATAAAATAATGATTGTTTCAAATTGAATTATCTAGTTAATTTACGTACTTACTTATTTATATTTCAACAATATATACAGTATAACCAATTTAAATTAATTCAAATTAATTAAAAAAAAAAAAAAATGGTGGATGATTCATATTTTTTAACACCTCATGAAGCTGCTTTAGCTTTAGTTGCAACTGCAATGAAAAAAGCAAGAATGAGATTAGATACTTTAATAATATCTTCAATAGTTGGAGGAATTTTATTTACTTCTGGTGGTATGTTACATTTAATGGTTCAAGCTGATAATCCTGAAATTTATAATACAAATCCTGGTATTATTCATCTTTTACAAGGTCTTGTTTATCCAATTGGTTTATTTTATGTTGTAATAATGGGTGCAGATTTATTTAATTCAAATATTTTATTTTTTACTGTTGGAATTTTAAGAAATGCAGTAAATTTTTTAGATTTATTAATAAGTTTATTTATTTCTTGGTTATTTAATTTATTAAGTAATATATTTATTTGTTATATTATTTGTAAATTAAGTAAAATAACTTCAAGTGATTCAATGATTAAAGGTTCAATAGATATAATTTTAGAAAAATCAAAATATTCATTTATGGAAACATTTTTAAAAGGTATAGCATGTAATTTTTTTGTTTCAATTGCAATTTATTTACAAATTATGTGTAAACCATTACATGTAAAATTTTTAATGATGTTATTACCAGTTTTTACATTTGTTGCCATGGGTTTTACTCATGCAGTTGCAGATATGTTTTTATGTCCAATGGGAATTTTAAATGGTTCAAAAATTAAAACTAAAGAATATATTTGGAAAATTTTAATTCCAGGATCTTTAGGTAATATTCTTGGTGGAGTAATATTTGCAATTTTAATACCATATTATTTACATTTAATTGTTATTGAAAGAGATAGTAAAAAAATTGGATTACCAAATTATGATGCAAAAGATGAACAACCTGAATTAGGTATTGATAGTAGAGTTGTCAGAGTTCCAACTACTCAAAGTCATTCACATATTCATAATAACAATCAAAATGATAATGATAATGATAATGACAGTGAAAGTGAAAGTGAAATGAGTAGTGATGAAACAAAAAATCAAAGTCCAAGTGATAATAGTAACAACATTAATAGTAATAACAATAATAATAATATTAGTAATAATAATAATAATAATAATAATAATAGAGAATTAAGTATATCAGAGAAATTAGATTTAATTTTATCAAGAAGTTTAACAAATCAAACAATTCAATCAGTTCAATCTAATAGATCAGTTAGGTCAAATAGGTCCAATAGGTCTACTAGATCAAATAGGTCTCATAAATCTCATAAATCTATTAAATCTTTTAGTAAAAGAAATAAAAATCATATAAGAATAATCAATAATAATGGAATAAAAAATTCACCAAGAGGAGTGTTCCCAGTATATGGAATGGGAGAACCTTTAGCTAGAGAGAAAACTATAGCCAGTTTATATCAAAGTGATGATGATGATGATGATGATGATAGTAATCAAGATAATGAAAATGATAATGATTACAATCAAGATAATAATAATGATTTAAGATCTAATTTTAGTATACGTAGTAATAGAGATGAAAATGATAAGAATGAAATGGAAATTATAAATGAAAATCAGAATCAGAAGGAAGAAGATAATAATAATAATAATAACAATAATAGAGATGATGTTGATGATTTATATTTAAGTGGAGAATTAAAGAAAGTAATAAGTAAAGTATTAAGTCGATCATCTAAAAAAGATCATAAGAAAACTCAAAGAACTTCTAATAAGAAAAGTAATAAAAGAAATGAAAACAATGAAAACAATGAAAATAATAGTAATTATGATATAGATTTAGAATCAGGAATTATGGGAAATGATAATTCATTAAGTACAAGTTACACTGGAAATGAATCAAATTATGAACCAATACCCTATCAGGGAGATAATAATACTGATAATAATTTTAAAGTAGTTAAACCAATAATTAAAAAACCACCTTTAGTTCATTTCAGTGGAAATATAGATAATAATGATAATGAGACTATTGATAGTATTGATAGTGAAGCGAATATAAAAAGATAAATGACTAAAATAAGACATTAATAAAGAGAGATATATAAATATTAGAATAGCATAGCATAAATAGATATTAGTTACGGCTACCGGATACACAGCGGTTAATGAATTATTTTAAAACCATATAGGACAGTAACTAGAACCTATTATCAAACACAATTTGCACTAAATAATTCAAATATCCCGGACAAAGTAAAACGTGACTTGTTCCGTCTAGAAGTGCGTCTAAAGGTGCGTGTAATAGTACGTCTCAGAGTGCGTCAAGAAAAAAACAGGGTGGCGACTGATCAGCAGTGGCTGGTGCTGTTTTCGTGGCTTGTGGTGGCTTGTGGTGGAACATACCCGATAAGCGCCCACACCACACCCAAACCACAATCAGAATCAAAACAAGACTTCAGTCAGAAAAAGTATTTATCTTCGTTTATCTCTTTTATAATCTATTGATTGTTATATCTTCATTTTCATCTGTCATCTTTATCTTGATAATTGGTATAAATAAGAGAGAAAAGTATCAAAAAGATCAAAAACATGTTTTAAATACGACACAAAAGAGTTAATTCTCTTCATTCTCTTCATTCTCTTCATTCTCAGCTTCTTTTGCTTCCAAGATCCTTTTTATTTTCCTTTAATCTCCTTTAATCTCCTTTTAATCTCCTTTCTCATTTCTCATCTCCAATCCTCCTATTCTCATAATAATAACAATAGTAATAACCATCGAATTACAATCACAATCACAATCACATTCATACTCTTTATTTAATGATTCATAACAATCATAATACTTTTTATACTTTTTTTAATTCATTTAAATGATTCCATAAAATGAATCCAGAATCTACTGCTTCTTTAGAATCTGACATTGAAAATATAAATAATTCAACTGATAATAGTAATAATAATAATAATAATAATACTAATATTAGTAATAGTACAAGTAATAGTAACAATAGTAATATTACTTGTAATAACATTGATAATCACCACACTCAAAATAATCAACTTTCAACTTCTTTTTATATCCCCTTTTCAAAACCTCATAGAAAATTACCAAAACATTTATTAGAAAGACTTAATAGAAAATCATCATCAACTAAAGATACAAAAGATTCAAAAGATAATAACAATAATAATAACAATAATAATAACAAAAATAATAATAATGATATATCAATTCATCAATTAAGAAGATCTCATATAATTAATTCAAAAAAAAATAATCTATTAATTAAAAATAATTTAATTAATTTAAAATTTGAAAATTTTAAAAATGATATAATATTAAAAAAAAATTATTTAAATAATAAAAAATTAAATAAATTTAATAAATTTAAAGAAAATAGATTAACTTATTTAAATTATAAAAAACAAATTGCTTCAAATTTTATAAAAAATTTTAATAATTATAATACTAATATATCATATACTACTACAAACAACAGAAATAACAAAAACAATATTAATAACTATCATAGTAAAACTATAGATTTAAATAAACTTATTAATTTGGATAAAAATTATATAAACGCAATCAATTATTTCTCATCCTCAAACATTAATATACCTAATATAACTTGTACTAATCATTTAAGAGAAAATGCAATTCAATTAATTCAATATTATTTATTTAAAAAACATTTAAATTTACTTAAATCTAATCAAAATTTAAAACAAATTTATGATTTAATATTTAATTTCAATAATAAAAGTACTTTAATTTCAATTTCTCAAAATAATCTAATAAATAATAACTCAATTTTATCTTTTTTAAATAATTTTTTATCCTTATTAAATTTTAATAAAATTAATTATCTTAATAAATTAATTAATGAAAATTTAGCTAGATTTTTTTTATCTCCTTTTATAATAATCAATAATTATTTATCATATAATACTAATAATTTAAATTCTATTTTTAAAATTAAATTAATTAAAAATTTAAATATAATTAATTTAAATTTATATAATTATATAATTTTAAATCTTTTAATATCTTCATTAAATTTTATTCAATGTTTCAAAAAATTTTTATTATCAATACAAAATTCAAATAATTTTAAAACTTTCACAATTATTAATATTTTAAGAATTAAATTATTTAAATTTTGGAGAATATTCTTAAATTATTATAATTTATATTCTTTTTTACATCTTAAAAATATTTATCAATTAAATTTATCAACTTTAAATTCATTAATAAAATATAAATCTTTTTTAAAAAATTTAATTAATTCAAATTCAAATTCTTATTCACATAATAAAGTTGAATTAAATAATCATAAAACTCTTTTAATTGAAGTTAAAAAAAAATTCAAATTTCATTATAAAATTTTATTTAATTTTAATAATAATTTTGAAAATTATAAATTTTTTTTTTTCAATCAAATTGATTTAAATTTTATAATTAATTTTAAAAATCAAAAATCAATTAATTTAAATGAAAAATTAATTCATTTCAATAATAATTTTATCAAATTTTATAATTTAAATCCTATAAAATTTAATGAATTTTTCTATGTAAAGAACCTTAATAATAATAATAAATATGAAGAAGATCATCATCATCATCATCATCATAAATTATCTTATTCCAATAAAAACACTCTAGTACATATTAATGGTAAACAAATTAATACTAATAATCACATTTCAATTCTTAAAAATGGTAAATTAATTGATGAATATTTTCCTTCATCTTATATTTCTAAACCCTTTTTATCTTTATCTCATTCAAAAAATTTTCAAATTTTACCACCTTTTCTAAATCAATTCGATTGGAAACAATTTGTACTACAATTTATTACTGAAAGTTTATTAATTCCTAAAACTGAAATTTTGGAAAATAATCAAATTATTCTTCTCTATAAAAATACTAATAAGAATAATAAGAAACAATTCCCAAATTTGATAAAATCTGGTTATGATATTCCTTGTAATCGTTTATCCAATTATTATAATAAAAACACTTTGAAAAATATTTTTAAAATTTATAAAAATAGTATTGTTTCTTTCAATGAAAAGTTGAAGAATGACTTTAATATTGAAAGTAAGGATAATATTTTTTCACTTCATAATTTATATACTGGAACTATTACTAAATACAGTGAAGAGAGTTATGTTCATGATTTTCGTCTTAAATATGCAAGAACTACAATTCTTTTTTGGGTAAAATCCTTCAAAGCTTTATTTTCAAAATTTTTTTCAAATCCTGATCATAAATTTGAAGAAAATTTTGATTCAAATTCTTTTTTTATGCAAAGTATTTTTCGAATATTTTCTGATTTGTTAAGAAATCTTACACGTTTTATATTACTAAATGAAGATAATTCAATATCGCAAATAATTACTCATGGATTTTTAAAATTATTGGATGATTATAAATTTCAATTTCTTACAGATTTACCTCTGTTATACAAAAATTTCTTTAATGAGAGTAGTTTCAAAATCTATGATTATTTTCGAAATTTACTTGATTTTATTGGACCAGCTTTTCTTTTAATAAAAGATATATTTAAAATTTCAAATCAAAGATTAATATTTATTTTGAAATTAAATTATTTAAATGAATTATTACATAAAGAAAAAAATAAAAAAATTCCAAATATAAAAAGTCTTCAATATTTATCAATTACTTTATTCACATCTTTTATTAAACTTTGGGAATTTTGTGTTAATAAGTTTTCTGCAAAAATTATTATTGATTTCAAGAATAAAGTTCAAAAAAAAAATCTTTTAATTCTATTAGATGAAATTTCAAATTGTGAATATTTGATGCTTCAAAATGAAGAATTAACAACCTTAGAAAAAATTTCTTTTAAATTATTTACTGCTCCAAAATCAAATATTGAAAATTACCATAATATTATCAATAAATACAAATTAATTGAAAAAGTAGGTGAAATAGGTAAATTAAAATTATATAATTTAAAAAATTATTCTTTAATTTTTAAATTTATTGATCAAAGAAAAACAAAATTTGATTTCAATTCAATTGATAACTCAATAAAATTTTCAAGTTTGTTATTCAAAGAAATGATTTTTTCAAATATGTGGTTAAATTCTTCAAATCAATTAAATTCAAATTTACGAATGATTGAAACATTTTATTGTTCTGAATGTCTGTTAATTCAACATTCTAAACTTTCAATATCTACTATATATGCAACATCTATATTTCAAATAATTTTATTTTACTTTATGAGATTAAACTTATTTTCACAAGATAGGTTAAATAATTTACTAAATAAAAATGAATTCAAAAGTTATAGAAATTATTTGAATAAGGTTAAAGAAAATGAAATATATAAAAATGAAAATTTTCTTTCCATTATTGTAGATTGGAAAAAATTGAGTTCAGATATTAGATTTGTATTAAAAAATTATTTTACAATTAAAAAAGATAATTTTAATATTGATGGGATTTTTATAAATAAAAGGTTTAGTACTAAGGAAGTAAGTAAAGCAGTTTGTAAAGTTCTTCAGTTAAATGTAGTAAAAAATATTGAAGAAAAGCTTAAAAAAATAAAAGGTATTGATATAAAAGAAGAGTCAATAAAAGCAAAATTTGAATTTAATAATGAATTATCCTCATTATCTAAAATTTTTCTCAAAATTTTGGAAATAGAGTTTCTTGAAAAGCAAATTGAAAATGAATTAAGTTGTTTTAATAATAAATTAGCGGATGGAAGTTTTATTAATAGTGAAGATAAAAGTGTTTTAGGGATGATTTTCAAAATTTTTAATAATTGTATTGCAACAATAACAGAAAAAATTGTTGTAAGAAATTCAAAAAAAGGAAATCTTTTATTGATTGATCATAATAATGATATTAAAAAATTGAATATTTTTTTTGAAGATTCCATTGAAAATGAACCTATCAAATACAATGCAGATGAGAGTAAATATCTCAATGATAAAATTAAAAAAAATTTTGGGCCATATGGGAGGATAATATCTATACAGCTCATAGTAGCGAACAGAATGTGGTTAGTGAACTATCGTATTTTTCACGAATTATATGAAGAAATTTTTAATTTTCTCAAAAAGAATATGAATTCGTAATATACTTCAAAAAGCTTGATTGTTCAAGAATATTATTTAGGTGAGTATTTTATGTACTTTTCATTCATTAATGACGTTTTTTTGTTTTTCTCTTGTTTTTTTTTTTTTCTTTTTTGTACTTTCCATCATCTGTTTTTATGTTTTTAAGTTTATCTCAATTAATCTTTTTATTTCAATGATCATTTCACATTAACATTATTTATGGAGTCTTTTTTCTATGTTTTTTTTTTTCAGGTTTGGTTTTGGTTCACTCTTTTAAGTTTTTACAAGTAGTTCTACATGCACACATAAATTTTTCTTTTCAGTTATAACTCTCGTTTCTATTTATCATGTCTCTATTCATCAGTCTTTTCATACTTCTTTTCATACTTCGTTTCAATTGAACATTTATTTCATCTTTATTTCATTATTTTATTATATTTACTTCCGAGACCACAACCACGGCGCTCCTACTCGCTTACGTAATCACAGGGTTTTCTTTTTTTGCCCTCGCTTCAACAACAACAGAAATAAAGAAAGAAGAAAGAAAGAAGAAAGAAACCACTTTTATTCATCTCAATTCATCTCAATTCATTTAAATTCAGCTAAGAGTCTGATCACATAGATGTGATATAGGTCAATGCAATCAAGAACAGTTTCTATTAAATCATACTATCACTTCAGTTCTTTAGTCTGAAGTCCCCAATCAATGAGTTCATCCAGTTCTCTTCCCACAAATCAGTACATCCTAGGAAGGTACATACCTTTCTTCAATTCAATCAGAACTTCGTTTGCACTACAATCACCTAATTATGACTCAATTAGTCTGCAATTTGAATCTACAAATAGTGATGATAATATCAAAAAGGATCCCAAAGGTATAAGTTCATTGAAAAAGAATAACAATCAAGAAAAGCTTTCTACTGTCTCAATTCAAAATTCAAAAATAAGTAAGATTGATAAATATTATATAATAATATTGTTTTTAATACCTTTATTTCAATTCTTATTCTTTCTTAATTCTTCAAATTTTTTAAACTTATCTAGAAATGAAGTATCAATATTGAACAATTTCACTAACTTAGAAAAAAATAATTTCAATTTCAATTTAAATCCAATATTAAATCTATTTTTATACTATATCGCAAAATTCATATCAATCTTATCAAATTATGATTCCATTGATTCTATAAATTCAATTAATGATAATAATTTATCTTTAAATATTTTAGATTCAAAATTATTCATTAATTTATTATTCAATTCAATTACTATACTTTTATTTTTTAAATCTTTACGTACTTTGAAAATTAATTCAAATTTATCTTTCATAATATCTTTATTCTTAGTTTTTGATAATTTATTCATATCTTTAAATTCAATTCATTTAAATTTAAATTCAATTTATAATTTTTTTTTCATATTATCTCTTTATAAAATTTTAAATTATAACTATAATTTTAATTATAAATTCAATTTATTTTCTAATTTATCTTTATCATTATCATTATCATTATTATTATCTTCAAATAAATTTCAATCCATTTTATCTTGGTTATTCTTTATTATAATTATAAGTTATAATATTTTCTCAAATTATATTGATACTAATATTTCAAACTTTAATTTATCACCAAATTTTAAACTATCAATTTTCAAAAATTTACTAATCTTAATAATCTTACCAGTTTTATTTTCTTATTCAATTTTTTATTATTATATTAATTATAAATCAATTTATTTTAATTCCAATGATTTAAATTCTTCTTTTTTCACCTCTTTTTATAATTCAAATTTAATTCAAAATTCATTAAATAGTTCAAATATTTATAATGATAATAATCTTTATACATTTTATGGTTCAAATATAACTATAAAACAATATTTACCAAGTTATTTAATTTTTAATAAAAATTTAAATTTAAATGAAAATTACTTATATTCAAATATTAATCAAACTTATAAATTTCAAAATTCAGATTATTCTCATCAACAACAAGTTAATTTATATAATTATAATAATGATATAAATAATAATTGGATTATTGAAAAAAATTTAAAATTATATGATAAAGAATTATATAATCAAGTTAATCCAATTCGTGAAAATTCAATCATTAGATTAAGACATTTAAATACTTATAAATATTTACATGCTACAAATCAAAGATCCTATATTAAAAAACAAGATTATCATTTTAAAGTATTTGGTATAGGTTCGGATAATAATAATACTAATTCTTATAATGGTAATAAATTTGATGATTGGATTGTAAAAATTAAAAATAATTATTTAAATAATTATAATAAAATTGATAATTTATCTAAATTTGATATTCAAAATTCAAATTTAAAATCAGTCATTTCAATATTTCAATTATATAATTCTGCTTTGGATTGTTATTTATTATCAAATCCATTTTATTATCTACCAAAAAATTCAAATTTTCAAAAAGAATTATTATGTGTTAAAGGTCCAAATGAAGATTTTACTTTATTTCAAATTGAAGAAAATCATTATCCTTCCATTATTAAAAAGAAAAATAATAAAAGAAGAAATGAAGATTTTAAAAAAAAATTAGTTTATAAAAATTATTCTTCTTTTAATAAAATTTTGGAATATAATTATAAAATTTTATTATTTAATTTTAATAATCAAATTGATCAAACCAATTTTAAATCAAGTTCATTCCTTAAACCAAAATTATGGCCTTTTATAAATTTTCATTCAAAAATATTTAATAATAATGTAGTTTTATCAAATAAAGTTAATAACAGTAACATTAATAATGAAAATTATTCAAAATTTTTATTAATAAATAATCCTTTTAATTCATTAATATGTTTGGCTACTTTAATTGTTAGTTTTATGTATCTTATAGTTAAAATATTTAAATTTTTTTATAATTTCAAATCTTATTTTTTGGATTTTAATGGAATTAACTTAGATGATTATGCTCACTCAAGTTCAAGTTCAAGTTCAACCTCAATCTCAAGTTCAAACTCAAAGATTCATATGAAAGAATTAATTTCAAAATTCAATAAACCTGATAATTTAAGCCTAGAAATTTTTGAGGATTTATTTTTTAAAATCTTTTTTGGTTATTTATTTCATTTTTTACCATTTAATATTCTATACAATTTTCTTAATGAAAATGAATCAAATTTAAAATTAAATTTTTTCAAAAATCCTAATTTTGGTATTGAAAATTACTTCTCTGCTTATGTTTTCAATTTAATTCTTTTAGGTATATTAATTCAAAATTATTATAATAAAATTTCAATCAAGGCATTAAAGTATAAAATACTATATAATGAAAGTAAATATATTAAAATTATGAAAAATACAAAAAAAATGGACGCTTTATTTTTTGGATTAGCTTTAGCTAGTTTTGTTGGTTATTGGAATTTCAAAGAGGTTCTTTATGGATTGCCTTGGAATAAAGAAGCATGCTTAAAATCAGAATTTTTAAACTGGAAGTTTGGTTGTAATTTCTATAGTTGAATAACGAATATTTAAGGAGATGAAAGACCAGTCATTAATGATACATTTTGTAAATACTTACATATTTTTTTTATTTGATATTACTTTTCATAATTATTTGGTTCAACATAAATTTTTACTCATTATTATGATTATCATCAAAAGCACAAATACTCCCAGCTTCAATGGGATTTTCTAAAAGGACTCTGTTTCAAATTCACAAATAAAAAATTCATTATCATTAAAATTTTTAACAAATCGGTTATATAGACAAAGTTATATATGTATATTATTTTTAAATATATTAAAGACAAAGAACTTACAAAAGATTATCATCATTCAGCAATTCAGTTCCACCAACTGCCCATATTTCATTTTCATCTTCAAATCTGTCACTAAACATAGCTTCTGCATCCCCACCAGCAGCAATTTTTTCTCTTTCAACTTTTGCTAATCTAGCTGCAACTCTTGTTGTATAGTCACCAATTGACCTAACTTGAATTACATCACCATTGATTGATTTTAAAGCTCCATTTTCAGCCGTTTTCTTAATTTCTGCAAACCAACTATTGAAATACTCGAGTTTTATATCATTTACTAAATCAAAGCATGCTAAAAATGCTTTTTCGGCTGCCAATTTAATTGGAATTATCAAATCTCTGATACAGGAAAAAACACTCAATGCAATAATATCTATATTATTTTTAATCATTTCTTCAAGTTGAAATCTTGCCAATGTCCTTATTACTACCAATGATAATCGTCTTGTATCAGAAGAGTTACTTTTTGGATTGGCAATACAAATGCATACTTTTTTCAAAATAGCATTAGAAACTTCTTCAGGAACAACAAATGCGTTTTCTGGAACAGCAATATTCATTTTACTACTTGAAATCAAATATCTATCAGGTGCAGATTTCTGGTTGTTCAATAAAAGTAATTTTCCAGCAGCTATTACTGCATTGTCACTTATATTTACTTCAGAACTATCTAAAGCTTTAATGATAAATTCACTTATTTCTTCAACTAACTCATTCTCAAATATATGTGATGGCATATCTTTCAAAAATGAATTTAAAGTCAATATAGCAAAATTTCCTGAATCACCTTCAACTTTAGCTTCTAATATTTTATTTGTAATAATATTAAGAGACTCTTCTTTATTTAGAATTCTGGATAATGATCCAATTAATTTTGCATATGAAATTACTAGTTCATCATTCACATTTGTAAATTCATCTTCAATTAAGTCCATTATATTTTTTTTAGATACCTCACTCATTTTATTACCTGCTCTATTAACAACTTCTAATAAAGCTTTCAAAATAGCAGTTTTGATTCCAGTTTCATTTGTTGCTTTAGCAGAATTTACTAGTTCAGTAACTAGTGGGTCAATTCTAGGTTGATATTCAATTAATGTTCCTAAAGCTTTAGCAGCTCTGGTACGTAATTTTTCATTAGTAGGATCAGTTAAAGATTTTACAAATGTTCTCTGTAGTTGTGGAATAAAAGGTCTCAAAAATTGAGGTACTTTAGCAAACAAAATATTCAAAGCATAAAGAATAGCTGCTTTAACATCTCCTGAAAATCTATCACCAATTACACGAATCAAAGGACCAGTAATAACAGTAACAAATGGTCTTAATTCTTTAGCAGGGGTTCTAGACACAATATCAGCTATACCAATAGCTGACACCTCTCTTTGATCAGATGTACCATACATTAAACCACGAATAAATATAGGTAAAACAGAATTAGCTCCTCTAGGTAACATGAATCCAGCTAAATCATCTCCGGCCTTTCCAGTCATTGCTAATGCTTCTTGTGCAGGTTTTACTAATTTTTCTAAAGATTCCTTATCTTGTTTAGTTATCAAAGTAGTTAACATCTTACAAGCATTTTTAACAACTTCTTCATTTTTATCATCCAAAGAAGAAATAGCATTTGTAACTAAATCTTGAATATAAATTGTGTAATCCAATGAAGTTTCCTCAAAAAAGATACTTAAATGTTTATAAATTACAGCCCTCTTATCACAGTTTTCATGTTTGATCAAACTTAACAATTGTTGAAGTAAAGGATGTAACCCTTCTTCATCTTCTATACTGAGGATAATCTTGTCAAATGATTCTTCAATTTGATTTACTTCTTTAGTATTATCCTTATTAGCAATTATAGTATCCACAAAAACATTAATAATATTGGAAAGTCTTCGGTAAAGAGCACCACCAGCAACTTCAGCCAAGGATCCGAGAGCACTTGCTTTGAAACTATCCATAGGTGGTGATAGCAAAGAAGGTATCAATATTGGGAAAATAACATCAGACTTAGTAGCCATGATCTCTTGTAGAGCAGAAAGAGCATTTTCAGAATGGTCATTAGATGATAACAAGTGTAATAAATGTGGAATGATTCCATCAATTGCAGATTTTCCAATAGCATCTTGAAGGGACTCGAACGCCAAAGCAGCAGATTCTCTAACCTCTTCATCATTATCAACCAAACAGTCACGAATAATATTAGTGAATGTTTCTTGATAATTTTCAATTGTTTCAGGTTCACTGGATTGAATAAGCTCACGAAGCGCAATACATATACCTTGTTTAGCATCTGAATCTCCACCAGTTGAAGAATTATCATATATAGGTAATAATTCTGATAAAATAGAGCTTCCGACACGGCGAGTAAGATCACTAAGTGTTCTAGCAGCAGTAGCTCTAAGATCACCAATATCACTTGCTAAACGACGAATAGTTAATGAAGTTATATTAGGTAAAATTTCTTTAAGAGTACGAGGTGTGTTATAAACAAGGGCCTTCCATATATCAAGGGTGGAGTTACGAACAACACCATCAACATCAAAACGACAGAAAAATAATGAAGATAAAAGATTATTACGACGCTCTTGTCCAAGAACTTCAACAAGTCTTTTACCAACTCCTGAATATTCAACTTCCTCTGCAGTCTCAGCATTACGGTTAAGACCTGTAACTTGATACAACAATTCACCAATAAGTTGAATGGAACTAAGACGTATTCTATGGTTACGATCAGAGAGACCTCTTTCTAATTCAGGTAGTAATAAATCAATTGCCTTGTTGGCATAATTTTTAACAAGCAATTTACCTGCTCTCATAGATGTTTCACTAACACTTGGATCCAAATCAGCTAATCCAGCAAGAATAGGAGGAATAATTTTTGATATATAAGCAGAAAATTGACTACCAAAACATGCTGGAAGGAAAATTAATAAAGGCATGTAACCCTCACGAATATAAGCTCTAGGGTTTGTTGTACCTGAAAGAATTGTGGGTAGAAGCTCATCAAGTTTACGTACACCAAGACCAGAAATAACTTCTGCAAGAGCTTGAGCAGCACCAAGACGATCACCAGGTTTTTCTTCGTCCTCAAAGGTAGCAAATAACTTGCTGATAAGACTTGGGAATTTTTCTTCACCTAATTTTTCAACCAAAGAACCTAAGGCTCTAGCAGCAGTAGCTCTTGTAGCCGATACTGGATCAACCATTGCTATTTCTAACTCACTTACTAAAGCTGGAGTATAAGGTGTAAGATCGCTACTGTCAACTAAAATTGACATATTTCCAACAATTTGACAAGCTTTACGCTTTGTTGCAGCGGATCTATCCAACATACCTCTATGAATAACGTGAATAATTAAGGCTAGTGAAGGACCATCGATATAATGAACAAATCTAGTCTTTATTAATGCATCCAAACATTCTTCAGTATATTTAGTTGGATCTCCGATTGCTTTAATCAAAATTGGAACCAACTTTTGAATTTCAGGATTTCTAATAACTTCACCAAAACGTTTCAAAGATTGATCTGCAGCTTTTCTAACTTCTTTATGAGTATCATTCAAAACACTGACGATTTCTGGAACAATAGTGGATAAGGAAGATGATAATTGGGTAGGATCTAAATATGCCATAGAGCCAAGTAATTCAACAGATGCTTTTTTTGATCTCCATTGAATCTCATCAAGGTTTTCGATTGCCAAAGGAATTAATTTTTCCACACCAAACCCTGTAGTATTTTGCATAATTGTTCTGGCAGTTAAATCTGTTGATTTACGAACATCTGGAGAAGTATCACCCAAATTTTTCAAAATTATTGGTAATATTTCAATTGCGTAAGGTTCAAAAAACTTTCCTAAGGAATCAGATAGACATGCAACTGCCATGGAAACACCTTCTCTTTTGATAGGATTTTTTTTGTCTTCTGCAGCATCCATAAGATTTCTAATAACGTCATAGTCTGATAATGATTTTATACCAGAACCTTTAACTAATCCAGAAATACCATATGCAGCACCTCGTCTTTGGAAAGCAGTTTTACCTTCAAATAATACTTCAAATAAACTGTCAAAATAATCAGGAAGTTTGGGCTCAAATTTGTTAACTAAAGGTGCTAAACAGTTAGATATTGCTTTCTGTACTTCAATAGAAGGAGTATTTAAAGTTTTGATTAATTTATCAACAATTTTAAGTAATTTGGAATCCTTACTACTTAAATGCCTTGCCAATGCACCATAGAGAATAATGGTACTTTCTTTGATACTGTCTGAGATTTTACCTTTATCCTTTGATGAGAGGCATTCTTCAAAAATAGGAATCAATTCTTGAACGTTATTTTGACCATGCAACTCGATAACTGCTATTCCAGCTTCTTGCATCTCCTGGAGAACAATTGGCTCTGGATCGTCTAAAGCTTTTTCACGAACAAGGAAATTAAAAAGAACAATAACATCATTTTTGTCTTCAAACAAGCCTACCATAAGTTTCAAGGTTAATGCAATACCACTTCGAACTTCCCACATATCTTTTTGTTCGGTTGAAGATTTTATAACTAGACCAAACTCATCTAAAATTGGTGGAGGAGGTTTAATCTTTTCATTATATAAATCAATAAGCGAATTCAAAACAGATGAAAATATATCTTTATTGTTTTTGGATAGCTTATCAACTGCAGCTTGTAAAGCTTTAGCGACTGATAAACGAATACCTCCATCTTCAACTCCGAGATATGAGAAAAGTTGTTTTGGAACTGTCTCGTCTAACTCGAAATCGTTTTCATTCCAAATGGATAATGCTAAATGAGAATTTTCTTCGTTGTTATCAAAAGCAGAAATCCAGATTTCATTGGAATAAGTCATTTCATCTGATAATTCAAAATCTGAATCAATAGCTTCTAATACAGTATTACGAACAAATGTTTCAGGACTCAATAATGATTTTAAAATTATATTCAATTCTTCCTTAGTTAAATTATCATAAACATTTTGACATAATGAATTGAAGCATTCCTTAGCAATTTTAGCCTTAGAAGGTAAACACATTAAAGAAAGTAAAACTTCAAAAATTTCACTTTTTGGGATAGTTTCGTCATCAAATTGTTCACTGTGATTAGAAATAATTTCAATTGCTAACATTAAATGTTCTTCTTCCTTATCTTCTTGAACAAATTCGGTATTTTTTCTACTATTGTCGTGCTTATTCGAATTTTTGATTGCAACAATCATACCATTTTGTAAAACTTTTGTTAACAAAGGTAAAATATAAATTAAGGAAAAAGAATCCAATGGTATTTGATCGGAAAGGAATTTAATTCTAAAAAGTACTCTTGAGATTAATTCCATCAGAGATTCTTCAACATATTCTTTTTTTAACGATTTAATTTCATTAATTCTTAAAATTGCAACACCAACAAAAAATCTAATGGAAGATAATCTAGGATTGATTATATTGGTTAATGTTAAAAAGGCTTCACAACCTAAAGAACCTAGCAATGCTTCATGAGATTTATTTTTTAAAACATTCAATGTACAATTTACAGCCGAAGCAAAATAATAAAAGTAACCATTATCCACATTTTTTGCATTTTCACCTAAAGATTTGATTATTTCAAACCCACGATTTAAATGTTTAAAATTATCATCGATTTTTTCACGGATTTTTTTTTCTTTTTGTAGTTCCTCATTGACTATAATTTGTTCTTCTTTTGATAATTTTTTTGACTTTTGAGTATTATTTTTCTTTGCTGCTTCTTTTCTAACACTTTCTTCCCACTTTTTAAGTTCGTAATCTTTTGTATTTTTATTTTCACCATATTTAGATTTTTTGATCAATGGATCAATAATTAATTCACCTTCCTTGGCTTTCCAAATCTCGATATTAGTATCAGATAAAGATTCTAGTCTGTTGGTAGAAACATCTTCAATAATAAGTTCATTAATTAAAGTTCCAACTTCTTCAGGACAAACAAAAGCTGCCATTGAAATGGAATCAATTATAGCTTTATATAAAAGAGAATCATTAGATGTTTGAAGTAATAAATTTGTACAATTGGAGATGATATTTTTACTATCTTCTCTTATTAAATTACCAGGGTCCATTTTTGATCTTTGACAAATACCAACCCAACCATTTTTAATAGAGATTGTATCAAAATGAGAAATAATTAATAAATCTTTTAATGTTTGATTTAATATTTTTTGATCAATTATCTTGTCGTTATTCTCAGTAATATTATTGACTACAGATGATACAAGTTTTAAATTAAAATTAAATTTTGAATCATTACTTAAATAATCGTTTGAATTTTTAAAAACTTCTAAAAATCCATTTGTTATACAATTTGAAATCAAAGATTGAATTTTTAGATCATTTGAACAATGAGCTTTTTTGATTAAATTATTTGAAAAATTTCTTAAATTAAAATCAATATTTTTACTTAAAAATAAATATAACCAAGAAATACCATAATTTGATAAAGTTAATGGATCATCATAATTATTTGTATTAAATTGATCTAAAGAATAAAATAAAGCAGTCGAAAACCAATTAATTTCATCTTGATCGATTAATTTAGTATATATCTTAGAATTAAATAAAATTGGAGATGTTATTATATTAGTTGTAGAAGATTTAATTGAGTTAAAAGATTTTTGAAAAAAATTTTCTTTGATTAAAATATTTTTAATTTCGAGATTTTTTGAAAATTTTAGTAAATTTGAAGATAAAGATAAAATTGAATAAAATATTGAAATACCTTTTGAAGTTTGAAATTGAAAAGGATTTTTAATAAATTCATTAAAATTTGAGATTAAAATTGGTAAAATATTTAATAAAAATTTATCAAAATTTAAATTTTCTGCGGAAAGTAAATTAAAATTATAATTTAAAAGAGTTTTAATAAATGATGAAAACCAAATTTTTCTTAAATTTAATTTTTTATCGTTTAAACCATTTTTAATAATTTTTTCATAATTTGAAAAATTTTCAATATCTTTTTTATCATTATTATTATTATTATCAAATAAAACTAAGAAATTTTTAAAAAAACATAAAAGAGAAGAATTTAAAGATAATTCATTTTGATCTTTAATAATAATTATTGATAATTTTGAAATAATTAAATTAGATATATCAATGTTGTCATTTGATAAATCTAAGTTAAATAATAAATCATAATAAATGATTTTAAAATCAGAATTTGAAATTAATTTTAATGAATTGAATAAAGTATTTAAATTTGAAATGATAAAATTATAATTTTTTTTAGATAAATCATAATTTAAAATATTTAATAAAGTAAATTTTGAACCAGATCTTATAAAATCATTTGAATTTTTAAAATTTGATAATAAATTTGAGATTAATTTTGAATAATTTGATTCAATATCTTTATTAAAGTCTTGTTTAATGTTTATATTGGCATTAATATTACAAAAAATTTCAAAAATATTCTGAGATAAATGACCATAAATTAATTCTGGAGATCTTAAAGAAGCTTTAATTAAAGTTGGTAAAATTTTTAAATTGAATTGATTAAAATCATTGAAATAAACAGTGAAGAAAATTTGATTAAATTTAATATAAAAAAATGATAAAAGGTTAAATTTCGATAAAAGAATTTCATTATTATAAAATTGTATAATTGAATTTATGAATTTTGAATTTTTAGAATTTTTCAAATAATTTAAAATTATTGGAGATTCTGGATAAATTTGATTTGAAGAATTTAATAAGATTGTTAAAGATAATAATTTTGTTGAAGTATTTAAATTATTTTCTAAGAAAATAGATAAATAAAAATCAATAAAATCAGTACCTATGGAAATTAATAAATTATTTAATTCTTTTATTGAATTTGCAATAATTGAATTATTTATTCTTTTTTTATGACTTGAGATTGAATTTAAATTTATTGGAATTAAATTTGGATTAAATTTAAAAGGATTATTTAAATTTATAAAATTTAAAGAATTAAAATTTGAATGAATTATATAATTAATTAAATTAAAATTTGATAATAATAATTTCTCAATTAAATTTGAATTAATTAATAAATCATTTTTATTTATTAAAGGTAATAAATTATTATTAATTAAATTAAATAAAGATAATAAATCATTAATTGAAATTGATTTTAAATTTGAATTTTTTATATAATCATATAAATAAGTTATAATAATTTTTTTAAAATTTAAATTAATTTTATAAATTAAAGGTAATAAATTATTAAATAATAAATTATTAATTATTAAAGAAGAATCAAATTTATTATAATTTATAAGTAAAATTTTAATTACAATTTTTATTTTCTTATCAATTTCTTCAATATTATCATTCTTATTATTATTTTGTATTTCTTTATTATGATCATTGATTAAAATGATTAAATTTTTCAAAGTTGAAATTTTTAAAGAAATTGAAGAATTGAATAAATTTTTAGTTAAAAGTTCATTAGATATATCTGACCAATTTAAATTTAATTCATTGTCATTACTAATTTCATTATTTTCATTATTATTTTCATTATTATTTTCATTAATTATTTGTTTCTTTTCGTCCATTTTTAAAAATATTTTGAAATTATTTTTTTGAATCCATAATCTAATTTAAAGAATGAAAACAATATATATATGGAATTGATTCTTTGATATTGTAATGATTCAAAGGATAAATTACTTTGAATAGTTGATTCTTTTCTTTAAAGATTGATAAATGAATGAAATAAAAGTGAATTGAATTGAATTGAAGTGAATGAATCAAATTAATCAATTGAATCAAAAATAAAGGTTGTTTCAAATTCAACTCCAGCTCCAGCTTTGATTTGAGAGTGATTTGAAATCTGAAGCTTGAAAATTTTCAGTTCCTCGCCACAGCAAAAACACAGCACACAAAAAACCAGCGCAGTGGGTCACTCCTATTCAGGTGAAAAAACGTAAGTCATACACTTAAAGACGTTGAAATGCATGAGACCAAATATTTGGTACTTTTGATGTGAGACCATTTTATTGGGTCTTGTTGTTAGAGACCAGAACTAAGGGCATCCTAGTTTGAGACCATTTTTATGGAAACTTTTTATTAATGAGACCACGTTTATGGTTCTCCTGGTATCTCAGTTATTCTACATAGTTAAGGCTTTATTTGCGTACGAAACTTTTAAATTTCACTTTTTTATTTCCTTTTACAAGTCTATTTTTTTATTTATTTCTCTTCAATCACTGTCACTTAAAGCTGTATCCAACGTTGGCATTTCAAAGTCTGAGTCTGAGTCTGAATCCAAATTCAATTTCACTTCCTCTTCTTCTTGTTCTTCTTCTCCTGCTTCTGCAGTCTCGACAACTTCCTCAATTAAATCTAGAGTACCTTTCTCAGAAAATGATTCAATTTGATTATTCTCTTGTGAAATATTTTCTATAGGATGACTTTCAATATTATCATTAAGATCATTACTTAAATCTTCATCATTCTTTCCAAAAGGTTTATTTTCAAGTTTACGTCTTTTTGGTGCAGATTCTTCTTTTATTTCATTCATTTCATCAATCTCCATTCCTTCTGTTTTTCCTTCTTCTTTATCATTCTCTTCATTATCATCATCTTCATCATCTTCTTCTTCTTCACTATCCTCTTCTTCATCATTGATTGATAATTGATTTAATAAATAAACATTATTTGAACTTTGAGAATTTTCAAAATTTTGACAACCTAATGGCATTCTTGGATTAATAAATAAACTTAAAAGTTTATCACTTTTATAATCATCTTTTAATAAATTTAATAAAATTCCAGCTATAGAAATTTTTTCTTTTTCATTTGGATATAAAATAAAATTTTTTAAAATTTTTATTAATTTTTTATCAATTTCATTATTTTTAATTTCTTTAATTTTTAATAAAATTATTAATCTTAAAATTAATGTATATTGAGTAATTGGTAAATTTGTGAAAATTTTAATAATTTTTTCAAAAAAATTTAAAATAATCTCTTTACTTTTATTTGAAATTGGTTTAAAAAAATAATCTGGATTCATTAATAAATCTGATAATGGTATTGAATTTAAATTATTTTTATTTTTACTTTTATTCTTCCTTTTAGTCTTTTTACTCATATTATTACTATTAATATTGTTATCACCATTATTAGTACTATTAGTATTATTATTATTACTATTGATATAAGATCTTGGTTCAAAAAAGAATAAAGCAATTTCAATACTTTTTAAAATAACAATATTATAATCTTGATAATTTAAATTACTATCATCAATTAAATTTAATAAATTTGTAATTAAAGATAATAATTCTAAAATTTCATTTTCATTAAATAAAATTCTTTCTTTATCTAATTTTTTATTACCAAATTTTTTATTTTTATTTTTATTTTTATTACTCTTTTTATTAATATTTTTTATAATATTTGTTTCAAATGGTATAATTAATTCAATAAATTGAAAAATTCTATTATAATAAAGTAATAAAGAATTTTTAATAAAATTTGAATTTTTTAATAAATTATTTAAAAATTTTAAAGAAAATGATTGAATTTTAATAAAAATTGTATTTAAATTAAATCTTAAATTTAAATTTGAATTTGAATTATCATTAATTAAAAATTTTTTATAAAAATTAATATGATTTTTTGAATTTATATTTAATAATATCTCAGAAATATTTATAAATAAATTCATTGGAATTTTATAAATTATTAATATTGATTGAGAATTTGAAGAAGAAATTTTTATGAATGAATTTAATAAATTTAAAATAATTTTAAATCTATTTGATAATTTTAATAATGATGAAAAATCATTTAAATCTAAATTTAATTGAGGAAATTTTATAAATAAGTCATTATTATTGTTATTATTATTATTATTTGAAATATTATCAATATTTGGTAAAGATTGAATTAAATTATTTAAATAATTATCATTATTATTATTATCTAAAAATTCAGTAAAAACTAAATCTATAAGAGATTTTAATTCAGAAATTAATGAATAAATTTCAAAAGTAAATTGATCAGAAGGTGAATTTTGATTTGTTAAATGAATTGAAGCAATTGCATCAGAAACTAAAGTTATAATATCTTCATTATTTTCATCTTGATTGAATTCAAAAGTATCTGAAGATATTAAAATTAAATTAAATAATTTTTTCTGAAAATTTTTAGTATATGGTCTAAAAGTAATTGGATAATAATTAATTAAAAAAATTAAAGTTTTTAAAGTAATTTTTGGATTATAATCAATTAATTGAATTAAATTTAAAATAATAAATTGTAAATTTGGTTTTAAAATTTCTCTAATTAAATTTTTTTTATTTTTTAAATTTATAATTAAAATTATCAAACATTCACAAATATTTGAAAGTAATAAAGATAAAAATTTATTATTAAAAAATTGAAACTTATTATAATTTGAATATAAATTATTTAATAATTTTGAAATTGATTTAATAATATTATTTGAAAATGATAAACAAATTGGATTATAAGATAAAGATCTAAATAAATTTATACCACACCATTGAGAATATATATCAGAAGAATTTATAAAATTTAAAGATCTTTTAATTAAATGATTTAAATTTTGTTCAGAACAATTACTTAAAAAATTAGTTGAATTTAAAAGTTTTATAATTGAAGTGAAATCCTTTGGAGGTTTTGTAGTTTCCAATTGAGAAAGAATAGTGGTAATATAAGCAGACTCCATTTTACTTCCAACGATATCTCGATTATCTCAAAGCTATTACAAGATATAGAACTAGAACTAGATCAATATGAATATAGTTAAGAATATAAATACAAATCAATATAAATGAATATAAATGAATATAAATGAATATAAATGAAAATAAATGTTCAAGCTCTTCAATTACAAACAAAACAAACAAATCTCAAAGTGAAAAAAAAATGAAAATATTTTTTTATCGAGAAAGGAAAAAAGGAAGAAGACCCGGGAAAATGGTCTCTGAAAGAGGAAAAGTGTCGGCGGTTAAGAAAAAGAAGAAAACGAGAAAACGAGAAGAAGAAGAAGAAGAAGAAGAAGAAGAAGCAGCAATCTTTTCTTCTTTTGTTGTTGTTTTATTAATCCTTTATTGTTATTCATCAGTTCAGAAACCAATTAAATATCAGCAGATCAAGATTATATCCAACAGAGATTGAATCAAGACAATAAATACTAACTGCTTCTTGTTTATGGAAGGTCCTCACTGAGATATATAGCATTAAATAAAAGTCACTAGATGAATTGGCTAAGCGCTGAAGTTACTTAATTCCAGCAGTACCAACATGAACAAAATGCAAGCTGAAAGCAATACTCCTGGTGATACTGATACCCATGAAGGTCAGGATGGTCCTGATTCTTCCATTGTCATTGATGGTCGTGATGCTCGTGAAGGAGAACTAGTTCAAGTTGCTCTTTCCCAGGAGAAGAATACCATTTTAAATGAGAGTGATAGCCAAAGAAAAAGACGAAGAAAGAGAATTCCAATATCTTGCAGTTTATGCAGAAAGAGAAAAATTAAATGTGATAGAAACAAACCATGTTCAAGTTGCAAAGAAAAAGGTATACATCAATCTTTATGTATTTACAAAGCTGATGAGATATTCTCTCCTAAAGATTCAAATACTGATAATAATCATAATAATAATGCCAATGCCAATATTAATGCCAATACCAATACCATTAATAATACCAGTAAAGGCAATCTTAATATCAGAACCAATTCAATAACTGATACATATTCATCTCCAAGAAATTCCATATCAAATAATTGGAATCAAAATATTAATTATTACAATACTGATAACCAAAATTTATTAGAAAAGACATTGAATGAATTAAATAGTTTAAAAAATGAAAATAATCTATTAAAATCAAAAGTAAATGATTTAACAAATAAAAATATACTATTAAATAATAATTTATTATCTTTAAATTCAAAATATCTTAAGTTTAATCAAACTTCTACAAATAATAAAAAAGAAACAAATAATAATATAAGTATAGCTTTAAATAATTTTAATTCAATTCTTCAAAAACAAAATAGATTAATATATTATGGTATTACTTCTTATAGAAGTATAATTGATATGGATCCATTTTATTCAAAAATTTATCATATTATGCATACTGCAACAAATAAACAAAGAAAAAAATTTAAATCAAATAAAAAAATTTTAAAATTTAATACTTATTTTCCATTTTTAAATTCAAATACAAATAATTTATTCAATTTTGACTTTTATTCAAATAATATTCAATTTTTAAAAAATTTAATTGATTTTTTACCAAATTTTAATAATTTAATTTTATTATTAAAAAAATTCTTTAAAATTGGTTTAAATAAAATTTTTCCTTTGGTTTATGAAGACTATATCATGGCCATTTTTAATGATATTTTTATAAAAATTGATAACAATAATAATAATAAAAATACAACAACTAATATTGTTGATCAAATACCTTTTAAATTACCAATCAATGATCCAATTCCAAAAATTCAATATCAAGCTCAATCTGATAAAAATGATTTTAAAATAATTATTATTAATAAAAGAGTTGATTATAGCAAATTATCTTTAATTTTAATATTACTTAAATTTGTTTCAACTTTTACAAATACAACAATTAATTCAAATTCAAATAAACCTAACAAATCTGATAATGATAATGAATTAATTTTATATGTTGAAAATTGTCTATCTTTTTCAAATTTTTTCAAAAATACTTCTTTACATTCTTTACAAACTTTATTATTTTTAAGATTACATAAAACTTATCATCCTGATGATGGTGATGGTGGTGATTCTGCAAATGGTTCTTTACTTTTTACTCTTGTTTATAATATGGCTATTCAAATGGGTTTATCTAAAAATCAAGAATTAATTTATGGTAAAGATTTTGAAAATCTAAAATTACAAACTTTTTCATTCAATTTAAATAATTTACCAAATCAATTAATTCAAAAAAAAAAATTAATTAATTCAATTAATCAAATTTGGTTGTTTATTTTGGAATCTGATATTCATAGATCTTTTGATCTTGGTTATCCTCTATTAATAAATTCTAATAATTTTGATGATATTTTAATAAATTCTAAAGTTAACAAAAATAATGATAATAATGATGGACAATATTTAATTTATAGTGTTATTTTATATCAATATAAAAACATTATAGATTTATTATTAACTTTACAAAATAGAGATGATTTATTAATAACTTCAAATAAATTAGAAATTTCAGTTCATGAATTAATCTTAACTTATTTAAATAAATCTTTATTCAAACCAATTTCTGAAAAAATTAAAGAAATAACTAAAAGTTTAAAAAAAAAATATTCAAGTTCAAATTCGAATTCTGAAAATGATAATGATATTCAATCTTTTATAGTTGATGAAATTGTAACATCTGCAAAATTAATTAGAAAACAATTGCAATTAATTGATACCATTTTCACAATTTTTAATTTGTTACTTTTAAATATAAGAAATTATTCAAAAAGTGAAAATAAATTTAAAAATACTGAATTTTTAAATAATTTAGAAAATTACTATAGAAATCAAACTACAAATTTTTCAATATTTTGTATAAAAGTTTCTGAAGCTTGTCTTTCAATGATAAAAAAAATTAATCGTCCATTTTTAAAAATTTATTTATTTCCATATATTAAAAGAATTTCTGTTAGAGCTGCCACATATTTTTATTCAAATATTTTTTTACAACAAAAAATTAAACTTAAAGGTGAAATTTTCAAAACAAATAAACCAATATATGAATTAACTTTAGAAGAAATGGAAGAAATCTGTTTTAGTAAAAATTTATGGGAAATTAATCCAGATGATCCAAATAAAAATTATGAAAATCTTAATAATTTTCATGATAATTATATTTGTTATAATTTTCATGAAAAGAAAAATGAATTAAATGAATTTTTTTTTGGTTTTTTTCAAAATGTTATTGGAAAAGATTTAAAATCTTATTATTCATTTTTTGTTTGTTATAATATTAATTATCAATTTTATAATTATTTAAAGAAAAAGAAAAAATTTAGACTCAAAAATGATAAGGGCTTTAATGATTTAAAAAATAATATAAATTGTGATAAGGATAAAAATAATTCATGTTCAGAAATATCTCGAACGTTACCTGCTGTATTTAGAAATGAGAATTCTTCAGATATGTCAAAAAATAGTTCACCTAGAATTATGTCTAATGCTATCGATAATATTAAAAGAAAACCAATAATTCCGATAACTAAATCCTTAAGTAATAATTATGATATCAATAGTAATAATAAAGATTTAACAGAACTTAGAATGATGAGAATGAATAAAGAAAATGAATTAATAAATCAGAATAATAATAATTTGAGTAATTTAAATACTTTAAATAATTTCAAGTTTTCGCAATCAGGATATGTGGATAGATTAACTGATCAACCACCAATACCACAACCTCAAGCGCCAATGGTAGTTAATAATATTTCAACATTAAGAAGTTCACTAAATTTGAATAATAATTTTAATTATTCAACATCTAATCAATTTGGTAATAGTCAATTTGGTAATATTACAAATAATATCAATAGTAAAAATAATAATAATAATAATAATAATAATTATAATAGGAATTTGTATGATAATATGAATAATAATTCAATTAGTAATGGGTTTATAAGTGGAAATAGTAATAATAATGTAAATAATGAAATTCCAATTTTTGGAAATAGCTTTAATAATGGATTAAACAATGGACTTGATAATGGACCTAATAATGATTTTAATAATGGACTTGGTAATAGACTTAATAATAGACTAAGTAATGAGATTAGTAATGAAATAAGTAATGAACTTAATAATGGATTTAATAATGAATTTAATAATGAAATTTTTGATGAAGGATATTTTGAAGAAACAAATTTTGATATAAATGATTTTTTAAAATATTTTCAAGCATTTTCATAAAAGTAAAGATGAGTAAATAGTTTAATGTATATTATATTTGTATTATATTTATATAATGTAGATACATGATAGAAGAAGTATTCGATTAATCGAGTGATTAAATAATTCAATAATTCAATGGAAAATAAAACGACAAAAAGAAAAAGAGAAAGAAAAATGAGAGAGAAAAAGAAAAAAAAAAACAGAAAAAGTGTAGAGGATAGAAGAATTGTATATAGAAGATATAGAGAATTAAAGAAAGCAAAAAGTTTTTTTTAAAAAAAAATAGAAAGAAAGAGAAAAAGAGAAAAAGATTATGGTGATATTAGATATGAATTTAACAAAATTTTACAAAAAAAAACAAAAAAACATAAAGAATTAATTGATTGATTGATTGATTGAGTGAGTGAGTTATGGAGTGGGAAAATGATTTATGAATGAAAAGTATGAAAATTAAAGAAATTAACATTGACATGAATTCTGATCTTGATTATTTGTAGTATTATCAACGGATATATCAACTAATTCAGAATCATTATTATTGTTATTATCATTATTATTATTATTATCATTATTATTCTGATTTTCTAATTCAGGTAATAATTGAGCAATTTTTCTAAATAAAGGTTTAATATTATAACCAGCTTTTGAAGAAGTTTCTAAGAAAATTTTAGCACCTAATTTTTTTGCTTTTTCTTCAGCTTCATCTTGAGAAACTTGTCTTTTATCAACTAAATCATTTTTATTACCTATTATACAAATTAAAACATTTGAACCTCTTTCTAATTTAACATCATCAATCCATTTATCAATTGAATTAAAAGAAGATTTAAGAGAAATATCATAAACTATTACAGCAACATTTGAATCTCTTATATAAGAAGGAATTAAAGATCTAAATCTTTCTTGACCTGCAGTATCCCATAATTGTAATCTAACAGTTTTATCATCAAGATACATTGTTTTTGATAAAAAATCTATACCAATAGTTGCAGCATATTGAGAATCAAAAGTATCATACATAAATCTTGTAATTAAAGAAGTTTTACCAACACCTTGTTCACCAAGGAATACAATTTTATATTTTTTTAAAATATTATTATTTTGATTAACAGTTTTATTACTTATACTTGTCATTTTTATAATTATTTAAGTATCTAGGTTTATATATATATATATATATATATATGTATATGTATATGTATATGAGATGATATATTGTAATATGATATGATTATATTAGAATACTGTAATATTAGAATATTTGTATATGATTGTATTATATTATACTGGTATATACTAAAATTTGATAATTATTATTGATATAAGAAAGTAAAATGGATAAAAGAAGCCAAGAAAATAAGACTAGAACTTGTAGAACTTATAATTTTTGTACGAGAGTGATTCTTATGAATTAAGTATCTTTACCAAATAAATATGGGAGTTTATCAGAAGATTAACAGTAGTTAAATAATATTTAATTATTTAGTTATTTAATATTCAATATTTAGTAATGAAATATGAAATATGATATCAGTTTATGATAAAAAGTGGATTGAATCTAGATTTTGATGCGATTATCAGATTTAAAAAAAGACTTTCAAAGAGACTTTCAAAAAAGACTTCGATTGAACTGCGAGCTGGTTAATGATAAAGAAACAATCTGGTGAATACTGTTGTTTTATTTATTGATTTGATATATGCTTTTGATTTGATTATTGTTTTATCTATTTATCTATTTATCTATTTATTTATTTATTTATTTATTTATTTGAGGTTGTTTTATTTGCTTTCAAAACTCTTTTCTTTCTCTCAGAGCTGTTGATATTTCACTGTTTGTGTGCGACGAGGAGGAACAACAACAAAATTGCCTGAGACCAGAGCTTTTGAAGGCCTCTGAAGACTTTTGAGCTGTTTCTGGAGTGGTTTGTGTTTTGTGTCTCGTTCGCCACAGCACCGCCACCAGCCACTCCAAAAGACCCGCAGAGCTGGCTTTTTATTACGTCAGCGCAAAAGCAGTGCATTTTTTTTAATGATGTAAGCAATGACTAAGTGCAATAGTGCAAGAGACCGCTTTTATGGTTTATCTATGCAAATTTGGCTTTAGTTCTGTAACTTCCTGCATTAAAATGTTTCTATCCCGAAGAATCCCTTTAAAACCAGGACAATGTTTTAATAATGGAATAGCTTTTTATACCAGTTATCCCCTGCTTATTTCAGAATAACCTTGTCCTCAAATATAATAAAATTTTTTTTAAGGAAATTTTATCAATTTTTGATTTATTTCATATTTTTTATATTCAATGGAAATTTTCAAGAATCAAATCAATAAAATCAATTCAAATTGCTATTTACAATTGACATTTCTATTCTAGTTTTATACTTCTTTAATCTTCTATATTATATCTATATCTGAATATCTATATTCTAGTCTTACTATATTCCAAAAGCTATTTATCCCCAGTATAATCTAAATAATGGTAAGTTAATCTTCTTAAATTATATTAATAATCAATTAATCTACTTCATCAATACTTTTTTCTCAGAAAAAGATACTGTCTTTCTTTTTCTTATTTTTTTTTTTTTTTTTTTGATACTTTAACAATCAACTAACATCTTAAACTTAGCCTCCTGAAAAAATTTCACCAAAGAAATGGAAAGCTCCAAAAGGTCCAAAACCTATTCATCATAAAAATAGAAATACTATAGGTTTAGGTAGAGCTATACAAAATGTTAGATTAAAAGAGAATAAAGTTGAATTTTTACCTGATGGTGAAATGAGATTTTCAACTGATAAAAATAAAGAAGCTGATTGGGTTAAATTAAGATCTGTAACTCATGAATCTTCTTTAGATGAATTTTTAAATTCTGCAAAATTAGCTGATACTGATTTTACTGCTGAAAGATCAAATAATATAAAAATTATTTCAGTTAATAATCATAATGTAATACAACAATCAAATCAAAGTAATCAAGATGGTGATGATAATGATTCTGAAAATACAAATTCTCATATTGATAATAATACTAATAATCCATACTTATTATCAAAAGAACAAGAAAATGAAAATTTAAATTTACAAATTCAAAATAAATCAAAATTAACAATACCTAGACGTCCAAATTGGAAAATTGAAACAAAGAATGATGATCTGGAAAATAACAATAATAATAATAATAATGATAATAATAATAATGATACAAAAAAAGATAAAATTTTAACAAAATTTCAATTACAATCTTTAGAAAATAATTATTTTTTACAATGGAGAAAATCTTTAGCAGATTTAATTCAATTAAATTCAAATTTATTATTAACTCCATTTGAAAAAAATATTGAAGTTTGGAGACAATTATGGAGAGTACTTGAAAGAAGTGATTTAATTGTTCAAATTGTTGATGCAAGAAATCCATTATTTTTTAGATCAATAGATTTAGAAATTTATACAAAAGAATTAAATTATAAAAAAAAAAATTTATTATTAGTTAATAAAGCTGATTTATTATCAATTAATCAAAGAATTAAATGGGCTAAATATTTTATAAAAAATAATATTCATTTTACTTTTTTTTCTGCTTTAAATTCAAATCAATTATTAGAAAAACAAGCTAATGAAGAAGATAATAATAATGAAGAAAATAATAATAATGAAGATGAAAAACTAAATGATAAAGAATATATACAGTCTTTTGATAAAGATCAAGATATAATAGATCCAAATTATTTATTTGAAAAAATTAAAATTATATCTGTTGATCAATTAGAAAATTTATTTTTAAAAGAAGCTCCAAAACCATTAACACCATCTCCAAATCCAAAAGAATCTGCAAAAATTCAAATTGGTTTAGTTGGTTATCCAAATGTTGGTAAATCTTCAACAATTAATGCTCTTGTAGGTTCAAAAAAAGTTTCTGTATCTGCCACTCCTGGTAAAACAAAACATTTTCAAACAATTCATTTATCTGATAAAGTTTTATTATGTGATTGTCCAGGTTTAGTTTTTCCAAATTTTGCTTCAACAAAAGCTGAATTAGTTGTTAATGGTGTTTTACCTGTTGATCAATTAAATGAAATTTCTGCTCCTGTACAATTAATTTGTAATAGAATACCAAAATTTTTTTTAGAATTAACTTATGGTATTGCAATTCCAATAAAACCTATAAATGAAGGTGGTTCTGGAATTCCAACTTATGATGAATTTTTAACTGCTTATGCAAGAGCAAGAGGTTATATGACTCAAGGTTTTGGTTCTGCTGATCAAAGTAGAGCTGCAAGATATGTTTTAAAAGATTATATTAATGGTAAATTATTATATGTTACACCACCTTTAAATGATGATGAAACTCCAATGTCATATGATGATTCAATAGAATTCAATAAAGAAATTTATACAAATATAAATTCATTAGCTGAAAATAGAAGAGAACAAGTTTTAAATGCAATAAAATTAAAAGGTTTAGATCCTGAAAATTTTGATTTAGCTAAAGATTTAGCTAAATTAACTTTTTCAAATTTTATTGGTAATGATATTGATGGTAATTCTAAAACTATGAGTAATCATGGTGGTGATCAAGCTGCTTTAATATCATCTGGAGCTGATCTAGATAAAGAATTTTTCAAATTAAATAATGTTAAAGGAATATATTCAACTCCATTTCATCAAAAGGGTAAATTATTAGAAGGAACTGGTAAAAAAAAACATCATAAAAGAAATCAAAAAAAGAAAGGAAAACAATCAGTTGATTATTAATATAATAATCTAAATAATAATCAAAATACCCTTTCACAATTATTAAATAAACCTGTTTAATTTTTTCTTTTTTTTTTCAATTCTTGTAGCATTTGCATCATTTGTAATATTTTTATAGCTTTTGTAGCTTTTATAATGTAGATTAATTGTCTGTTTCAATAATTTATTTTTTTTAAAATCTCGTTTCTTCAGGTGACAAAGTCACTTTCAGCTGCACTCCACGTTTTTCAAAGCCGTTTTTCTGGCAGATTTACAGATAGCCAACGTGGGTCATCGTGTAATGTCCCGATTTTAAAAGGGATATTTACTTTTGTTTTTAGTTTTTGTTATAAAAGAAATTAAAAATATTCAAAAAACTGGAAAAAAAGAAGGTTAAAATTGAATTATTTTGGTTATAAGTTTTGAAGGTAAGGAAAATATTGAATGAACTTTTTATTTCGAATTACAACTAAAAACTTTTATAATTATTCATATAGTCATTATACTTTAAGATTATTCTCTAATCAATCAACAATTCTTTTTAAAAAAGTAAACAAATTAATATTTAAATTGGAAAATATCAAAATGTCTGCACATAGAAATAATACTACAAATACAAAAACCTTACCAACAACTTTCAATGAACCAGTGTCTTTAGCAATCATCGGAGGAACTGGATTATATCATTTAGATTCTTTAGAAGCAGTTGCAAGATTAACTATTTCAACTCCATGGGGATTTCCATCTTCACCAATTACAATTTCAAGAACAAAAACTGGATTTCCAATTGCATTTTTAGCACGTCATGGATATCATCATGATTTATTACCAACTGATGTTCCAAGTCAAGCAAATATAGCAGCATTAAAATCTTTAGGTGTTAAAGCAATTGTTGCATTTTCTGCTGTTGGATCATTAAGACAAGAAATCAAACCAAGAGATTTTGTTTTACCAAATCAAATTATTGATAGAACTAAAGGAATTAGACCTTCAACATTTTTTGAAAAAGGATTTGTTGCTCATGCAGGATTTGGTGAACCTTTTGATCCAAAATTAAATGAATTGATTTCAAAACATTCAGCACTGTTAGAAAATTCTAAATTACATTTTCCAAAAGATAAAAATGAAGATATTACCTTAATTTGTATGGAAGGTCCAGCATTTTCAACAAGAGCTGAATCTCAATTATATAGATCATGGGGTGGATCAGTAATTAATATGTCATGTATTCCAGAATCTAAATTAGCAAGAGAAGCAGAAATTAGTTATCAAATGATTTGTATGAGTACAGATTATGATGCATGGAATATTAATGAAGAACCAGTTACAGTTGAAACAGTTGTTGGAAATTTAAAAGCAAATGGAGAAAATGCAAATAAATTAGCTGTATCAATAATTCCATCATTAGAAAAAGCACTAAAAGATGGAGAAATTGGTAATGATTTAAAAGGTTCAATGAAAATGAGTGTTAGTACTGGAATAACTGGTGTTAAAAAAGAAGTTTTACATAAAATGACTTATTTATTTCCAGGTTATTGGCCAATTGATCATTAGTTACTTTTTTAGATAATTATTATAGAATATTTAATAGATGATTTCGTTTCAAGAACTTACAATTTGTAATATGATATTTTCATTATTTTTTTTTATCCGTTGAGGAAATTTTATTTATTTTTTTTGTTTGTATGTTGAAATATTTAATTATGTAACATTATAAAAAAGATTAGAAAAACAGATAGATACCCCCATAGTGTTGAAAATGACGAATGATAATAAAATCTAAGTTGAATAGATAAATACATGATGTAGAAGAAAGAAAAAAAAAATTAATAAGTTTTAGAGAAAAAAAAGTTTTACCAGTAATTAATAAATTACTTAATAACGGTAAATATCAGGTTTAAATGGACCTTCAACTGGAACATCAAGATATTCAGATTGAACAGGAGTTAATTTTGTTAATTTTGCACCTAAATGATCTAAATGTAATCTTGCAACAGTTTCATCTAAAATTTTTGGTAAAGTATGAACACCAATTTTAAATTTACCAGTTTTTTCAAATTCAATAAATTCTTTTCTAAATTCATCATTATCAGCATTAAATAAAGCAATTTGAGCTAAAACTTGATTTGTAAAAGAACATGACATAACAAATGAAGAATGACCAGTTGCACAACCTAAATTAACTAATCTACCTTCAGCTAATAAAATAATATGATTACCAGATTCTAATAAATAACGATCGACTTGTGGTTTAATATTAATATGTTCTTTTGCATTTTTTTTAATCCAAGCAACATCAATTTCAATATCAAAATGACCAATATTACAAACAATTGCATCTTCAGGCATTTTTAAGAAATGAGAACCAGTTATAATATCACGACAACCAGTTGTTGTAACAAAGATTTGACCCATTGAAGCAACATCATCTAAAGGAGCAACTTCATAACCAGAAACAGCAGCTTGTAAAGCATTAATTGGATCAATTTCAGTTACAATAACTCTTGCACCCATACCTCTAAGAGACATTGCACAACCTTTACCAACATCACCAAAACCACAAACAACAGCAACTTTACCAGCTAACATAACATCAGTAGCTCTTTTAATACCATCAATTAAAGATTCTCTACAACCATATAAATTATCAAATTTTGATTTTGTTACAGAATCATTAACATTAATTGCAGGAACTTTTAAAGTACCTTTATTCATCATTTTATATAAATGATGAACACCAGTTGTTGTTTCTTCACTTAAACCAAAACAATTTTCTAACATTTCAGGATATTTTTCATGAACTAAAGAAGTTAAATCACCACCATCATCTAAAATTAAATTTAATTTTTTATTATCTTTAAAAGAAAATAATTGTTGTTCAATACACCATTGGTATTCTTCTTCAGTTTCACCTTTCCAGGCAAAAACTGGAACACCAGTTGCAGCAATTGCAGCAGCAGCATGATCTTGAGTTGAAAATATATTACATGATGACCAAGTTACTTCAGCACCTAAAGAAACTAAAGTTTCAATTAAAACAGCAGTTTGAATAGTCATATGTAAACAACCAGCAATTCTTGCACCTTTTAAAGGTTGATATTTACCATATTTCTTTCTAATTGCCATTAAACCAGGCATTTCATTTTCAGATAATTCAATTTCTTTTCTACCAAAGGCAGCTAAAGAAATATCAGCAACTTTATAATGAGACATAATGAAGTTTTTTTTTTAATTATTTGTTTGATTGTTTGTAAGAATATAAAGGTAAATACAATGAATATAAAATCAATGAAATGTAATGTAATTGAATTAAATTAAATTAAATTGAACTGAATATACAACTAAAATTAAAAGAAAAGTAAAAAGTTCTAATTGATATATTGAAAAATAAAAAGAAATCTGGAGATATATAAACAGTAGCTCATTGACAGAAACTCAGCGATGAAGTGAAAGTTTTTTTTCCAAAAATCAATAAAAATTGTTTCTTTTTCGAGAGAAAGCTTTGCGACGGATTTTATGCAGCGGAAACAGAAAAAGGAAAAAACAAAAGGCAAAAAGTGTTGAGCATGTGCAGACGCGGTGTCGGTTCGGGGTGAGCAGTGAAAACGGCATGGGCAGGAACGAGGAACGAAAAATAGCAAAAGCATGTGCTCGTATAAGACCCAGCTGACAAGCCACGCGCCACACACGGACACTCGCGAACACATGGAGCACTTTAAGCGAACCCTAGACACGTGTGCATTTAAGCAAACCCCATTTAAGGGGTTTTGGACATGTTACGAGGGCAGTTGTAGTCGGATGTAAATATGCCACCTGATACACTTAGTGTTTTGATATCTGCTTTCCACTTTGAAGAGATTTATATTATATTCCCGATTTAAAAAACAAGAGGTAATACTGTAGTTGATTAACTGTTCATTTTGCAGAAGAAATCAATAATAGCAGTAACTTACCTAGAACTGGTGAATATTTCTATCGAAGAACTTTAGGGCTGAAGTTCCTTTTTGCATTCAAAAGCAATTTATCTTCCATCGAAGAATTGTTCTGCTGTACAGTAAGTACCGTAGTAAAAGAACTGTTCTAGACGGATGGTCACGGCCCGTCGCCTTCTTTTTTACAAGCACTATGGGGTGATTGTAAAGGGGACACGCTGTTTCCTTCTAACACAGGTTTTCTTCCTGATATTCCTGATTTTGTCTCATAGTCTGATCTGTTCAGACAGTTCTTAACTGGATCTCTGTCAATATTTCAGTGACTTTTACTCAAATATATTAAAAAAGTAAAATAATTTATTCTTATTTGGATATTTCAAATATATCAACATTAAGTATTCTTTATTTATTGATTTCACTCTTGAATATTCTCTAAAATTGCATTCAAGACTAATTACTAATTGATAATTACTAATCACTATTCAATCATCTCATTCAAGTATATAAACTATTTCAAAAATCTCATTACAATATACATTTTCATTTATATCCTTTTTTTTTTTTTATCAACTAAAATCATTCATCAATTTAGCATATCAATCACTTATTTATTATAATGAAACTATCAACTAAGTCATATTTTTTATCAATCCTTACTATATATTTATATTTACCTTTCTTAATATATTCAAATCCAATCAATAATTCAACAAATTCGATTAATTCATTTGAATCTTTTAATCAACCTGATTTTTGTAAATTAGATTCTCAATTTATAAATGATGGATGTAATTTAACTTTTCAATCTTTAAATAATTTAAATTTAAATATTAGACCAATTTTAAAAAATTTAATTAATAAAGATTATTTTAAATATTTTAAAATTAATTTATATAAAAATTGTCCATTTTGGAATGATGATAATGATAAAGTATGTCATAATAAAAATTGTGTTGTTGATATAATAGATTTAGAAAATTATGATAATTTACCAAAATTTATTAAAAATGAAATTATGTTAAATTTATCAAAATTTGATTCAAAAAATCAAATTGATAATATTCATAATGAAATTAAATTTGATAATAATGAAGATTTAAATTTTTTAAATAATATAATAGATGGTGGAAATTGTAATAATAATATTAATAAAAATATAATTTCAAATGATTATTGTAATACTGATGAAGAATCTTCAATTGATGCTGTTTATGTAAATTTAATTGATAATCCTGAAAGATTTAGTGGTTATGGTGGTCCACAATCAAATCAAGTTTGGAAATCAATTTATTTAGAAAATTGTTTTACAAAAGAAAATTTAAATGATAATTCTAAACTGAATAAAATTTCAAATTCATTTATTGATAATATTGATAATGAATGTATTGAAAAAAGAGTATTTTATAGAATTATATCTGGTTTACATGCTTCAATTGGTACACATTTATCAAATGAATTTTATAATCCAATTTTAAAAAAATTTGAACCAAATTTAAAATTATTCATGGAAAGAGTTGGATATTTTCCAGATAGATTATCAAATATTTATTTTAATTATTCTTTAATTACAAAAGCAATTTTAAAATTATCAAATTTTTCAAAATTTTTAAGTATTTGTAATATTAATGAAATTAATAATCAATTTAATCAAATTAAATTTCAAATTACAAAAAATAATAATAATGGTAAAGATATTATAAATAATTTATTTGATGAAGATTTATTATTTCAAGAAAATTCATATAATTCAATAATTTTAAAAGAAGAATTTAAAACAAAATTTAGAAATATTTCTTCAATAATGGATTGTGTTGGATGTGAAAGATGTAGAATGTGGGGAAAAATTCAAACTTTAGGTTATGGAACTGCATTAAAATTATTATTTGAATTACCAAATGATAAAAGTGAAGAATCAATTGAAGATATTCAAAAAATTGTTGGATCATTAAAAAGAAGTGAATTAGTTGCTTTAATTAATACTTATGATAGAATTAGTAAAAGTGTTGAAAGTATTAATAATTTTAGATTAATGTATGGTCAACAACAAAAAGAAAAAAAAGAGCAAGAATTGAATAATGAATTGCTTAATCAAATAACTGAAGATAAAATTGAATTTTTATCAAATGAAACTATTACCAAAGGTATAGTCAGTGAAGGTGTAAATGAGTCTGAAGATGTAAATGAGTCTGAGGATGAAAATGAAGAAAAGATAATAAATAAAGAAAATGAAGAGAATATTGAATTTTCTAAGAATCAATTCAAAGAATTATATGAAAAAGGATATAATAAAAAATATAAAAATAGAAATAATAATAACAGAGAATATAAAAGTTTTAGACAAAGTTGGAATGAAGCATTAAATGATGTTTTAATTGCAATAAAATTTGTTTTTAGAAGTTATATTGAATTTCCTTCAATACTTTATAAAATGTTTATAATTAAATTATATAAACTTTGGAATGAATTTGTTGGTAGAGAAGAGAATATTGAAGATTATCAAAATTTATTTCAATTACCAAGAAGTGAGTGAAATAAAGGAGTAATTAATTTATAGATAATTAATAGATAAATGAATAAAAGTGTATATTTATAAAAGAATATTTAATTCTATATTAAAAGTTAATTAATTTAATTGTTCAAGCATTGAATCTCTTGAAGGACCAGTACCAATCCATTTAATTGGAACATTTAAGAAATCTTCAATAAATTTAATATAATTTTTAGCATTAATTGGTAAATCATTAAAAGATTTAATATTTGTAATATCTTTTTCCCAACCTGGTAAAGTAATATAATTAACTTTAACATTTGATAAAATATTTAAATCATCAGGAAATGAATTTAAAATTTTATTATTATAAGAATAAGAAATTGCAATTTTAATTTCTTTAAAAGTATCTAAAACATCTAATTTTGTTAAATTTAAATGAGTATAACCATTAATTAAAGTTGAATATTTTAAAACAACTAAATCTAACCAACCACATCTTCTTTTTCTACCAGTAGTTACACCAAATTCAGCACCAATAGATTGTAATAAATCACCATTTTTATTTAATTGTTCAGTTGGAAATGGACCTTCACCAACTCTAGTTGTATATGCTTTCATTACACCATAAATATTTTTAATTTTATTTGGAGGAATACCTAAACCAGTTATCACACCACCAATACCAGTATTTGAAGAAGTAACATATGGATAAGTACCAAAATCTATATCTAACATTAAAGCATTTGCACCTTCAACTAAGATTTTTTTATTTAAATTAATTTGAGTATGAATAAAATCAATTGAATCAACAACCATTGGAATTAATTTTTTTTTATAAATATTTTTATAAATATCTAATTCATTTTTATAATCATAATCAAAATTTCCATAAATTTTTTTAAAATTATTTAATAATTTAAAATATTTATCTTCAAATTCATTCCAAGAATTTTCAGAATTTGAAATTAAATGATGAATTCTTAAACCAGATCTATTTGATTTATTTGAATAAGTTGGACCAATACCTTTACCAGTTGTACCAATTTTTAAATTTTTAATACCATTTGATAAATTTTTTTCATTTAATTTATCAACAATTTGATGAAAATTAAAAACTAAATGAGCTCTAGAAGATATAAATAAATTATTTTCACAATTTTTAAGTCCTTTTAATTTTAAATTATTTAATTCATTAAATAATGAAGGTAAATGAATTACAACACCATTACCAATTAAATTTTTACAATTTGGATTAATTAAACCAGATGGTAACATATGAAAATCATATTTAATTTTATTTACAACAATTGTATGACCAGCATTATTACCACCAGCACATCTACAACAAACATCAATATCATTACATAAAATATCAACTAATTTACCTTTACCTTCATCACCCCATTGAGTACCGAGTACAACACTTGCCATTTTGATTGTAGATATTATCTATGATAGATTATAAGTTATAAGATATATAAGATATATATAAGATATATATAAGATATATATAAGATATATAAATGAAGTTTAATGATATAAACTTAGAGCCAAAAGAGAAACCAAAGA
Organism: Ascoidea asiatica; assembly: GCA_001600695.1. Lineage (NCBI taxonomy): Eukaryota > Fungi > Ascomycota > Saccharomycetes > Ascoideales > Ascoideaceae > Ascoidea > Ascoidea asiatica. Next base: position 935,052 of record BCKQ01000001.1, on the reverse strand, counting down.
CTAAAAAAGAAAAAGAGGTGAAAAAGGTGAAAAATAGGTTTAATTCCAAGGGCAAAAGCATAGTTTATATACTAATCCCTACGGTGTATTTACGGTAAGAACGAGAGTTGTCGAGTTGAATCATCGAAGAGAAGAAAACGAGAGCGATGCGTTGGGCTTCGAGAAGCGAGAGAAAGAGAAGTGGTGGGAGTAGTGGTAGTGGTAGTGGTAGTGGTAGTGGTAGTGGTAGTGGTAGTGGTAGTGGTAGTGGTGGTGGTGCAGGCAGCAGGGGAAGAGTCACCGGAGAAGAGAAGGTCATGAGGAGAAGGAGACCCAGGGATGTGGAGCTGGGCACGGGGAGGTACTCGCAGGTGTGCAGCTGCCGACAAGGCCCGTAGCCGTGCTGTGATTGGCCAGTAAAATGGAGAGTTTCTATTGGCTTAGAAAAAGAGAGACCATTGTAATGGATGTTTTTGATTTGTGATTACATAACAACAACCATGTTTATGGTCTCTGTGTATATGTGTAACTTTATAGATTTATTAATGCTTTATTCTATGTACAAATGAAATGAATAATTTTTATACTTATTCTTATATATTTAAATCAAGTTCACTAATTCTTAAAACTGTCTTTGGTAATTTAGATAAAACAATTCTATCTTTTCTTTCTCTTTGTCTAAAAGTTTTCTTATAATGACTTTTATTTTTACATTTTTCAATAATTATACCTTTAATAATAATTTTATCTAAAATTTCTTTATTTAATTTAAATTTATTATTTTCTTTAAATAAAAATTTATTTTGTTCAATTAATTGTAAAAATAAATTTTTTGATCCAATATTTAAAATATTATTAAATTTAATTTCTGTTCCAATTTCTAAATTTTTTAAATTATATGGTAATGTTAATAAATCTCCTTTAGTTATTAAATATGATGAATTATGAATTTTAATTGTTGCAAATAAATTATCTTTTGGTACTAATTTAAATGCTTTTAAATCTTCAATCTTTATTCCATTTCCATTATTACTATATTTTTTATTATTATTTACTTTACAAACTTCTTTTGAAACTTCTTTTGTTAATGTTGAGTTTATTTCTTCTGTCTTTGAAGTTATTCCTCTTTTAAATGAATTTAACCCATTTAACTTATTTAGCTTATTTAATCCATTTAATCTATTGAATCCATTCAATCTATTTCTAACGGTTGATATTCCAATCTTAAACATCCTATTCAACTATTTCACTCTTCTTCTTTACTTTATTATCTTCCTCTCACTTATCATTCATTAATATCATTCACTAATATCATTCACTAATATCATTATTCAATATCATTAATTCAATGAAAATTCATTTCTTTAAAATCATCAATAAAATTGAAATTTGAAAAACATCTAGTCACATGACTTGAAATATTTTTATTCACGTGTTTTTTTTTCTTTACTCATTCGTTTCAAAGTCTGCTGCCTTTCCGGTTTCCGGTTTCCGGTTCCAAATTCATAAACCTTTATTTATCATTATTTATTATTATTTATCGTTATTTACTTATCAATTTACATATCAATAACATAAAACAATCAATAAACATATTTCTATTCAATTCAATTCAAGTCAATTGATCTTTAAAGATGATTGAAATTGAAAATAATAATAGTAAAAACATCAAAAATATTAAAGATAATGAAAAATTAACTAATATTTCAAATTCTTTTATTAATAATTTACTTCTTTCAAATAATCTAAATAATTTAAGTAATTCAAATGATATCAAAAATAAAGATAAAGATAAAGATAAAGATCAAAATCAAAATAAAAACCAAAATAAAGATAATATGAATGAAAATTTAAGAAATGAAATTAAATCAATTTTTAAATTACATGAAAAAGAACAAGAACTGAAAATGAAGTTGAAAACAAAAAAATCAAGAAAAAGACATATTAATGATGATGAAGAAGAAGAAGAAGAAGATGATGATGATGGGTTTCAGTTAATTGAAACTGTTACAACTCCAATAAAATCAATCAATAATTCAAATTCACCTGTATCAAAAACTAAAACAAAAGAAAAGTTGAATAATAAACTAAAAGTTAAATCAAAATCAAATACTTCCAAAGATGAATTAAAAGATAATTCAAAGAACACTTTGAAAGAGAAGTCGATAGATAACCCAAAAGATATACCAGCAGTTGATTTAAAAGAAGAGTCAAAAGACAATTCAAAAGAAAAACCAAACATTCTGCTAGAAAATAATTCAGTAGATAAACATAAATATAAATTAAATAAGGAATCAAATAGTAACCAAAAAGATAAATCAAAATCACCTATTTCAACAGATACTTTAATTGATAATTCAAAGGAGAAATCAAAAAAATTGCCTAATGATGTTTTAAAAAATAAATTAAAAGACAACTCAAAAGAAAAACCAAAGGAGAATTTAAAAGTAAATACTAATGAAATACTGAAAAAATCAAAAGATAGTAAACATTCTACTAGAAAAAATTTAAAAAGAAAACATACAAAAAGTTATGAAGAAGATGGTTTTGAATTAATTGAAGAAAAAATTATTGAAGTTAAAAAAGAAGATGATTTTGATAATATAGATATAAGTAAAAGAATTCATTTAAGAAATAAAAGAAATTCAAATATTTCAAAAAGAAGAAGAAAAATTAACTATAATGAAAATAATAATAGTTTAAGTAATAATAATAACCAAAAAATAGTAAAATTAGAAGAGATTGATAATGATGATATAGATATGAATATAAATGAACCGATTAAAAATAAACATAAAAATAAAACTAAAGAAATTGAACAGAAAAGGAAGATAGAGAAAATAAAAGATGATGAAGAATTAGAAGAAGAAATATCAAAAGACATGGATGAAGGTTTTATAAATCCTGAATTAAATTTTTCTTCATCAGAAGTTGAAATCTCAGAACCTGAAGAAGAAGATGATGATGATTATAATAGTGATGAAGATGATGATGAACTTGTTAACAAAAGTAAATTGAAATCCAAAACTAAAATTAAAACTAAACTTAATACAAAACCAAAGACGTTAATAAAACCAAAAGTAAAAAGAAAAGATAAAGAAGATCAAAAAAATAAAAAAGATAAAAAAGATAAAAAAGATAAAAAAGATAAAAAACAAGAAATTACAGATATAAATATGATTGAAACAGTTGAAGAATTAGTTGAATTTAAAAAAGATAAAATAATTGATGATGTTAATATTATTAAAAATTTAAAATCAATAACATCATCAAAATATAAATATAATAATGAATTAAATGATTTTAAAATTAATGAAAAAACTGTAAAATTAAAAGATTTATGTGATAAAAATTATCTTATTGGAGAAATTTCAGAAAATTTTGAATTAAGTAATGAAGCATTTAAGAAAAAAACTGAAGAAAGTTTAAAGAAAAGAAATTTTTTAAGAGAAGCAAGAAATAAGCATTTAAATACTAAAGATATTGATAAATATTTAGAAGAAAATAAATATTCAAAAGGGGATAAGGCTGGTAATATTGATGATTGGATTGAAGAAAATGAAGAAAATGAAGAAGTTGTTGAGAATGATAAAAATAATAAATCAGATTTAAAAGTTATTTTAAATGAAAAACGTGAAATAATTATTGATGATGAAAGTAGAATAATTGATAAAGAAAAAAATGATATGAAGAATATAAATAAAAAAATTGAGAAATTTAAGAAAAAAGAAGATAATTACGAAGATGATAATAAATTTAATAATATAATTTTAAGTAATAGTTTTAATAAAAATAAGAAAAATATAAATTTACCATGGACAAATGCAGAAAATAAAATATTTTTAAAAGGATTAAGTAGATGGGGAACAGATTTTACAGTAATTTCCAAATATTTTCCATATAGAGATAGAAAACAATTAATTAATAAATTTAAAATTGAAGAAAAGAGAAATCCTAAATATATTGATTTAATATTAAGTAAAAAAATTGTTTTTGATAATGATCATATTAAAGAAAATGAAGTTGGAACTGGAATTGAGAATGAATTTGAAATTGAAAATAAAATTCAAGAGATTAAAAAAGAAATTAAAGATGAGATAGGTAATGAAGAAGAATATTTCAAGAAAGTTATTGAAGGTAAAGATAAAGATGAGGAAAATTTAGTTGAAGAATATTTATATGATATAAATAAGAATCAAAAAAATGAGAAAAGGAAAATTAAATTCAAAACATTAGAAGAATTTAATAATGAATTAAAAGATTTAGAAATTGATCATGATAAAAAAGTAAAAGAATTAAAAGAATCTAAAGAGAAATATAGGCTTGAAGATGAAAAAATCAATGAAAAGGAATATAATGAATCTATAAAAAGATCTAAAAAAGATGAAATTGTCAAGTTGAATGGAAATATGAGTGATGGTACTAATGTGAATAAAGATGAAGGTAAAGATAAGGAGACTGAGGAAGAGAATGAGAAAGATAAAGATAGTGAAGTTCCAGTTGATGGATTATCATTTGGAGTTGTTGGTAATACAAAGAATAACAGTGAAATTTCTTTAAGATCAACAGAAGAAGTTGTTGGATCTATAGATGATGCTCGAAGACCTAAGCCAAAAAGACCACCACCTAAAATCTGGAAGTTTCACTACTAGTTGATTGTATTCGAGTAGTCTTGTTTTGTAATGAAATAGTGTTGTAGAATAGTGTATCAATAAAGTAGTCTTTAAAATAGTCATTGAAATAGTTCGAGTGTTTGCTGTTTGTGGTTCTTCTGCTTCCAGAGTTCTGTCCCGAGGGTGTGTCCTGGTATCAGCTGTCCCTGGTCCGTATCACCAAAACCAATGTCCTATAATAGTGTCCCAGAAATAAGCCCATTTAGTCCTGAAGCCGGCTTCGCCCCAAGCCCGGAACCGTGGCAGATCCGCCGTGTATCCTTGTTTTATCCGCTGCTTCTTTCTCCTCTGCCATATTTTTAGTAGCAACGTGAAGAATCAAAAAACGACTCTCATTTAAAGCTTCAGGAAACTTCTTTCTTTCAATCTTTTCAGTTATTTTAATTGAAAACCTTTGAAACTTTCAATGAAATAATTATTCAAATTCAATTGAATATATCTTTAAAGAGAAAGAATAGAATATTATCAATCTATTGAAGAAAATAATACAATATTCATTGAAATATTCATAATATTACAATTTATATAAAACTGATCTGATATCCTTTACCAGAGTTTCATTTTAGATCACAAATCCAGAAATTTAATTAAATTAAATCTCAATTATAATTTCAATTATAATAATAAAACAATAAACTTCTTTTAATTCTGTAATTTATCTTATTCAATTTTTCAATTCTTTATTTTTTTTTCAATTATTTTATTGTATTATATTAGTAATTATATATTATTATATATATACCCTATAAATATTCTTTATCTTCATTATCATCATTATCATTCAAACTTTTTTTATCAATTATCATTTATCATTTATCATTTATCAATTATATTATATCATATATGAAATATTAAATATTTAAAAATGATCGGTAATAGTATTTCAAAATTCAATTCTAAAATTAAATTAAATCAAAGATTAAAAGTTTCAATTATTATAATAGTATTATTAATTTTATCTTTTTCAATATTTAATAATTCCAATTATATTAATAAAATCAATAGTGATAGCAATACAAAAAATAATAATATAAAAGATATTAAAGATATTACTATTAATAATGAAGATTTAAATAAAATTAGTCAAATAAAATCAGATAATTTAAATAAAGAAGATTATCAAAAATTTTTTAATGAATTTGAAAATCAAGAATATAGTTTAATTAAACAAAATAAAGCAAATGCAACATTTGTAACATTAGCAAGAAATTCAGATGTTTGGGGTATTGTTAAAGCTATAAGATCTGTTGAAGATAGATTTAATAGAAAATTTCATTATGATTGGATTTTTTTAAATGATGAAGATTTTACAAAAGAATTTAAAGATGCAACAACTTCAATAGTTTCTGGAAAAACAAAATATGGTAAAATTCCAAAAGATCAATGGTCAATTCCAAAATTTATTGATATTGAAAAAGCTGATAAAGCAAGAGAAGAAATGACTGCAAAAAAAATTATATATGCAGATAGTTTATCATATAGACATATGTGTAGATTTGAATCTGGATTTTTTTGGAGACATCCATTATTAAATGATTATGAATATTATTGGAGAGTTGAACCTGATATACAATTTTATTGTGATATAAATTATGATTTATTTAAATTTATGGAAAATAATAATAAAACTTATGGATTTGCAATTTCAATTTATGAATTTGAAGCAACAATTCCAACATTATGGAAAACAACAAAAGAATTTATTAAAGAAAATCCAAAATATTTAAATAAAAATAATTTAATTGAATTTATTTCAAATGATAATGGAGATAATTATAATTTATGTCATTTTTGGTCAAATTTTGAAATTGGAAATTTAAATTTTTTTAGATCAGAAGCATATTTAAAATATTTTGAATATTTAGATAAATCTGGTGGATTTTTTTATGAAAGATGGGGAGATGCACCAATTCATTCAATTGCAATATCATTATTTGAAGATAAAAATAAAATTCATTTTTTTGATGATATTGGATATAATCATGGAGTTTATCATTCATGTCCAATTGATAATGAATTTAGGAAAAAAAATCATTGTAGTTGTAATCCAAATGATGATTTTGCTTGGAGAGGTTATAGTTGTACAGGAAGATATTTTGATGTTCAAGGCTTAAAAAAACCAGATGGTTGGGAAAATTATACTTAATTTATACTTATTTTTATATTACTTTATTACAAACTTTTAATATACTTTTAATAAACTTATTATATATTTATAAATCAAATCCTAAATCTTTAATCTTTAAATAAAAGTATTTAGATTGAAACAGAACAAATAAATTTAGAATAATATTAGAAAGATATATGAATATTATGAATATTATGAATATTTTTAATAGTTTCAATAAGTTATTCATTTAAATTTCGAATTTATTTATAACTGAATACTACAGAATTAAATAAATAAAAATATATGAATAGATAAATAGATTTTGAGTGAAATTTCACGTGACATTGAGTTTTTAAACAAAAAAAAAAATAAGAATGCTAATTCTGTGGATCGAACACAGGACCTTCAGATCTTCAGTCTGACGCTCTCCCAGCTGAGCTAAATCAGCTTAATTTACTTAAAGATGCAACGTAAAGATAACTCAGATATTAATGAAAGTTTTTAAAATAAAAATTTTAAAAAATAAACAGTTGAATAAATCCATGGTTGTGGAACCGACTGAATTCTAAATTAAGAAATAATGCCAAGATTTTATCATTAATGCTGGCACGCGATGAAATTCCCAAAAAGTTAGCGGTGACCTGTGTAAGCCGGAACAAACGCACCCCTGATTATATTTCCCTTGTTATCGGGACATGTTGTCAGGGATTGCAGATCTGCGATCACAAATTTGATCTGAATTCTGGGATCAACAGTGGATCAACCGTGGATGCAGTTCCGTCAGCCATCTAAACATCCGCACAGCGGTATTCCGGACTGTTTTTAGTTGCCAGCGTGCCTGAGCTGGAGCCTGAGCTGGAGCACGAGACTGTAACAGCTGTCTAGACTCGTGAATGGCCCTGTGAATCAGAGAACAATTCAACGCCAGACGCGAAAACCTCAGATCAGCTCCAAGCCAGAATTGAATTGAATTGAACACCGCAAAGAGCTGGCTTAGCGTTTTCGGAGCTGGGCAGAATGCGATTACCTAAGCACGCGGCCAAAGAAGCAAGGGAGCTTTTGCGCAGTGCTCTACTGCTGCTGTGTTTTTTACTTCTTCCTCTCTTTTTGCCCTTTTCTTTTCTGTTGCCCGAGTGCTGCCCACAACTTGTTCTCTGTTGCAGGTGATCTAAAAATACCCGTTACCCTGCGCTGTTTTCTGGAGCTTCTGCGCTGTACTCGCAACATTTTCAACTTTTGCTTGGGCCTTGATGATTTAGCGCGAAAGCTCCAAAACACCAAACCACATACAAATTATCACCGTTTTTAACTATTTCCATTTCCATTTCCACTTCCATTTCCAGTTCTATCTTTATTTCTGTTTCTATTTCTATTTCTATTTCTATTTCTATTTCTATTTCTATTTCCCATTTGAACAATTTCATCTAATCAATCAATCTCAGATTTTTCAATATATTTAACTTATTTAATATATCTCAATATACTCTTGATTATTTCATAATTTTAGTATTTCATTATTTCATTATTTCATGATAATTCATTAGATTGTTTTATTATTTTCTATTTTAATTGTATTTTCATTATATTATTTGATTATTATATTCAATTATAATATCTTTCAGTAATATATATATCAATAATATTCAATTATTATATTTAATTTCATTTCATTTCTTCAATATTTCATTAATATTCATCTGGGTCTTTTGTAATATATATTGAATATCTGGCATATTATATCTATTTCTCTATCTATCTATTGTAACAATAGATTTATAAACATACAAATATAAGAATATAGATATATATATATATATACAATTATACATATATACTAATAGCGTTACATTTTTTTTCATTTCTTTGTTAATCTTGTTGCTTTTTTTCTTTCTTTTAAACTTTTTTCTCTTATATATATTCATATATCAAAAAAAAAGAATCAAATTTAAAATAATTAATAATAATAATAATAATAATGCTTTCATTTGGTTTTTTAAGAAATAAAATTGCAAGACTAGTATTTATATCTTTTACTTTAATTTCAATATTTCTATTAATATCTTCATCTTCAAATAATACAATAATTAAAAAAATTGAAGTTGAAGATTTTAAAAATTATGTTTCAAATTCTGGTGAATCAATATCAAATAAATTATTTTCTTTATCAACATCTTCATCATCTTCATCTTCAAACTCATATAATTTTTTATTAAATAAAATTAAAGATTATAGAAAATTTTATTTAAAAAAAGATGGTACTTTAAATGAATTATTTTTCAGAAAATCAAGATTTCATAATGATAAATTAACAACTGATCAAGTTTTAAAAAATAATTATGAAATATATTCAGAAGTTATGAATAAAAAAATTGATGAACCAAAAGTTTTAAATTTAAAAAAAAATGGTATGGATTATATTAAAGCAAATGCAACTTTTTTAGCTTTAGTTAGAAATAGTGAAATGGATGGAATTTTAGAAAGTATAAGACAAATTGAAAATCATTTTAATTCTAAATTTAATTATCCTTGGACTTTTTTAAATGATGAAGAATTTACTGATGAATTTAAAGAAAAAATAACTGAAAGAGCTTCTCCATCTCCATGTTATTTTATAAAAATTCCTGATAATTTATGGATTAAACCTGATTTTATTAAAGATGAATTTATGGAAGAAGGTGTAAAAAAATTAGGTAAATTACCTTATTCAAAAAAAATTTCTTATAGAAATATGTGTAGATTTAATTCTGGTACTTTTTATCATGTACCACATTTATTAAATTTTAGATATTATTGGAGAATTGAACCTGATGTTAATTATTATTGTGATATTGATTATGATGTTTTTAAATTTATGGAAGATAATAAAAAAATTTATGGTTTTAATATAAATTTATATGAAATTGTTGAAACTATTGAAAGTTTATGGAATTCAACTTTAGATTTTTTAAAAATTGAAAATAATGTAAATTATTTAAATAAAAATGGTGCTTATGATTGGTTAATGGATGATATGCAAGATCCAAGAAAAGCAAAAATTACTTCAGGTTATTCATCATGTCATTTTTGGTCAAATTTTGAAATTGGTGATATGGAATTTTTTAGAGGTCAAGCTTATACAAATTGGTTTAATTATTTAGATCAAAAAGGTGGTTTTTATTATGAAAGATGGGGTGATGCACCTGTACATTCAATTGGTGTTGCTTTATTTGCTGATAAATCTCAAATTCATTGGTTTAGAGATATTGGATATTTTCATCAACCATATTTTAATTGTCCTGTAAGTGATAAATGTTCAGGTTGTGATCCTGCAGTTTTTACTCCATTTGAAGAAATTTTAGATCAAAATTGTATGGCAAATTGGATAAAATATTCAATGACTGAAGAAGATTTAAATTTATATTAAATTAAATTTAAAAAAAAATTTAAAAAAAATTTATATAATTCTATATTATTATACAATATATCATTATATTTCATTACATATTTAAATGCTCACTTAATTAATCAATTACATTTATCCTTTTCTTTTATCTAGATAAATATTTGAAAATTTTAATCGTTAATATTCTTTTTTGGTTAATTTAACAAAGCTAAAAAAAAGAAATCTCCCGGGGGTGAGTCGAACACCCGATCTCAAGATTACTTTGTTCTCACAAAGTGAAACATTACAGTCTCGCGCCTTAGCCAGCTTGGCCACCGGGAGCAAATCCATGTTTAGATAATCTATCTCTTAATCGAACCAAAAAAAGATAGTTCCGAGGGTGGTTTGAATTAGCGTGCTCTTTTAATTTTGTGTTTGAAGAAATATTTTCATTGTGGCTTGAACTTTGCGTGAGAGTTCAAGTTTTGCACGCATTTCTGTTTTGCATGCTGCGTTGTCCCGCACGCCATTTTATTGTTTTTGCGTGCGGTTTGAATTCCCGAATGTTTGCGATGCGCACGGGAAGGAAATTGAAAGTAAAATCCAAATGGAAGTGAAAGAATCGAAATTGTCAGTCTTTGAATCTTGAGGTTTGAATATTGCAATAAGAAAAAAACATCGATGATCAACAAACTTTAGATAGCATTGTTTATTTTTGACATTTAAAAAATAAACGTTTATTTCAATCCATTTCATATTTCTATTCCAAGAATGTCCCAAATACAATCCGAAGGAAAATCAACCGCTGAAAACAATTTACAAAATCAATCACTTGAAAAGAATTCATTAGTTTCAAAAGAATCTGAGATTAATGATATTACAAAATCTAAAGAAATTAATTTAGATAAAAATTTATTAAATACAAATTCATCTAATGATATAATAATAAAAGAAAATTCAAAAAATGATGAAGAATTAACAATTAAAACTTCATCTGAAGATAAAATATCATCAAAATTTAATATTTCCTTTGATGATTTTAAAAAAATATATGATAATTTCATTAATGATTTATTTCTTGTTTTAACTCATTTAGATAATGATATTAATGAAACTAATAATGATGAAAAAGTTTCAATATTATCAAATTTATTTCCTTCTGATTTTTATCAATCTGATTTTGAAAAAATTCAAGATTCTTATTTAAATTATGTAAATGATTTAAAATTTGATAAAACTATAACTAATATTGATATTAATAATGATGATATTAAAGATTCAATAATTGAAAATGATATCAAAGTTAAAAAAAAAGAAATAGAAAAAGAAGAAGTTAAAGAAAATGAAATAAAAAATGAAAAAATCATTCAGAATTCAGCTGAAAATTTAGATAATCTAGATAATTTAGATAATAAAAATAGTGAAAATGATATAAAAATTGATGAAATTAATGATACTTCAATTCAATCAATAAAAACTGAAGATAATCTAGATCCTGATTTAATATTAAGTGATAGAATAACTAATGATTTTTTAAAAGATTTTAATTCAAATAAATCAACTTCAATTTATAAAAATTATAAAAATAATTTATATTATTTAAATTCCAATTCTAATAATAATAACAGTCTTTATAAATTATTTCATGATATTAAATTATCTGCTTTTATTATATTATATAATTTAACTTTATCAAATCAAACTGGTTCAAATTTATATATTAAAATTGATAATTTTTATCAAAATTCCTTGAATTTAATATTATCTCAAATTTATAAATTAAATTCTTTTTATAATTTTGATAATATTTCAGAAACTGATAATAATAATTCAAACAATTTAGATGATTTCAATTCTTCAACTCTTTCTTATTTTTTATCAAAATATTTTACAAATGATTTAAAAAAAATTGAAATTTCTTTTAATTTACCAAATAATGAAACTTATAATATTCAAGTTGGTTCAAATAATAATAAATTTTCATTATTTTCTTCATTAATTAATAAATCTTCTTTAATTCCAGAAGATGATCAAATTGATAAAAATATTAAAGAAAATTCATATTTTAATAAAGTTAAAATAATTCCACAACCCTATTCATTTCCTTCAAAAAAATTAAATTCTTTAAAACTGATAAATTTAAATGATAATAATTTAAATTCAAATTTAAGTCAAAGACAAGATATTTTAAGTCAATTTTTTCATCCTAATTGGTTTTTTTTACCTTTAAAACCATGGTTATCTTTAAATAGTAATAATGATTTTAAAAAAAGTTTACCAATTTTAAAATTTATTCCATTAATTGATGAAACTCTTGGTGTAATTTCAATAAAAACCTCAGAAAAAATTTGGTTTGAACAAATTGGTTTAAGAAACTTAATTGATTTTAAGAAAAAATATTTAAGTGCAATTGAAAAAAATAAAAATGAAAATCTTTTTGAAAATTCTTCTCAAACAGAACCTCAAAATCCAATTCAATCTACAGAATCTCAATCTCAATCTCAATCACAGTCACAATCACAGTCACAATCACAGTCACAGTCACAATCGCAGTCTCAATCTTCAGATCAAAATAAAGAAGATTTATCAATTGAAAAGCCTATAAATGATAACAAAATAATAGAAAAGGCAAATATAGAAAATAAAGATGTTGAAGATACTAATATGGAAGATAATTTTAAAATTGAATCTATGGAAAGTTATTTTAAAAAAATGAATTCAGATAATAAAATAAATATAAACTACTTATTAGAATCAAATCCATTAAATTATACAATTGATGATGAAGAAATAAATGCATATAAAAATGGTAAACAACAAGAATTAATTAATAAATTATTAAAAAAATTAAATAATTTAAAACTTCAAAGATTAAATTTAAATTTAAATTCACAACCTTCAATTGATGAAAAAAAATTATATTTTAAAATTCAAAGACTTTTAATTAATGTTTTAAATAATATTAAACCTTCGGAAATAATATCAGATGATTATAAGAATTTATCAAATAAAGAAAAAAAATTGAAAAAAAGAAAGAAAAATTTCGATGGATTGAAATTTAGTGAGAATATACCAGTTTTTGGTACAAATTATCAAGGAATTTTACCACCAATTAATTTAAATAATAATATCAATAATTCGAATAATAATTTCAATATCAATAATAATACGAATAATTCAAGAAGTTCAAGAAGTACAAGATTACAAGGTTTAAATTCAAGATCTCGAAGACGATAAAATACAATTTATATACTTATATTATAATAAAATATATATTAAAAGGTTAAACTTTCTAAAGTTCTTAATAAAGTTGCAGCACCTTTAGTTGATTTATTATTAAAAGAATCATCTAAAGATAATTTTGCTCTTGATTTATTTAAACTTTCAAGTAAAACACAAGCTTTACAAATTTTATTTGAAGATAAATAACCACATTTTATACAAGTATTACCATCTTTAAAATTAAATCTTTGTAAAGAAACTGAACCATCAGGTCGTACTTCAATCTCATTATTATTGGTTCCGATAATATTTTTTTGAATGTTTTTTTTTGAAATATTCAATCTTTTTTTCTTTTGCTTTAAAACAAAATTTTCACCAGAATATATTATATCAATTATTGAACTTGGTCTTATTTTTTCTAAATTTTTTAATAAAACTCTTGCAGTACCTCTAAAAGCTTCTGGAGCATAAGTACATTCAGTTGAGAAATAATCTAATTTTTTATAATGAGCATATAATACAATTTCTTTTTGGTAAGTAAATTTAAATGGTTTTGATCTTTTAACTTTTGAACCAATTGAAGAAGTTAAAATTGAAGTTGATTTTTCTAATCTTGATAAATCACCTCTTAATATATTCATTAATACAGTTTCAGCCATATCATCAGCATTATGACCAGTAACAACATGATTAATATTTAATTTTAAAGCACCTCTATCTAAAGCTTGTCTTCTAAAAACTCCACAATAAGTACATGAATTTCTTATATTTGTTATTGAAACAATTTCATCCATTGTCCAATTATATAAATCTTTATAAGATACAATTTTTAAAGGTAAATTATATTGAATTTTATTTCTTTTCACAGTTGATAATGAATCATTTCTATAACCATTAATACCTTCATCAATACTTAAGAGATATAAATTTAAATTATAATTATATTTTGAATTTAATAATTTTAAAACATATGCTAAAACTGTTGAATCTTTACCACCAGAAGCACCAATTGCTATAGATTCACCAGATTTAAATAAATTATTTGAAATTATAGTTTGATGAATTTCATTTTCAAAAATATTAAAAAAACATAATTTACATAATTTTTTTAAATTTTTTGGTCTTTTCATTACTGCTTTTCTTGAATGACAAATTTCACATAATGATGATACTTTTATTGGAGATGTTTTTTTAAGTTCTGATGACATTATGAATAGGAGATAAAAGTGCCTGCGTTTTAAGAATATTGATATGATAATTAGTTTATCAAAATATCATTAAATTGATCCAAGTTCATCAAATTTTAATAACGTTATATATATTTCTTGATCCAGATTAATATTTTTTTTTTGAAAAATCGATTAAAAACTATAAATTCAATATCACGTGGCAATACCTCGGGTCAGAAAACGTCTTAAACTGCGTTAACTTGTAGAAACACACAAAAGGTATAAGCCACGTGGATAAACAGCAGGGCGCGCAGGGCTGAAGGAGAAGCAAAAAGAAAGCCAAAGGAGGGTGACCGACTGGTTTTCTAGGGGCGGACAGAGGAAGTATTGAGCTACTATTCAGCTACTATTCAGCTACTGTTGAGTTGCTGTTCGTGGTGGGAGCTGAAGCCAGGATAAAGCCAGATCTGAAGGAGTGGCCGTTGACAGTTTCTGGTTCTGGTTCTGGTTCTGGCTTCAGATCTGGTTCTGGCTTTGTGGCAGGAGACAAAGAAATGGAAGTGTTTGGTGGGTGATTTGCTTCGTGCTTTGTTTGTTGCTGTGCATCTTTTGCTTCTTCTTCTTCTTTTACCTCCAGGAGAATCAAGCTAGATATTATCAACTACGGAAACAGTTACAGAACTAGAAAAGAACTAGAAAAGAACTAGAAAAGAACTGGAAAAGAACTAACCAAATCTATTATATTCCATAATATCACTCTCTCTTATATTATATCTCTTTTTAGAAATCCCACAATATCCAATAGTCAATCATATGTTCAATTGAAATCATATAAATATATATAACACTGTATATATATATATTCACTTATATATATATTATATTCAAGTTATAATCACTTTTAATACCTTCTTTTAATTATAAAATATGAATCAAGCGCCTTTAAATATGAACTTGAATCCAAATATTAACCCAAATAATACAAATAATAAAAATTCAAGTAATAATATTTATCATCTGCAACAAAAATCAAATTCAAGTTCAAGATCAAGACAACCAAAAGATTTAACAACTCATTATATATCTTTAAGATTATTCTTAGATTCTGTAAGTGATATAAAAAGAAAAGAATCTTCTGATTCAAGAACTCAAAAAGCAAGACAAAAATTATTAAATTTATCTCCAACTCAATTTTGTGAATTAAGTATAGATGTTTATGATGAATTACAAAGAAGATTAAATAAAGATAAAGATAAAAATAGTGATAAGGATAAAAATATTGATAAAATTCGTAATAATTCTTTAAATTCTTTAAATTCTTCAAATGAAATTGATTTTTTACCTCCAAAAAAAAATTTTCATCCAAATAGAAATCAAGCAAGAAAAAAATTATCTTATTTACCATTTTCAAGATTTAGAGATTTAGCAAATGATATTGCTTATGAAATTAATAGAAGAAAATTTTTTAATCAAGAAAAAGTTAATTTTCAATTAAATAATTTATCTGAAATTAATTCTTTAAAAACTCAATCAATTAAATCAGATCTATCTTCTTTATCTCAATCAATAAATTCAATTTCAAATTCAATTTCAAATTCAAACTCAAATTCAATATCAACTAATTCTAACTCTATTTCAAATTCAAATTCCGCTAATTCTCAATCTTCAAGTAAAAATTTTCAACTTGAAAATGAAATTGAGAATCAACTAAATAATCAACTAAATAATTCATCAAATAATCCATTGAATAATCAAATAAATAATAGAATACTGGACCCTGTAAAACCTTTAAATAATAATACTATTGAAAAACCTATTAACAATATTACTAGTAATACTAATATCAATAACAATAACAATAACAATAACAATATCAATATCAAAAATAATAATAATAATAGTTCCTTAAATAAAAATGTACTGTCTATTCAACCTACAATTCCATTTGGTATTCGAACTGGAACTGTTGTACCAACTAAATCAACTTTAGCTTGGAGTAGTGATGAAGAAAGTGATAATGAAATTACTACTTCTTTAACTACAAATACAATTCAAAATACAATAACTCCAAATTCAAATGAAACTGATAATTTAACTTCTTCTTCTTCTTCTTCTTTAAATAATAATATTAATAATAATATTAATAATAATATTAATAATAATAATAATAATAATAATATTAGTAATAATATCAATATCAATACCAATATAGATAATGATAACGATAATGATAATGACAATGATACTGCAAATGATTTAATAAATGATATTAGAAAAAATGATTCTATATCATCTAATATTAATTTAAATGATAATTTAAATGATAATGATTATAAAATTAATCATATCTCTTTTAAATCAAATGATTTTGATAGTGAAAAAGAAGATCAAGTTCCTGATTTAGAATCTCCAATAATTTCTCATTCAAAATCAAATACTTTTAATTTATTTCATGATAAAAATTCTTCTATTAATAATGCTTTAAATTCAACTTTATCTTCTTCAATTTCTTCAATAAATAATAATACAAATAATCCATCTTCTTCTAATTCTCCTCCAATAATAAAACATGTTAAATCTTCAAGTATAAATTCAAGATCTTCAATTAAAAGAGGCCTTTCATTATCTTCAAGTAATAGAGATAAAGATAGAGAAATTGCTTTATTAATTGATGAAGGTACAAGAATGGATGAAAAAATTAATACTTTAGAAAAAAAAATTATAAATTTAAATAATTTTATAAATAATCTTAATCAAGATAAAGAAAATTTATTATCAAATTTAAAATTAAAAGAATCTGAATTATTATCAAAAAATAATACAATTGAAAATTTAAATTTAAAATTAAATGATTTTAATAAAAATTTAGAAAATCAAAAATTAATTTATGAAAATCAATTAAATGATTCAAAAATTAAAATTAATGATTTAAATGATTTAATTAACAATGAAAAATCAATTACATCTGATAATCAATTAAATAATGATAAATTAAATAATGATTTTAATTCTCTTCTTGAAAATTTTAAATTATTACAAGAAAAATATAA
Source organism: Ascoidea asiatica (assembly GCA_001600695.1). Classification (NCBI taxonomy): domain Eukaryota; kingdom Fungi; phylum Ascomycota; class Saccharomycetes; order Ascoideales; family Ascoideaceae; genus Ascoidea; species Ascoidea asiatica. The sequence goes on along the minus strand of BCKQ01000001.1, from coordinate 917,488 downwards.
TTCCATGGTTTTAAAAGAAAATGATTTCAATTCTTTAAAAGTTGATTTTCAAAATCAATTAAATTCTAAAAATATTGAATTAAATAATAATAAACCTTTAATTGATGAATTAAATTTAAATTTAAATCATTTAAAACTTAATATAGATGATAATAAAAAAGAATTAAATAATAAAGATTTAGTAATTCAAAATTTAAATCATGATTTACAACAAAAAACTTTAGAAATAAATAATCATATTGAAAAATTAGATAACAAGGATTCTTTTCTTCATTCTTTACAAGATGAATTAAGTCAGAAAAATTCAGAAATTGAATATTTAAAAACTGAACTAGAAGTCAAAGAATCTCAAATAAATTCAAAAAATCAATTCATTGAGAGAGAAATTAAAGATATAATACCCACTCAAGATAATGATAATAATAATAATAATAATAATAACAATAACAATAACAATAATGATAATGATAATGATAATGTAATATTGAATGAGAAATTGATAAACTCTCAAACAGAAATTGCTGACTTGAAAAATCAAATTTTATTATGGAAAAATAAATATGTTGAACTTGAAAAAGAAAATAAGCCAAGAAAAATTGACTCATCAAAACCTAATATTTATGCAGCTGATTTATCTAATGAATCTATAAATCGTTTCATTGATCCTAATGGTTTAATACCCTTAACTGCTATACAAAATTTAAATTCCTTTATTACTTTATTTCTTAGCACTGTTAGTAAAGATTCCCCTGATTCTGATTATTTATTTGAATTGATTTCAAAAATTTCTATGATTGCAGGTCAAATATCTAATAATAGTGATAATTTAAATAATGGTGCTTATTCAACTTTAATAAGAGCTGCAGTTTCTCATGCTATTACTACAACTCGTTATTTTACAGTTTATGGATCTGCATTACCAAAATTAGCTATTGAAAGTGCTGTAATTGAAATTGCTTTTTGTATTTGTAATTTATTAGCTGAAACAAAATTAAATCCAACTGGTGATTATAATATAGATTTTTCAATAGAAAATTTAACAAATAGTGAAATTGAAAAAAATTTACAAAGAATTGAAGATTTACCAAAACCATTTAGAACTTTAAGAAAAGATGATCAAAATAATTCATTTAATTTATTCAATCCTCTTCAATCCCCACGAAAAAATTACCATTTTATGCAAAATAGTATGAATATTGGAATTGTTGATAATAATTTAGATGATCAAATTCAGCTGAAAGAGATGAATATAATACCTAAAAAACAATATGTTCTTAATCCAGTAACAAATATTCAAAACAAAACTTCTTTTCCAATAGTTAATGAAAAAAAAAAAAATTATATAAATAATGGTTATGAGGAAAAAGAAATTAATGTAATTAAAAATAATTCCATAGATAATATTAATTCATTTGATTTTCCTTTTGAGTCAAGAATTTCACAAGGAAAAATAGTTAAGCAAACTGTTATAACTCCATTGGGTGTAAATAAACGACAAAATAATAACTCTAATGAAATATTGGGTGTTAAATTAGGCAATGTTCCCAAAAATTCAGTAGTCTCCAATATGGCTTCAAAATTAAATGGTCCAAAAAATCTGGATGAAACTAAAGTAAATAAAACTATTATTCATAAAAAGTCTAGCAGTATACTAAATATGCTTAAACAGTTTGAAAATCCTTCTCCAGTTGATAATCCGAAAACAAATTTTAAAAGAATAAACGGAATAGGGAATAATCGAAAACCAAGTGTTGATATAACTGGTGTTATCAATACTTTTGAAGCTAATTCAAGAAAAACAAGTAGAGGAAATATAAATGATTCTGGTAAATTTGATAATTCAAAAATTTCAATTGAAGATCAAAACCAGGGTTTTAATGAGGTTGTAAGGTCGGGTAAAGAGGAAAAAAATAAAAAAGCAGGCAATAGTCAGTATGCCAATGATGTGGTGAGCAATAATAGTAATGATATTTTCTCTCCAGATATATTAACGAGTGAAGATAACAATAATCATTTTGTTAAGGAAGAAAATGACACTTTTATTGCTAATAAAAATTTAAAAAGTGGAAGAGAGCAATTTGAAGTTGTGCAAAACGGTACTCTAAACAATAGTACGTTTAATAATCAAAATATCGATATTGAAATTGAAAAAGAGATTCAAGAACCTAATTCTATTGTTCTAAATTCAAATTCTGATCATATCTATAAGGAGCAGTCTACAGATGAAAAAAGTTCAAGTATAGCCACCAATTCAAACTCCAAGAATGATAATAGAATATTTACTTCAAATAATTCAAATACTAACTTTTTTTATGATGATCATAGCTCAGCTTTGTTAGACCAGTCTGAAATGAAAATGGAGAACCTAGAACAAGATAAAAAAAATGCAATTATATACGATCATGATTCTAGTTTCAGTAGCAGATCATCAAGCATTTCAATTGAAAATATAGCAAGTAGTAATCTGCTTTCTAATTCGATAAATGAAGAATATGTCAATTTAGATTCTGCTTCTGTTTCTGCTTCTGTTTCTGAAAATGAAGATGAAGATGAAGATGAAGATGAAAAAACACTTAAATCAAGCAACTTTAAAAGTAATAGATCAAGTGTTTTAAATAATGTTTCATCCTTGAACTTTATGGAAACTGTAGACCTTCCCAAAAACTTAAAACATTTGAGTACAACTTCAGATACTCTGGACAATTTCAGCGACATATTCAGTCCAAATACTATCAATCATAAATACAAACAAAGCACTGACGGAAGTGAGCTATTATCTGCCAATGAGGAAACTGTTTTTTCTTCTATTTCCAAGCAAAATCATTCACAAGGGCTTCCAGAAACTTCAATTCAGAATAATTTCATAAAAAAGGATAATGATAACTACAATGTCCCAAAATACCATATGGACGATTCTTCAGATAATTCACTGAAAGATTTCTCAAAAGAAAACAATAGAAATATTCAGGATAGAAGGGACATTAGTGATATCAATTCTACTCCAAAAATTGAAGAAAGGCTGACAAGCGTTCTTGATGAACAAAGAAATATTGTAAGCGAATCAAATCTTTTTGACTCCAAAAACAAAAATGCTAATCAGCTCAAAAATTCTTCATACGCAGATGCACTGGGGTTTGCGACCCCATCGAATACATCAGATGATTTGGCCAGCTTCGAAAATAAAGTTAACAAGGCAATACTTTCAGATTCCCGAAAAACAACGGAAGGTCATTCAGCTGAAAATATATCAAGTCTGAGTGCCATAAATATTCTTTCCAACCCTTTGTCTACCTTAGTTTCACATTCGGATATTTCAAAACCAGTTAACGAATCAAACAGTAAATTGATTTCGAGTTCCAAAATGAGACTTACTTCTCAAAAAAAGGAAACAGACTTTATGATAAGTAATCATGCTGAACCATTTCAAAATACATTGAATTATATGAACAAAAAAAGTGAATCTAGATTACCAGGATCTAAAAGAAGTCAATATACTGTTGAAAGCTTATCTCAACATGCAATCTCTAATAAGAATATTAATACATCTATTTCTAGGAATTTTAATGAAGGCAAAATGAATATATCTTCCTCCAATAACCAGCAAATAGATATTGAAGAAATGAATAATACTTTCACTCAAATTGAAGATTTTAATATTAAAACTCATAAAAACATTGATTATGTAAATGAGAAGGAAGATAATAAGAATTTATATACTGACAGTAATAATAGATCCAATTTTATCAAAGGTGAGAAGGAAATAAAATCTAATCTGAAAAAGGTAAACGCCAAGATACTACAAAATAATGATTTTGTCAATATGGATATCCATAATGATGATGAAAATATTTCAAATGACTACAGTACTGAAGATAATAAGCTATATAACCTAGATCGTGCATATATGACCAAAAACGAAATATCTGATTCTATTGATAATTTTGGAAATAATAAATCAAAACTTGAGTCTCAAGATGGGAAAATACAACATAACTATAACCATAATAAAGATGATGGTTATGGTGGTCAAGATCTTGGTTATGATGATCAAGATCATAGTTATGAGGATCAATTTCAACAGAGGTATAACTATAATAAGGGTGATGGTTATCATCATAATTATAGTCCATCCGATATCAATGACAAAGATGATTCAAATGTAGAGAATATTTCAAAAATTGATAAAATACCAAATCCAAAAACCGGTTCGGCAGAAATACCTATTTATTTTGAAAAGCTGAAAAGCTTACTGACTCATAAGGATAAAAGTTATAATAGTAGCAATAAAAATAATAATGACAGTAATATTGATAATAATAGTATTATTATTGATAGCAATGTTTTTATTAAAAGTGATAATGTTGGTAATGGCATGAATTCTAATAATACTAATACTAATACTAATAATTATAATAATAACAGCTCAAATTGGAAAGAGAGACGCTTATCTGAAAAAAAATTGATAGCTAACTATGAAAATAAAAATTCTAGCATGACATCTCAAGCTAGAGTATTAGGTAGCAACTCAGATATATATATGTATAATAATAATGTCAGCGTATCATTAAACAATGATAAAAAAATTGAGACTAAATCGACCCCTGAATATAATAATAATGAAGAAATTAATACTAAGTCGATTCCTGAATATGAAAATGATGAAAAAGTTGATACTAAGTCGATTCCTGAATATGATAATAATGAAGAAATTAATACTAAGTCGATTCCTGAATATGAAAATGATGAAAAAGTTGATACTAAGTCGATTCCTGAATATGAAAATGATGAAAAAGTTGATACTAAGTCGGTTCCTGAATATAATAATGCATCAATGATTAATGGGAAATACCCAGCAATCACTGATGCTAAAAAAGCGATAGTTATATTACAAAATCAGAATGAAGATGGAAATGGTAATAAACATAATTTTGAAAAGGTTTTAATGAAAGAAAGAATATTGAAGGAAATAAGTAATAATGAAAACCTAATTGGAAAACAGCAGGTAATAGAAAAAGCTTATTCGTTTGATTTTAAAGAACCTAAATCCACAGTGGTTATGCCCATTATTCCTGGCTTAGCTTCTTCTAACCCCAATCGAGATTATTCTAGTCCAAAGAAATTTACTCCTTCTTTATCTTCAAATTATAATGATTCTGATCCTAATATAGGATTAAACCTGGACACTAAAAATAAGGATAGTGATGTTAAGCATACAATATCTAGGGTAGCATTACCAATAATATATCAAGAAAACGATGATTCTCATATTTGGCATTCCAATAAAAAAAAATTCTCAAGGAAAAATTACCAACCTACCAACAGAATAGTTAATATGAACAAATCAAAGGAACTGGCTTTAGACAATAACCAATCTCACAAAAATGTTAAGCCAATTGAATCTACACTAGGATGTAAAGAAAGTAAAGAATCCAAAGCCTTAGAATCGGTGAATACACTTCCATATCTGGAATTTGAGAAATCCTCTACTTCAATTGATAAATTCAATAATAATCATAAAAGAAATATTAGTAATAGCAGTGATTCTAATAGAGCCTATAATAGTGATAGTGATAGTGATAGTGATGGCACTGATAGTAGCGATGATTACGGACCAAATAATCATATTAATAATAATGCTGATGATCCATTAGATGATATCCATAGTATTAATACTGATAATACTCATGATAATGATTTTATCAATAATAAAGAAAGAACTGCTATTGATAAAAATCATCATACAAATAATCATATTAATAATAATGTTGATGATCCATTAGGTGATATTCATAATTTTAATACTAAAAATACTCATGATAATGACTTTATCAACAATAAGGATAGCAATGCTATTGAAAAAAATAATCACACTGATAGTAATGTTGATAATCCATTAGGTGATATTTATTATGTTAATAATGATAATTTTGATAATACTCAAAATGAGAATTTTATTAACAATGAAGATAGCAATGCTATTGATAAAAATAATAATAGCGATAATATTGATAAAAATGATAAGAATAATATTAATAATGAAAATTTTCTTAATTCTCATAATAATAATATTATCATCAATGAAGATAGAAATGCTATTGATAAAAATAATAATATTGATAATATTAATAAAAATGATGAGAACAATATTTATGAGAAAAATAGTTATAATAGTGTTAATAATCCATTAAATGATATTAATGATAATATCATTAATAATAATCATAAGAATATTGATAATTACACTAATGTTAAAAAGAACATTAGCAAAGATAATATAATCAATGATAAAAATAATCACAATAATGTTGATATTCCTTTAAATGATATTGATCATAATATGTTCAATAATGATAATAACAATATTGATAATGACAC